>CP139503.1:230035691-230047834 GCA_021014915.2 Artemisia tridentata subsp. tridentata | reverse complement strand
TGTGATGGTACTTACAGAACGAACAATTTAATATACAACAAGAGATGTCAACAACTACAGCCTGAAAGAAGTTGCTACACTTACCTTCGTCTTAAGGTCATTGATAACGTCCCCCACTGTGCTTTCCTTTGGTAATCTAATAGTACGTGTTACCACCTAACAATTAGTTAAAAGAACAGGTCAACAACAAAACAAAACAAAAACAAAAAAAGGCTCGGTGCAGCAGAAAGAGAGACGGCTATAACTCAGCACTTACTTCATTTTTAGTAGCATCATGATAGGTAACATCCAGTGTTTTCATCCCTTCTAGTTCTGGCAAGGGGATATCCAATACTTCATAATACAAAATATCTGAAGTCTGCAACAAACAATAAAAATAACTAAGCTAAATACAGGTGCATGTCACCATGTGCCAAAAACTTTGATAGGAAAACACAAGTAATAAGATACAAAAGTAACTGGGATAATGCTGATCACGCAAATGTAAAAAAAAAAAAAAAAAAAAAAAAAAAATGTAAAAAAAAAAAAAAAACCAACCTGAATGTATACGTAGGGACACAGCATGTCTGAGAGATGGTTCACTCCACGATACTTGATTGGCTCTGTTTTGGGTTGTTCGGAGCAGTACCTTTGAGATGTAAGCCTGATTTTAGATGGATCATCTAAGTTTAGATGGCGAGCAAGTCGTCCAACAACAGCATCATAATTGTAAGTTTTTGACCTGCAATGCAAGATTATTAAGTAAACCATGTTAGCTTAACCAAAATCAGGCTGTTAAATTCAAAGACCAAAAAACTAGGAACTTACATTTCTAGAGAAAACTCATCCTCATTGGGCTTCTCTAGTGATCGAAAGCGTACAACCTACGTATCATCGGCATTAGGTAATGCAAAAAATTGGGCTATAAGGTCTATCTTACACAAAAACGCGCATAAAAAATAAAATAGATATCACAATGATAATAATACAATTCGTGGGTCGATAGCCGCAGCAATAAGTACATTTGTTAAATTGTAGACTAATTTTTAAAACTATATATTGCACTGCATGTCATCTAATCACTTATGACAATGTTTTATTCTTCAAATAATCTGGATGACGGTGTACCTGACGATTCTGAACATACTCCAAAAAAGATGGAACATCAGGACAGTGTTTCTGAAAGCAAATGACGTCCCCATCTTCAAGCTATAATATCATACAAAAAAGAAACATCAAATAAAGGAAAAAGCAATTAGAGATTAAAAAGATTGAAATTGGTAACAAAAGAGCTGGCTGCAACTGCAATAGAAAACATACCTTACTAGCCAGAAAAGTTAGCCTTTTCTTAAGGGGTGCACACTGAACACCACTTAATTCCTGAATGCAAGGGATAATATGAAGTCAATGACCTTAAAGGTCGACAAGAACATATAACATGAATAGAAGAAGAAAAAAAAATTAAATAGAAACCTCGAATAGTTCAATTTCTTCATCAGGTGCAAAGCCAGCCATTTCATTCAGCCTTTCCAGTATATCTATTGGCTTTCCAGTTTCCTTCACAAAGAGCCGCCCGACATACCTGCCAAGTAAGAGAGTTTCAGGTATTACGCTCTCACACGGCACTTGTAATTTGGTTATCAGTTACTATATGGATTCCCGGTATTGTTTCAATCTCAGAACAAACAATGAAAGACACAATTCCACTCGGTAACACTCCATTATCAGTTTGACAAAAAGAAAATTTATATATGGTGAGTTATAAATAACCTCCTTACACTATGAAACATCAGAGAAATAGTTTTTTATGCATTTGAAAGCAAGAATTTAACCGGTGGCATACTAAGAGGGAGCAATTATAATTTAAAGAGTACAAATAAACATGCATTTCCACTGTAATGAAAAGAAAGAAGAAGATGGATACCGAAGTTCCTCCAACAAAGGATCATAAAGTTTAAAGAATAGTAGAATCTCCCCGTTTGTCTTCTCAGGTGGAGAAATTGGGATCATGTCCTACATTGACAAGGCAGACAGTTATGCTTGCAAGAGAAACAGCATATAGTACAACATAATGAGGTATTGAATCAAATATCACTAGCAAACAATTCATGAATATAATATAAGTCACAACCGCGGTATACCTGTCCAAATTCTACCACCTCCAGAAACAACTCAAGCTCTATATTGTTTGATAAGCGTATCAAATTTCCAACCTAAAACACAATGAGCATGGCATGTCAATATCCACCAATACCATTCTACACGTAGACCGATTCCAAAGGAGATACGAGTAGTGAAAGTGTGACATAAAAAAATGTTATCTATGCCCCGTAAGCCACAAGAAGTAAAAGAAAAAACGAATACTTGTATCAGTTAGATGGAGAAACACGCTAGTTAAATAGTACATACAGATTGAGTTTCTTCGTGAGGTGTCAACGGACGAGTTGGCCGGTAAGTGTGATTTCGGCGCTTTGACCATAGCCAGAAACGTTGGCAGTTCACTGGTATACCGAATTCTTTACCTACATCTTCCTGTAAATGAATTTCAAAAAAGTAAGTATGAAGATATGGGATGCAATGGTACCAAAAACTGTAAGATGCTTGATCTAAGCTCCATCCTCTCAAAGGTGATCATACGAAGTGCAATTCTCTTGAGCACTTGAGTAGAGAATCTTAACATCGTTATCATATATGAAAACAAAGCATGTTCATAAAAGGATATTGTCCACTTTGTGTGCTTTATAGTACATGCATAGTTGCAGTACACATAGTTGGTGGCACTTGAAATACTTGGGAAGCAAATCAAATGCGTGTACATGGTTCCATTGGTTTATATTAGCCAGATAGCCCAAACAATTTGTAGGAATTTGACATTGCAATTTCTGTGGGATTAGTGTGACAAACTGAAGTTAGATGTCTTTAGCCTAAGTTAGTATTCACCTTATAATACAGATTAACTATATATATTCTGAAAAACTATGTAAGTAGTAAAGAAACTTGGCGGTTAAAGATATATAAAGTCCAGACTAGTGGCTTCGTTATATTTTTAGTTTTAGTGACCCTGGTATCAATTAAATGAAGGATAGAAATAATGGAATCATTTATTGCAGTTGTTAGGGACATGTCATGATGCACACCAAACTCTGGTAGGATATCAGGTGGTGCTCGATTGTTGTATCACATAGGTAACTCAATTTCTATAAAACAAGAAAAACTGTTGCAAGTATTCATGCAGGACAAACTGACAACTTGCCAACTAATTTTTGAAGCATCACTTGATTTAATATTTTCTCTTTTAAATTTGCATGTATTGCGACACAAGCTAGTTAACTAACAAGCTAGTTTAACATTAGAAATAAGTAAACCAAAGCTAAAACGATGTTATGAACAAAATTAAGGAACTAATCTGAAAGAAAGGAAAAACTGAAGAGCAGATGGAAATCTTACTTTAAAAGCTAATAAAGATGTTTGTGCTTGGACGCGGAAGCTACGAACTTTGTCAATGTCCACAAGATCAAAATGTATACCTTTTCCTATTTGTTCTTTAATGTCCTCGTCTCGAGCAACCTAATCATGTATGTTACATGGTAAGTCAAAATGATTCTGACAATCGATACATTAATTCAAGAAGCGCTTAGTTACTCTTCACCTTTATAGTCCTATATAAAGGTGCCTCTTCTCTCTCCTTCCTTTTCCGCACCATTTCTTCTTGTTCTTTCTGCAGCCTTATCTGAATGATTATAAAGCACGTTCAATATAGTTTGTTGAGTGTGAGGGGAAAAAGAACCCATAGCAAAAGATTAGATGTTACTCTTAGATGCTCTGCTATATCCTTCTCGTCCACGTTACACATCATATTCTCTTTGTCACTTTCACGTATATACACAAGCATATATGCATTTGAATAATTTTTAATCTTCAATGGAGACTTATTGAACCAAGAATTTTCCTGTGGTAACTGTCACACAAGAGTAGATAAGAATCAGAAAAAAAGTTCATATCAACAGTATAGCAACTTAGATAGAAATCATGATAAATTATCTTTCAAATCACCTCATCCTCTCCCCCATACTGTTCATCCATTGCACTCTTCATGTCTTCTTTCTTAATACGTTTGTCATCAAATTTTAGCCTACAGTTTATGTCACATATGAAAATGGCAACAAGCCAGGATTTTGATGCACAACACAACTAAAATAGAAAGTGGTAAAGCAATAATAGAGTTCACACCATTGATCAGAAAGCGTTGGCCGGATATATGCATAATAATGTCCACCACCTGCCCCGCCTCTGTGGACCAATACACTGCATAAAACCAAGAATCATCATAAAACTAGTATCCATAAAATGTTGAGCATAAATGTGAGGGAAGAATAATGCCAAATGGAAATGTGTGTTTCTATCAAGTATCAGCCATCAATATATGAAATTGCAGATTACAAACTACGGTAGTGGATAATTCAACAGTAGTCTACAAATTGAGTTCATCAAACAATAGTCTACAAAATAGTACCTGTGAAGACTGTAAAGGTTGCGAACACTTCTGTCTGCCTGGGGTGATAAATACTTCCCATCCTCTCTATCAAGATCAAGTTGCAAGGGGAATTCATAGCGGTCATTAATCTGTAAGTCCCATTAGATTCACTTTAGAAAATCCCAAATGATATGACTGATTCAGCAATTAGCCTCTGCTACAATGATCTCCGTTGTGATATTTGGGGACATAATAAAAGTAGTTCAACATGTAAAAGAAATTCTCCTTAACTCAAATTTAAGTCTAAATAGTAGCGTTTAAACATCTTAAACATAATATATATGATCAGTAGATAGTGTATCCAACTATTGATAGGAAAAGCATCATAATCAAAATATTAGTAAATTTTTAAGACCACGACAACAAAAGAGCATTATTACAAAAGCCTATAAAATTAATATGCTACATACTGACACAAAATTAGGCAGGAAAATCTTGATAAGTAAATCTGTTACTAACTGACCTTCACCATCGTGTTTTGCATATAATCATATTCAAAACGTTTCAAATGGAGTTGAAGAACAGGGGGGAAATCAGTGAACAGGACGCCCTTCTTTGCATCCTGTAAAGGCCATATCCACAGGAGCACTTGTAAAAACCAAGAAAATAGTATACGAAAAGAAATTCACAAGTCAGCTAGACACAATATTAATTTGAAATGCCAAGTAATGCACTTCCAGTCAGTATCATTATACTATCGTGACTATGTTTGTGATTTGAATAGTCTGGCATAGTGACTATTAATACGGTAGTTTATAATATCAAATAATGTTTGAGTTAGTATATATATTTTAATTCGCTCATTCTTTTTGATTTATTTTGTTATCAAGTATGTCTGTGTTCATGCCGAGAGGTTTATATATTATATAATTATATAAGTTATATAGGGAAAAAAATCCTTTGGAGACGAACACTAGGCAGCTGGGGTGTATGACCAGGCTCTTTTAGTACTAATAATAAAAAAATTTAATATGCCATAATGGAATATGGCAGAAGGGGTAGGGGCCGGGACTGCTGAGCTTGTGACATGATACCTGCAACCCATGTTGGTCAGCATGATATTTGTTGTCACCTTCAAGTCTTTCTACTTCCACATACTTGTCAAAAGATGCATAAACATCTCGGCAACCTTTGACATCAAGCTGAAGATCTGGCATAATAAATAGACTAGTAAGATAATGAACTTTATAAAAACTGTTTTTCTTAAGTGAGATTTCTACCATAGTACGACTCCTTTCTTGTTGATTTGTAGTCAACATCTATGCATTCAATATAGTTCATATAGTGCCCTTCAAATAATCGCTGAATTGTACCATCCACAACAGTTCCCTGTGCACGTTTGTAAAATAAGATACATAAGTAGGAAATATCGAGAAGTAACAATATTCAAGTTTGGAAGTAAAGTAACTTTATACCTTCATTATTTCTTCTAGCTTATCACACAGAGTTCGATTGAGTTCTTGAACATCGTGCTGTACCGAAGACTCAGATGCACCCCAGCCAAAAGACGTTGTTAACTCTTTTGTGGAAACACTAGTGTCACCGTATTGAAGCTTATAAAATATACTTTGTAAAGCTAGAGGAATAGTCAATGCTTCAGTGGTTGGTATATGATACACAGCCTGATAAAAACGTAAAATGTAAGTGTTTTATTTCAAATGTTATCTATAAGCACTGACCGATGTAGCAATTAAGATCACCAACCTTTCTGAAATAAGGTATATTGTATAATGTCTGCAGCAACGAGGTCAAATAGCAAGTAGCACCTTGATTCTCGAGGCCGACATAACCAGTTTCTTTCTTTGAATTATATAAATTGACCTTACTGACTGCAATATCAGCTTCAATGACACATGTATCATTCACAAGATAGCCTCCATCGGGGTCATATAACTCCTTTAGAGGCATAAACGTGTGGAAGCCCTGATCACGCTCCCGTGAATTAAACTCGTGAGAAATGGGAACATCTGAAAATCATGAGAAGATGATAAATCAAATTGATTACTTATTATGCAAGGGGGTGACATATCAATATAATTAGTCCATTTAATCTGATTTTTCAGCCCTTAATGAATCTGAAACTCATTACTTGAGCTATTTACAAAAGAAATTACATTTGTATGACAGTGAGCATAGAACTTGTTACCCCTCCATTTTAGAATTAATAAACATATATGATCTTCATAGTTGATCAAGTGGCAACCTCTTCTCGCACAAATCTAAAGAGCCCAAGTCTCGATATGCTTGCCCAGCATATTGGATAAGTTAGTTATCAATTAAATGTGGTTAAAACCAGAAGTTATAGTAGTCAGTCTTTCTCAGGTTTATAAATACATAATTCTGTTTTGATCCTAGTCATGTATTCTAGCACCAAAGTACCAAACATAGTTAACTTTTAAAATATAAAAAGATACCATCCCATGAATAAATCGATGGTGTAAGATACTTTAGACACAGAAGAGAAAATTGGTCACGTCACTATATTAAACCTGTTATAGCCGGTCAAAAAAAGTTTAGTACTTTTGATAGCAGGTTTTCAAAGTAACATTAGTAAACAAAAAGAAAGTTAAATAAATTTAGATGAACATTTTGCCAAAGTTTGATAACATATCCGTATATTAACCCTTCTCAAGCTAGAGAGCAATTATATGTAGCTCAAGGAGGTCAACCTTCAATGTCACTATGCAAGAGGTTTTAACATATTATGCGGGCTATGTTTATCTTTGACTAATATAGCTAAATGTATGCATATAAGTTTTCTCCAGTTAACAGGTTTTCATTCAAAGAAACATTAAAAGAGTAAGCTTTAATTTCTATATAATATTTACCTTTTCTAACTGTAAACTTATTATGGTTTTGATTAACCACGGCTAAGCTGAATTTTGCACTTATAGTCCAATCATATGGTAATTCCCACGAATCCGCAACAGCAACAAACAGTGACAAATGACTACTGTTATTTAATTCACTCCGAAATATGGCCAGTTTCCTGCCAATACAAAACACACTGTTTAAACAGTCCTAAAAACCAAGCACCAAAACTATTAACAAGCAAACGTCAACGCTAAGCCACCATACCATTTATAACCTCCAGAAACAAAAACATTAGAATACAACGTATTATTACTCAAACTAGAGAAATTATCTACAGTCCATGTAAACCGCACGGACGGTGGATCATCTACAGTTGGCGCATCAACAGCATTGCCAACTTCCACTGGTTCAGCTGCAAAAACCCGATTATTTAGCATGATACAAGTTACTTAAAGGTCAAAAAACAACGATTATATAGGATAACGTATACGACATAAAATTAGCATACCTTCCATGGGTTGAGGCTCTTCATCAGTTAGAGAGAAATCAGAATCTAGAACTAACATCTCTTCATGTTCTACCTGCAAGATTAATAACAATTTATTATTATTTTTTGGTGTCATTATTTAAATTTCAAAACCCTAAATATTAATACAACTATAATTTGCGTTTTTTTTTTTTTTTTTTTTTTAGAAAAACAATTTATAACTATCTCACAATGTTTACACCACAAATCTATCTCACATGTCCTAAGCAGGACTTGCACCCGCAACCATTTGGTTGGAAAGTTTCTCACACAAAATGAGGTACCATTGGGACACAAGCCCTTTGGTATACTTTGGGTTTTTTGTTCACATTCTATCTAAACATGATATATATTTAAGTTAATTAACTTATAGAAAGTATAAGTTAACTCTAACTATGACAAGTTCATAACCTGACTAAACAAAAAACACATAGTATATTAACGCTAAAAAAAACCATAAGTTCAAATCACTCAGTGAACAAAGTGTGTGTTGCATGTGCATGCGTGTAAAAAAGTGTGTTTATAAGGATGAGTTGTGATTCTTACTTCAATTCTGTGAGGAGTCATCGAGTTTCAAGGACAGAAGAAGAAACGTGAGTTGAGTTTGAGAAAATTGTAAGGCGTCTTGGCAGGATTTATATAGATTAAATTATTGAATATGATAATAATAACAATAGAAAAGATTATGTATATATATCCTGCATCAAAGATTTTGTACAAATATAATAAGGATTCTAAAAAGTTTCAAAACTAAATTAGGATAATTTAACGAAAAAATATACTCGTATTTTAGCTAAATTTATGTTTGTAAGCTTTATTAAAAAGTTTCCTGTTTTCTGTTTTCCAACTTCAATACCTTTATTTAATATCTCAAAGACAAAATTAACTTAAGTCGAGTATCTTTAAAGTGACATTTTCCCTAACAAAGTATGAATGTAGTTTTGGAATCTTGCCTAAAAATTATGAATTTCACAGTATTGTTTGTATTATGGAGAAAAGTTCATTTGCATTGGTTAAACCTATTTTATCCCAAATATATAAAAGCCTATTTTCCCCTCACTAGTTATAATGCCCGTGCACACACGAGTTTTTTTCTAAATTTTTGAATAATGTATTTTTATCTATTTAAAAATTAACAGTTTATTTTTTTTTTAAGTTATGGTTCTTAATTTTGAATTATAATTATTTTTGACTGACATAGAAAGTGTTCATATATATTTTTTAAAAAAGTTTAATCACAAAACTTTATAAACGACGTTTACTTAACGTTTGTTATGTTTTTGCATCGATAATTTAGGTAAACTCATAGTTTAGATGCAATAGTAGCAAGGTCATGAGTTATTGGGCAGAAGTTGTGTTTGGGATTGCTTTTTTCAAACATAAATTATGTAATTTTTAGTTATTCAAAGTTGTTTAAAACCAAAATATGAATAACTAACAGAAAGACTACATAAATTTTCACTAATTGGTGGGATTTGGCATTGCAATTTTAAGTAATCTGGATTTGAATGATTTCTTCTTACTATATTTTTTTCAGTGTTGACTTTTAGTAAGTCAAATGACCAAGTGGTAAATGTGTAAATCTGTTTTTGTTTTAATGATAAGTACTTGATGAATTGATTGGTTTGTAATATCTTTAAAACCCTTCAGGATTTACCTGACTTATAACTTTTTTTATAGGTCAAAATTGACGTTGGTAAAGTCAAAAAGATATTGGTCCGTAGTAGAATTTAATAAGTCAATGGTATCCTGTGATAATCTTAGCAGATAACCCGTCAACAACTTCAAATAAGTCAATGAATCTATAAAGGCGTAATAATCAAAAAAAAAAAAAAAAAAAAAGTCAATGATATAAATCTATAATAATCACTTGGATAAACATGAAACTCAGCATATCAGCCAATATGTGTGCTCATAGATAACAAACATGTGTATCTACAACAACGGGTTCAGAACTCACTAAAAAAACATTCAAAGTTCCAATATATCAGCACTTTCACATTTAAAAGGTTCACATTAGATGATGGTTTTAACGTTAAAAAGAACTATACGTGGGAAGGAAAAAGAGACTCCCACAGCTTAAAGAAACTTAAGCCCTGTCCAACTTGCACAATCTGTGCAAACATTTGAGAGACAGAAGCAAACCTTCAATCATCTACACCTCTCAGTATCAAGTAGGGGTGAGTAAACGGACCGGATGGACCGGACCGACCGACAAAAACCGACCGGACCGGACCGGACCGGACCGACCACATTCGGTCCGGTCCTCGGTCTAAGCTTTTTGGCTAATTCGGTCCTCGGTCCGGTCCGGACCGACCAAAAAACCGAAAAAACTTGCCTAATTGGACCGGACCGACCGAAGACCGACCGGACCGAACCGGACCGACCACATTCGGTCCGGTCTCGGTCTATGGTTTTTCCGGTTCTCGGTCTTCGGTCCGGTCGGTCTTGGCCGGTCCGGTCGGTTTTTGGACCGTGATCACCCCTAGTATCAAGTAATTAAGTTCGAACTATACTTAATTGTTGTGAACTTATAAGTTTAATACTTGTCTTTTTTAATATAATTTTAAACATGTGCACACACAGGATATTGATTTATGTCATTTTTGTATTTGTGTTGTTTCTTTCATTTTTTTCATATTAGGATTCTACTTGTCACCTGTTCTTTTCATCGTTTGAGCTCCATATTTACCTACCTTATGTGATTACCACTGTAACTAATGATCGCATCATAGTAGTTTTTCATATCACAATAATTTATGAAAATATCCCTTCCATTTAAAAATGGTGCAAGCCATCAATTCCAGGTAGAAAAACGCCATAGCAGCTAACGGCATAAATATTCGCGGTTGTTTGAAAATTACTATAGAAGTATCTCATATCTACATACTATCATAGGCAATATAAGGCTTTTCACACAATTGTAGTAGTCACCGGTGTTTGGCATAAAAATATTTTCTTGATTATAAGTCAAAGAGCTTTGCTCTGCAAGTCTCACTTCTGCTTTCAAGTCAAACCCTATGATACTCATCTTACAAATATTACCTGCACATTTAAGTTGTCGATCAATAACTGAAAAGGGCAAATTCACTCCAAGTCATATAACCAAAAGTCTCTTAATGAACATAGTTGCCAACATACCATGATTATAGAACTTAATAAAAACGACTCATGAGGTGTATTATGATTTATGAATGCATTATAAACATACTTTGGGTGACTTGAACCCGTTTCACCCATTCGACCCGGTTTAGATAAAGCACAATCCAGTAAATACGTTGAAATTTTCACCACTAACAAATGGAGATGTGGTGGACAAAATGGGTATAAAACGCATGCAACCAAAGTTTTCCACGCCTAATGAAGTGTCTTCTTTAATCAGAGCGTACAAATACGAAATTGAATTTAAAGATGAATTCAAGATCTATACCTTTTTAGGTCATATACCAAGAGTAAATTAGTTCAACATGGACAATTATTGCCCTCAAAGTTCAAGAGTTGGCTTATCGGACCATGGACATCATCTTTCTCCCAACATAACGAATTGATATCAATGGATCTTGTGACATAGCTTAACCTACAAAAAATATCTTTTCTACTGCATTTATTAAAAAAAATTACATTTTTAATGTTCGAGATGGAGTAGAAAATTAAATTTTTAATGTTCGAGATGAGTACAAATATATTTACCAAGATTAAAAGTTGAGCAAATTTGGGTCATAATCAGCACAAAAAGATACCAATAAACCTCACTATGAAAGCAATGAATAAACAAACAAATGTTGTATTAGAATAGCTTCTGGATTATTTTTGGAGCTTAAGGGACTCTTTGAGTGAGGATTGATAAAAAAAAGTTTCAGCATTTTGCGTTTTGTAACAACATATATCCACAATTGATTGTTTGGGTTTTTGTATGTTGTTATCTGAACAGAGGTCTCATTATTAAAGATTTTTAATAAGAAAACCTTAAGTATTTCTTTATTTGGCCATGATCTAAAAAAAAACGTTTTCATAAAATCCAGAGGAAAAAAAAGTACACAAAAGTATATGTGTCAAAAAAGAAACGAAAAAAACTTACAAAAATACGGATGTGATATTTGAAAACTTAAGGGTCTAATGTGAAGAAAAAGAATTAATCAACAGGCTAAGTATAAAACACGCTACACCCACAAAACACACGATTAATTCATCCATAAAAACGATCACTCCTAACAATATCCCCACCTACGCAACCACATCCGACACTGCCACAATCCTCCATTATTATTCACCGGTTTATCAACAACATAT
>CP139503.1:229646489-230035591 GCA_021014915.2 Artemisia tridentata subsp. tridentata | reverse complement strand
GACACAACTGTCAAGATAGATCTAGAAAGAGACTATAATCCCAATGAAACAAAAGAAGTTCAAAAGGATATATGTTTTGTTTTGGAGTTTTGGGAAAAGGGGTTTAAAGCAGGGTTAAGAGATTTGCTTGGGTTTAGATGGTTGTTTCATAAAAGGAAATTCCCCCAGGTCAATTACTCACTGCTTTTGGGGGAAAGATGCAAACCATGGGACATATCCACTTGCCTATGCCATTGGGGGAAGCAGAAAACATGATGCTTGGTCTTGGTTTTTGACTTGTTTGGGTGATGACCTGGATTTGACCCCCATGTCTAATTTCCTTTTTTATCTGATAGCCCAAAAGGTAACCTTCCTTAATTCCTAACTATCTTATTCAAGTGTGTAATAATTACTAATTCTAATATATGTTATTATAGGGCATTATACCTGCAATTGCAAAAGTATTCCCATGTGTGAGATTTGGTTTTGTGTAAGACATATTTATGAGAATATGAAGTCAAAATGGAAAAGGGGAAAAATACAAAAACTTGGTTTGGGAATTGCATCAGCTCAACTGTTCAGTATTTTGATAGATCAATGGACAAGTTAAAAAAAATTGGATGAAGAAGCCTATGAAATATTTGGGGGAAGATACCCGCACAACATGGTCAAGATCCCCCTTTCAGTGGTAAAGTTATATTCTATTGCTAAGTTACTTTCAATATTTCTTATTATATGACATACTTATCCTGCAAAATGCTTATTACTAGTACCCATTGTATTGCTTAATGTAGGTAGAGCACACTGTGATGTTTTATTAAACAATCTGTGTGAAGTCTTTAATAGACAGTTGTTGGATGGTAGAGATGCTCCAATTTTGACAGCACTAGAATTCGTTAGGGAATACTTGATGAAAAGGATAGTTAATGTTAAAAAAGTCATAGCAAAGAGTCAAGGACCTTTAACACCAGCTGCAACAAAATTGTTTGATGCAATAAAGCATGATGCCACTTTCTACACGGTAAACTGTTATCTTTATAATGGTTACTAAATTTGTAATGTATTGCTTATTAATTCAACTGTTATGGTATAATGCTAGGTTCTTTTTGGTGGTGATACAAAGTACCAAGTTAGTGGCCCATGGCAAGACCAGTGTGTGGTTGATGTCCAAGATAAGACCTGCAGCTGTAGAAAATGGGAGCTCACTGGAATGCCTTGTAAACATGCAGTTGCAGTCATCAATAACATGGCTGCAAACAGTTCTGAAATTGGGTTGCCAAGGACATGGGTACATAGATGCTATTGGCTCACAACTTGGAAGAAGCAGTACACTCACACCATCAAACCTTGCACTGGAAGACCATTGTGGAAGAAACATCCTAGCCCATACATTATCATTCCCCCAAAGGTTCACAAACAGATTGGAAGGCCACCAAAAAAGAGGAGAAAGACTGCATATGAGATATCAACCCAAAGGATGTCTAAAAATGGTAAGTTGTCTAGGATTGGGAAAACAGTGACATGCCTTAAATGCCACATGACAGGACACAACAAAAGAACATGTAAGATGAAGGTTGCTGGATTACAAGCTACTTCTTTTGTTGGATCACAGAGTTCAAATGTTGCTGGAACACAATGTTCAGGTGTTGGTGGATCTCAAATTTCTGCAAAAGCTAAAAAAGTATCAAAGGGAAAAGCCAAAATCTGAATTAGGTGTTAGTTAATGTCTTTTGAGATCAATGTTTAAGTCTTTTGGTTTTGATTAGACTGTATGAAGGTTAAGATCAGTGTTTGTCTTTTGAAACTCTGTATGCCTCACTGTTTGGATCAATGTTTATGTCTTTTGGTTTTGATTAGACTGTATGAAGGTTACAATATTTATGATCAATGTTTATGTCTTTCTTGTTAATCAATGTTGTTGGTTTGTTTCATGCACTCTATGACTATGTTTGCAGCTATCATGCTATCAAACATCTGTTTGCAGCTATCATGCTATCAAACATCTGTTTGCAGCTATCATGCTATCAAACAGATATCTCTGTTTTTCTTTTTCTTTTTTTGCAGCTAACATTTCACACCTTCTAACACCCTATTGATCAGTCAATCTAATTCAACCCATTGAAAGTCAACCACATTGTTTGCACTTGTACCAATTTAACCCATTTCAACCTTAACACAGTGAATTCACAAAAAAACCATACATATTTTATTGATAACAACAAACATTACATTAGTACATTTCACTTCATTTCATCATCAAATACATAACAAAGAACAACCAACTTAATCCTAACATGATCTTGAATCTTCTAGCTTTTGAAGCATTTTCCCTTGCTATTGCAGCAGTTTCCCTAACTGCTTCTTGAAGCTGATTCATGTTGTTTAATAATCCAGGAATAATCATGACGGATCTAGCACACATTGGAGGATCAACCCAGTCTTGAAACCCATCATTAGGTTCCTTACAACAAGCAATTATAAATAATTAAAAAACAGTTAAACTTACACATCCACTTTCAAATTCAACAAAGTGTTCACGACTTACAGGTTTTGGACAACAATAAAATCGTCTTCCAGGGTTGGCTGGTCTCCATGTAGTTCGAATAACAGTTGGTAGCCCACATCTACAAATCATAGTGTGGGACATGCTTAGGGTTACCTGATTTTGGTTAGGGTTTTTTTTGAATTGGGGAAGAATGTTGGAATTAGGTTTATGAATTTGGGATTAGGGTTTTTATTTGATTTGGGGAAGAATGAATCCACTAAAAAGAGGCGGGTTATACATGGGACTTATACAAAAAGACCTAAATACCCCTCACGTGACTAACACGTGAGGCACTTAACGGGCAAAATTTTGCATCGTTAGTCCAGAGGGATGTATTTGTGCCAACTTTACTAACGGAGGGATGATTTTGTTCCAAAAAAAAGTTTAAGGATGTAAATCGGTTTTTGGGGAAAGCACAGGGATGTATTTTGGACTTTTCTCTATAATTTTGTACCCACTTTTTACTGAAAAACGAATTTATAGGGGCAATTTGGTTCACGGTTTGAAGGGGTTTGGGTTGAAAGAAATACTCAGTATTAAATCAAGTGTTTGGTAAGAGTTGAATCCCTCTCACACATGGTATGAATATCAAAAATTCATTCCGGTCCTTGCGTGTGTCTTTTGTCTGACAAGAAGAAATCAACATTTCTTTATTTTTATTTTTTTGTCTTTTTCTTACATTTTATTTTTAAATAATACATTTTAATCTAATTTATTATAAAATAAATATATTTTTAATATAATTTAATAGTTTTCTCTCTCCTAATCGATCATTTATTTTTTCTCTCTTCATTTAATTCAAAATCTATATTTTTTCTCAAACCTTTCCCCAATCTTTCAAACCATTCCCAAATCCGAATCCAATTCCAATCCCACTTACGAACCAAACGCACCCATAGTTTCTTTTTGCCAAATTCGAAAAATTTTAAGATTTTTTAATTCAAAATCTTTTAAATAAAAATTAATAATAATTTAATTTTACTTCTTAAGGGAAGGTTGAGTTTTTTTGAAATGCTACTTGGGGTTTTGTTTTATTATATAAAAGATTTATACTCGTACCGAGACCGGAAATCAGAAGGCTTTCTAAAAAATGATCATCATTATCTCAAGATCATCGGTATGTAGTTACGATTACTGATCAAATTTGATGATAGTTTTCTGTATCAAATTTGTTAATTTGACTTGAATAACCCTTATAGTTGAATTGATGACGTCAGAAAGTTTAACAATCTAGTGCAAACTTATGGTGATGACGTCATTCTGCTTGATGTGTATCATCATGAATAGCTGTTGATGAATTGTTTAAATTTGTTAACGTGTTTTCGCATTCGGCGTTTGATATAATTAATTGATGAAATTTGCCTGAGTAATTTTAAGTTATGATTCAGTTTTGTAATTAGATTGTGATTTAAATGAGCTTCTTGTTAGAGGTTTAGTTTAATTATTTTGTAATGCTTGATGTAGCATTTGCCTAAGTTTATCTGTTCGATGATCTCTTAAAACTCAGATTATTCATTATTGCATTTGTTGTTTTTAGACGCCCACTGTTTTGTTAGTGCAAATATTACGATATTTAAAATAAACGTTTTCTCCGGTTTTAATAATGACAAATATGTAACTTGTAATACATAACGTAAAATGTACAAGTTACTTGTAAACACAAATCATCAATGCATACTTACATCAACACCTCCCGACGTCTTAAGTATGCTTTAACAAAGTCGTAGATTTCCATCCCGACGTAAATTACTCTAGGTATGGACAAACAAATCTACTACTTGACAAATGATCAAAGGATTATATTTTTCTAAACTTCACATTTTTAATGTGACAAAACATTTTTTCAAAAATATATTTTACAAATTATTTTTGAATTAAAAAGAAATGTTTTATTTTGAAAAATAAGTTTAAAAATCCCAACAGTCAATTTTTCCCCCAAAACAGCTCCAAACATTTCCAAATAAACCTTCCCCACTAAAAACAAACGGAGGAGCGTCCACGGTACCACTAAAGTACCGACGGCTCCACTAAATTTAGTGGAGCCGTCTGACAATTAGTGGAGTCGTGCCTCTGTAACGGCTAGTTTTCCCCTTGCCTATAAATAGTGGACCATTTTACACTTTCAACTTGATTTTTCCAGTCAGTTTTCTCTGGTCTAATCCCTCCTCACTTAGAATACTTTCTTTAATCATTTAGAGAGTCTTAGTTTGTTTAAGAGTGATCCTTTCATCCCACCAAGAGATCCTCTTCATTCCTCTTCAAGTGCAAGAGAAGAACACAAGGTATCCAAGTAGATACAAAGTGTTGTCATTCCTCTTCAAGTGCAAGAGAAGAACACAAGGTATCCAAGTAGATACAAAGTGTTATAGTTGTAGGTAGAAGCACTTGTAACATTTGTTACACTCTTGATTGTATCATAGCATACATCAAGATCATTTTTCTTTTGAGAGCTTGTGAGGGAAGATCATTGTGATCTTATAGAGATATTGAATATCTCTAGTAGCCATTGGGCTAATGTGTTGATCAAGTTGATCAAAGGTAAATAGGGTAGATTGAGTCAAGTGAGGATTGATCATTGTGATCTTGTCGAGATCTTGGAGATCTCTTGAAGCTTGTGGGCTTGTGTGATTGATTAAGAAGATCAAGGGTAGATTGGGTAGATTGAGTCAAGTGGGAGTAGATCATTGTGATCTTGTTGAGATCTTGAAGATCTCTTGAAGCCATTGGGCTTGTGTATTGATCAAGTGGATCAAGGGTAGATCGGGTAGATCGTGGTAGATTGGTGCTAGCTAAGATTAGTACTCGACATTTAGCTTAGTGTCGAAAATTGGATAAGCGACGTGTACGGTTTTCTCCGCCTGAAGGGAGCTTGTTGATTAGTGAAGTAACTCTCGAGTTGGGTACTCGGGGAGTGGAGTAGGTTGAAGAGGAGCTTCGTGACCAAACCACTAAAAATCACCATATCCGGTTTGCGCTTTCTTACTTATCTCTTTACTTTCATTTCATTCTTTATCGCTTTATATTTATATTTGCATGACGTTTATGTTTGTGTGGCTAGTTGCTTATGTTATGTTGATTAAGTATGTGTCATGGTTTGATTGTGCTTGTGTTGTAGTTTACTACATTCATCTCTAGATGTTATATGACCATAGTTGACACCTTTCATATTACGTCACACTTGATCGGGTGTTTGATACAAAAAGTTTTTAAGTTTTAAATGGAAACGTATTCACCCCCCCCCTCCTACGGTTTCCACAATTGGTACCAGAGCCACGTCCCTCAAATTTTTTTAAAAAATGGTTTTCAAAATTAAGTACGATCCATGTATCAAATTACCTATGAAGGTGATAAAATATGAAAAGTATTTAGTTGCTTAATACTTACAAGTTTTGTTGTTAAGTATACTTTTTCATACTAGCTTGAAGGTTTTCTTAAACCACTAAAAGAATAGAGTTTTAAGTATCCGGTCATGTTTTCAGAACGAGTCATTAAGTCATGTAGTTTTGAAAATAAAACAGAACACGGTACCACTAAATAAAGGACGGTACCGTTATATTTAACGGTACCGTGGGGTATTTAATGGTACCGTGCCTCTGTCTTTCAGTTTTCAGTATTGGGTCATTTTCAGAAATTCTTATAAAATCAACCATAAGTCCGTAGGAGTCGTGTCGCCCATCATTTTAAACAATGTTGAGTCTACTTTCATTTGAAAAATACTTTTATGAATTAGTTCTAAATGAAAGTATGTTAAAGTCCTTGATTTTCAACTAAAGGTCTTTTTGGTTATGCCGTTTGCATAAATTTTTGGTTAAACTGAAAAAAGACGTTTCAACTTTTGAACCTTGACGTGTTCACAAAGTGATTTGGTAAAAATCTTTGAAATGGGGAGGAAACCAATTCATTGTCAAATAAAATCAAGCTAAGTATACTTTATTATACTTAATACACAAAATGACGATAAGTATTTTTGTGTGTTAACCTAAATCGCTATTTGTTTTTATTTGTATCTTAGTATTGTTAGTTAATATTTTTGTATGCTTATTGTTATCTTTAGTTAAGCTAATTTTATCTATAAGCATAAGTGTCTTTCATGCCTTGTTGCTATTTGTTTATTATAGTTTTTCGGTTTATGCGTTTATAAGGCTCATGCTAAATTACTTGCACTATATTAAGTAATTAGTTTGCATTGCATACAGGCATAGACCATTTTTCTTGCTGATAAACTCAAATAAGTACATTTTATTACTATCATTTATCCTATTTATTTGACTTATTTTATTGTATTATCTGTGAGAATTGATACTTAATCGTTTACTTTTGTAATTCTCAGGTAAAAACAAGCATTTGGTGAAACTTGGCGATTTTGGACTAATTATGGAGCAAAACAAGCAAGAAGTTAAGAGTCTACTGAAATGTACAAGATCAAGACATTCTGCTCCAGATACGCCACATCTCGCTTATTACATACGGCGCATCACTATCAAGATTTCACAAGATACGATCCAAGATACAAGAGGACATACGCCGCATCTATAAATGGAGTTACGCCGCATCTTCTGGCGGTGTACGAATATTCCTGAATATATTAATCTTGGACCCCACGCGAAGTTAAGTCAATGCGCCGCATCTACTTATTAGATGCGCCGCATCTTACCCTCAGACAGAAACTATAAATACCCCACAGTCAGACGAAGAAAGGAGTTCGACAGTTTTAGAAGACCGAAGACCACAGAAACCTAAGGCCGAATTCAGACGATTAGGCAGCACAAGACACACCCGAACGAAGATACAAGAGCTGTAAGAAGGTCCTGCATGTATTTAATTCATTAAGTAGTTTTGTTTTATTGTGTTAGTAAACTTTAATTCATCAGGATTGGTGGCTTGTGTAATGTGAGGAGAAAGATTGCACTCCCTTAAAACTGCTTTCCCATCAATTAAAGTTTATATGTTGATGTCTTTGGTTACTACTTATTAGTGCATTGATAACCTCTGTGTTTATTAGTGGCCTGCGCATTTGACTACGGAAGAGAATGTGGCTCCCACGGTTGTTACTAAATTGATCACTTAGGAATGACTTTTAGACATAAGTAATCATTAAGGGATTTCTCGCCGATAAGATTAGGACCAACGAGAAAGGGTTAACTACATACACTTCATATAAAACTATCAATAAAACAAGTGACAATCTACTTAATCATCAGGACAGGTCTTCTTATTGTCTCGAGTATTTATCTGTGTACGTGTGTGCCTATCGCTGATTCGTGCTCATTAGATTAGTTTATTATTTAATTGCAACCAAAACGTGCCAGTCTCTCAGGCTGAACCCCCTTGCGTTAGATTAGGTTGTATAGCTAACTTAGTATATTAAAATACTGATTAGAATAACTAGATAATACGTTCCACTCTTAGTGATCGACACTCTACTTACCATTATATTCATACTGACCGGGTACACTGCTCGTTAAGTGTGTGTGTTATTGATAAGTCGGCTAAATATAAATTTAAAACTTGAGTAGGCATTAATACTGTTAAACCGCAACGACACATCGCACGCATCAAGTTTTTGGCGCCGCTGCCGGGGAGTGAATTGTTATTATCTGTTAATTTGATTAGTATTTTAATTAGGTTTTAATTTTTAATCTAACCGCTAACTGTGTTGTATATTAGGTTAATTTGCATTCATTGTATTATTTGCATATTTTTTGTTTTGTATGTTATTTGTTTTCTTTTATTTTTGTTTGCTTTTGGTTTGTTTTTATTTGTTTTTATTTTTCGTACTTTCTGTGTTCTGCTATCGTTGTACTGAGCTAAATCAAACGATACGGCGCATCTGATTTCTCAGATACGGCGTATTGCGTTTAATTTTTATAAAATACAACGCGTTTAATTAATTCGATACGACGCATCTTTTCCCCAAGATACGGCGTATCTGTTTTTAATAAGAAATTTTTTTCAAGCGATAACGCGATATGACGCATCTGCCTTAGCAGATACGGCGTATCTATTATTTTAATTAAAAACAGTTTTCGAATTATTAAACAGATACGACGCATCGATCTTCGTCAATACGGCGTATCTTCTGAATCAAAAATCTTGTATTTTGAAACATAACGAAAATACGGCGCATTAACTTTTGTTAATACGACGCATTTAATTTTAAATAAATATCGATTTTTGATAATTAATACTGATACGGCGCATTCTAACTTATAAGCGGCGTATCTATTTTCTGAATAAAAGTCTGATTAAAATTTAACGATTATAAGATACGGCGTATCCAACTTTTTGGATACGGCGCATCATCTGCAGATATCAGTTATTTTTATTCTTATATCCGTTTCTATATTCATTAATTTCTCTTCTAGCGAACAAATCCTACTGAAGATTTTACCTATGATGTCAGGTTTTGCTATGGAAGACATGTCAGTGAACGGATATCTTGCTAAGGAACTCTTGTTTTCGGATTCATTCGATGTGAAAGTTTTTGATGATGTCAACTTCAATGTGCTCATGATTGATGCCGATTTATTTTCTTGGGAAACCCCTCTTGAGGCTACTTATAAGGAATTTAAACGTTTATGCAATATTGAAGATGGGATATTCTCTTATGAGTTACTAATGAGCTACACTGAAGATGAATTGCTACTCTTATGGCCCATCATGGAATCTAAAGGATTGACTTGGACTATTATCGAAGAGAATGATGGGAAATTCCAAATTGAATTCATGAACTCAAGCAATAAAAGCTGTGGTGGAGGCAATACCCAACCTATGCAAATCTCTTACATGCCTTATTCCGAACAGTACTGGGGATTAAATGAGAATTATCTGGACGATGAAAGAATTTATGCTGTGGCGGAGTTACTATTTCATGGCAGATTGGTGAGGTTGATGGACATCTCCCTCGAGGAATGGCTTGAACTTAAATATGGTAGTCCGAAATTTGCCCCTGCAAATGAAGTCAAGCGGATTATGACTTCATGGTTAACACGGAGTTTTAGGGAACAATTTAACGAGTTCATGGAATTAAGGAGGAAAATGATTGGAAAAGCTTGCTTTGACGTTGACCACGATCCTAACAATGTTGATTTTTCAGATTGGTTGGCTAGTAAGTTCAATAACCATAAGAGCATGGATCGAGCTACTAAAGATGCGTTATGGGTATATTGGATGAGAGGAGAAGACGAAGAAGTAGAGAGCGACTATGGGTCGTCACTTCATGATTCAACAATCAATGAGGGCATTGAAGAATTATTCAGAATAGACATTGACGTGTTCGATTATGAGACACCCTTGTGCAAACAATTCAAAGAATTTAATTACCTTCTTCAAGTCGACGATGATGTGCTAACTGGAAATCTACCAGGATTCAAGACTTATGATGATTTCAAAAACACCTGGTACTACGAATGGAATGACCAAATACCATGGGTTTGGGATAAACCATGGGAATTTGAGCACATTAATCACACCTGTACACCTTTCATTTTCAAGGATGGAAGTAGTGTTTGGCCGACCTGTGATTATAAGAGTGACGGAACCTGTAATGGGGGAAGTATAATTGGAATAAAACGGGTTGGAAACGATGTAACCTTTAAAGACTATGAGTGGTATGATAATGTTGAAGACTGCCCACAAAAAGCGAAGGCTTTGCAAGAAAAGGGTAGAATTGAATAGTTGAAAGAGCTAAAGGGAACATCGAATACTACTTTCTGGGAATGGGTGCATGAACAATTTGATGATTACACGAAGCTTAGTCGACGATTACAATGGGAATTGGAAAGAGAATGGGAGGCAATTCAAGATGATGATAACAATAAGTCATTAATTGATGAACTAGATGACTATTTGATTAAGGATCCTTATTTTAAGTTTGTTGATAAAGACGAAGAAGAATTCACCAAAAGAAAGTGTCAACTACTTGGGATCCCTTATAATGAGCCACCCATGATTATTTCTGAAAAATTTAAAATCATCAAATATTCTTTGGGACCTGATGAGGAATATGTTGCGACGAAGACCAAGAGTTATAGAAGATTAAGCCGAACGGAAGAAAACGTTGCAAAGCTATACGGGAACATCTTTCGGATGAAGGAAGAAGGATGGACCGTGACAAGAACTAAATGAAGAGCTGAACGTGAGTCTAACTTGAAGACTCTGGAATAAAGACAAGTGCTGACCGGGAGACAACCCGGAAAATTTTATACTATTCTGTTCTGTGTCGAGTCAGTCAGGCCCGCAGCAGATACGGCGCATCTCAATCCTGAGATGCGACGCATCTCCTGCACTGGTCATATCTTACTTTATTTTTCTGCATTTTTTATTTTCGACTTTAAAACTTTTTATCAGTTTATTTTAATGCGGCGCATCCCAGGTTAAGGATGCGGCGCATCTTTTATTCTGATTAGTAATTATTTCAGGCTCGATACGGCGTATCTTCTTCCATAAGATACGGCGCATCGACTGACCTGATGATTTTCAGTTTTAATTTTTGTGTTTTATTTTTCCTAACCACTAATGTATTATGCAAGTTTGAACTTTCTTAACTTAGGTGTGTTTAAAGTCTTGGTGGTATTATAGATTCCTGCATTTCCTGTGGATACATCAAATATAAAGCTTAAACGTTCTCATCCACAAGAAGATGATTTTTGCTCTTATACTAATGGAGGATCATACCGAGCAAATCTCAGGGGAGTTTTTCTGTTCTAATTATTTTATTTTCCAGTTTTTAATCTTTTATACAAACAACGAGGACGTTGTTTAACTTAAGTGGGGGGATTGGAGAATTAGAACACTTAACACTTACTTGTCCTAAACTTTTTCAAAATATGCTTAAAGTGTGCTTAATATATCAAAATTTAAAATTTTTTAGCATGTTTTTGTTTAAAGTCTAAGTTGCATAGCTGCACACATGACGTTATTTTCAAAAATTGTGATTTTTAAAAATTCACAAATCTATGAGTGTGCCGGTGACTTGTAAACTTTAGAACTTGGCTTGTATACTATTCGAGACCACCATAATAAGTATTATTTTATATAATTGGAATGACTTGTCTAAATTGGTAAATTTCTAGGATTACACCCAAAAAGCCTATTATATGTTATGTGTTATTAGCTAACTACACTGGTTAGTTAACCCCCGTATAAACCCTTTTGTTACTCTCACTTTTAGAGTAAGATACCCCTAGAAAAACACTCAGAGCCATTCCTTTCGTTTCTTACACCTTTGTTAAAATGTTTCGTTACACCCTTACACCTTAGCCTACCCTGTAGATTAAAATCCGTGGTTGGTTAATTGCTTTAGGCAAAGTGTGTTTCCTTACATTACCTGTGTTCGCGTGCGTAATTCATTATCTTTGGTTAGGTCGGGAAATTGCACAATGCAATTGGAGTGAAAGTAAATATTGTATATCTTTGAGTCTTATTTTTTGTGTGTTTACTACTTTCGCTATTACCGTTATTTCTGAAGTTATGAAAAGTATGGAAAAATTATCCAGAATTATCATTATAGTGATGTGGTGAAATTTTACACATCTATGTTATCATTCAAAAAAAAAAAAAAAAAAAAAAAATCGAAAAAAAATTAGAAAAGAAAAAGAAAAAGAAAAGTTGGATGTTTGTTTTAACCAACTTATGTAAAGTTTTGTATTAAGTGGTCGATATCACCACTAGTTGTTGTATATTATATCTATGGATTGAATGGGAGTTGGCAGTTATGGGAACGCCAACTAAGGTTTATTCTTTGATTGAGATCTTGTTGAGTATAATTCGTGTCTACCTAAAGCGTGTGTTTCAAGTGTTAAAGCGTGAGTTATTCTATGATATGAGTCTTATTCTTGGGATGGTTGGGATAGTGATTAACCACACTTAGGATTTTAATTTATTTGTTTTGTTTATTTTTCATTTTACACCAATTTATATCCCAAATATTATCCATACCCTATATTATTCTTTATCCAAACCTTTGATTTATTGAGATTAGGGATTTGAGCAATCTTAAGTATCGTAGTCGTGGATTCGGCTATGTATTTATGATTTTGTCGCCCTTTTTGATATAATATTATTGGTGAAGATTACTTGGTCCTATCTTTAGCCTATTCGAGTTAAGGATTTGAGCAATTGCAAGTATCGTGTTCGTGGATTCGATCATGTATTTGTGATTTTGTCGCCTTTTCTGTAATCTGAGATCGATAGAGATTAAGGAGAATAATTAACCCTTAAGCCTACAAACCCTTTTTACCGCTTTAGACTTGTTATTCATTGGCTTTAGTGGGGGAGATGTGTATACTTGCCAAGCTTATGATAGAATATTCGTCACGACTGGACAGTTAAACGATTAGATTTGCTTTTATCAAATTATTTTATTTTACTTCTAATTCGTTAAGTGTTTGGTTGTGTGATTATGACAAAAATGAATACATGCTTAAATATAAAAATAAATCCTAATATCTTTTGGGATACATTTTCATAAGATTAATTCTAAGGTTTACTTGGGGACAAGTAAAGTTCAAGTGGAGGGATATTTGATGAACTCAAATAACTACATTTTATTACTATCATTTATCCTATTTATTTGACTTGTTTTATTGTATTATCTGTGAGAATTGATACTTAATCGTTTACTTTTGTAATTCTCAGGTAAAAACAATCATTTGGTGAAACTTGGCGATTTTGGACTAATTATGGAGCAAAACAAGCAAGAAGTTAAGAGTCTACTGAAATGTACAAGATCAAGACATTCTGCTCCAGATACGCCACATCTCGCTTATTACATACGGCGCATCACTATCAAGATTTCACAAGATACGATCCAAGATACAAGAGGACATACGCCGCATCTATAAATGGAGTTACGCCGCATCTTCTGGCGGTGTACGAATATTCCTGAATATATTAATCTTGGACCCCATGCGAAGTTAAGTCAATGCGCCGCATCTACTTATTAGATGCGCCGCATCTTACCCTCAGACAGAAACTATAAATACCCCACAGTCAGACGAAGAAAGGAGTTCGACAGTTTTAGAAGACCGAAGACCACAGAAACCTAAGGCCGAATTCAGACGATTAGGCAGCACAAGACACACCCGAACGAAGATACAAGAGCTGTAAGAAGGTCCTGCATGTATTTAATTCATTAAGTAGTTTTGTTTTATTGTGTTAGTAAACTTTAATTCATCAGGATTGGTGGCTTGTGTAATGTGAGGAGAAAGATTGCACTCCCTTAAAACTGCTTTCCCATCAATTAAAGTTTATATGTTGATGTCTTTGGTTACTACTTATTAGTGCATTGATAACCTCTGTGTTTATTAGTGGCCTGCGCATTTGACTACGGAAGAGAATGTGGCTCCCACGGTTGTTACTAAATTGATCACTTAGGAATGACTTTTAGACATAAGTAATCATTAAGGGATTTCTCGCCGATAAGATTAGGACCAACGAGAAAGGGTTAACTACATACACTTCATATAAAACTATCAATAAAACAAGTAACAATCTACTTAATCATCAGGACAGGTCTTCTTATTGTCTCGAGTATTTATCTGTGTACGTGCGTGCCTATCGCTGATTCGTGCTCATTAGATTAGTTTATTATTTAATTGCAACAAAAACGTGCCAGTCTCTCAGGCTGAACCCCCTTGCGTTAGATTAGGTTGTATAGCCAACTTAGTATATTAAAATACTGATTAGAATAACTAGATAATACGTTCCACTCTTAGTGATCGACACTCTACTCACCATTATATTCATACTGACCGGGTACACTGATCGTTAAGTGTGTGTGTTATTGATAAGTCGGCTAAATATAAATTTAAAACTTGAGTAGGCATTAATACTGTTAAACCGCAACGACACATCGCACGCATCACTTGCATTTGTTACAAGTTTTTAAAATGGTTTAGTAACCTTCTTAGGAATAGAAACTAAGTTGGTAGATCATGTATGTCGAAAGATTTTGTCTTACATAATTATTTTTCCAAAGGTTTAAGTGTAAAAAGTATATCACCCCAAAATACTTAACACTTTCATAAAATCCGTAACATGATCTCTAAATCATTACATCATTTTGTCTTGCTTGACCATGGGTTGTCTAAACAAGATAAAAGATCATATTAATACATTAATATTTAAGTAAAAGAAAATGTATTAAACTTGCATTGATCTAACACACATACAAAATGTTTTAAACTTTTAGTATTTTACGCATGTTGTATAAAAATAGTTAAGATAATTATTTTTATACTAATGAGGTGTCGAAAAACTAAGAATATTATACTTAATAATATAAATAGTTTTTCTCAAATAAAAATAAAAGACAATACCAAAGTAGTAACTTAATATGTCATTAACCTCACACATACAACTAGTATTAGAATAAATGGAACACATTCCTTAAATTTTTATTTTCTTTTTAAAAGGAGTGATTGTGAGGGTCAAGAAAGATTCCGAGTACATATCAATTCATTATTCAAATTATGATTGATATCATTATCGAATCTAATTGACAAGTTTTCGAGTGTGGACATGAAATTGGAGTCATTATTTGTCTAGCATCAAGATAACATCAAAATATGATGAAATATATTATCTTGAATCTACATACTCAATCACACTCGATTGTTATGAAAATAATGACGTCCTCTCAAGACGAATATAATATGCATCGGATCATAACTCACACTTGTGTTGAAGATGCCATATTGAGTCTTCTTGTCCAATGGTTGTGTTCCAAACATTAAACTGATATGTTTAAAAGATGCATAAAATACACAACTAAGTAAGATTGACAACTTGGATGTTTCATCCAAAATATACAAGTAATTTACATTGCAATGCAATTAGTAAATGCGTCATTTCCGAAAAACCAAACACGAGCAAACAAACAACATATGTAAACTTTGCTCATGAACGACTCAACACTCAAAGTCACATGTCTAGTAAAAATGTCACACATAATATGTTATTAACTATTATGTAAGTCATCAATCTTTGAGAATATCACATGTATTTCTCTTATCAAAAGATTGACAAATGATAACTTATATCCCATGCATCTTATTTTCTTTGTAACATGAATGGTTATGTTACAAGAGAATACATTGCATCCTGTTAACAAATATAGGATATTAGAGTTGAATAATAACCTAATACAACATGTGTCAATGCATAAACAAGTAAAATTGGTCATACACTAAAATAATTTTTTCACTAAGCATTCGTAAGAGTGATAAGTTTCCTCTTAGAAAAGCATATTTGTTGAAATATACAATATGTCTCATTTCAAATATAATACTCACAAGATCTATTGAGGTAAATAACATTTACTAGATTCTTTTCTCAAGATATGCAAAGGAGCATTCTTGAAACACACACGATGTAGTAGATTCTACATTGTATCACATTAGAGTGTCTCTTGGTTCTAGGAAACCAAATCATGTTAAAATAACATGTAACAACTCAACAACACAAAGATGTTGTCCAAGAGATCATAAAATGCACCATCTCCATCAAATAACCTCTAAATCTCAAACACGAAATTAAAACATTTTGCTTACCTTTGTTATGAGTTGTGTAAGACATGTCATTCTCTTAACCGACTTTCAAAGTATGGTTAGTTGAGTCATATTAGGTAATGTATTAGCAAAATAAGCTAATATCATCTTTGCTATACTTCAATAGGCAAATATAGGAATTTGAATTTTTCTAACATGAGAATGACTACTGGAGAACCTATCGCACTAGAAATTCAATTTGACCTAACGGTTGAATTTCTTCCAGGAGAGAAGTTGGTTCTTGGTATAACCCGTAAAAATGGTTGTGTTTAGCCTTAATTGAGCACCACTAGTGATAGTCTCATACTCATTCTCTAACTTGAAAATTTTTCATTTCTACATTTGACTAGAGATAGTTTACATCGGTGAACTTTATCTCCCGTTAGAATTTCATTTTAAACAAGTAGTAATTAGAATCTGCCTTAGCAAACCTAGATTGCTTGCATCCCACATACGTGTTTCAAAATGATAACATGTTCGCATAAGATATGATTAAATGTCTTATGATCTTAAATGCTAAATGATTATCATGTTTTGCATGATGTTTGCATTTATTCCTTATGTGCATTTTACATGATTTGCTTGTAAAGTTTGCACCCACACTATGTCTCTTTGACATATTAGGAATTAGGTATGCCTATCACTATGAACCCTTAGAAGTCATAGAGTCATACACTAGTGTCAAAACCTATAAGTCAAAGTAGTCGCGAAGTTATCCTAATTCCCTAGTCATCACTTCGCCTTCTTCCAAGTAATACACCCTTTTGTCATGGGAAGGTTAGATACAAACCTAGTAGAACTCGGAGTAGGGTTGACAACTTAAATATTTCATCTGAAATATTCAAGTAAGTTTAACTTGCGATCGCAATTGTTAAATGTCATATCCGAAACATCATATTCATGCCTTTTAACAACATATGTTAAAACGCTCATCCAAAAGCTAAAAGCTAACATCAACCCTCGGGTGACAAAGGACTCACGAATCACTATATAAGTGATTAGTAGTTTCCTTTCATCCTCGTGTGATTACACACTTCTTAAGATCCCAAATCCTGCTGTGAATCAGCACCATAGGCCTAGCTTTACGTCTTTCAAAACCCTGTGAAACACTTGCGTGCGAAGCACATCAAAATCCGTAAATCAACCAAACCTCTCAACCTAGAATCCCTTAATCATCTTCGTCTAGGTCTAGGAATGATGGAACATATTCCATAAATCTTATGACTATTTAAATATTTCACTGGAAATATTAAAGTCATCCCTTGTACCCCTCTTATGACTACCTAAATATTTCACTGGAAATATTGTAGTCATCTCGTATGTCTCGTCTCATGACTCTTTAAATATTTCACTAGAAATACTGAGTCATTCTTTAAATCCCTCTTATGACTACTTGAATATTTCACTGGAAATATTGTAGTCATCTCGTGCGTCTCGTCTCATGACTCTTGAAATATTTTACTTGAAATATTGAGTCATTCTTTAAATCCCTCTCATGACTATCTAAATATTTCACTGGAAATATTAAGTCGTCCCTCATGTTCCTCGCATGATCACTTAAATATTTCATTGGAAATATTGAGATCATCTCTTCCATTTCGTCTCATGACTTTTAGATATTTCACTGGAAATATCAAGTCATTCCCTCTATCTCGTCCCATGACTTTTAGATATTTCACTGGAAATATCAAGTCATTCCTTGTGTCTCATCTCATGACTTCTAAATATTTCACTGGAAATATTAAGTCATCTCTCACGTTCCTCGTATGATCACTTGAATATTTCACTGGAAATATTAAGATCATCTCTTCTATTTCGTGTCATGACTTTTAGATATTTCACTGGAAATGTCAAGTCATATCTTGTGTCTCGTCTAATGACTTTTTAAATATTTCACTGAAAATATTAAGTCATCCTTCACATCGCTCTAATGACTACCTATGTATTTCCTCGGAAATATAAAAGTTATCTCTTCTCGTCCAGTACCGTTCAAAGAATTTATTAGGTATAAATTCTCTCCTCGTGTCGAAAAGTCTCACTAAATCAGCGAGATTTATTCGTAAAATCCTCTTAAATTCTAATGACGACTTAAATATTTCATCCGAAATATTTAAAGTATATTTAATTTGCGAAATGCAATTAAATGTCATTTTTCGCTCTCGATTAACGTTCATCGAATCCCGTTGGATTCATTCATAAAAGAATTTATTCGGTATAAATTCCTTTAATCTAAGGTCCAGAAAAATCACAACATATGTGAAATTTCTTTGTTCATAAATCTAATTATGGGTCAAAACTGACCTCAGCAGATCATGGCACCCTTAAATAGGGGACGGTACCGCTAAATTTAACGGTACGTACCGTAGGACCGTTGTCTGCTGAGACAGTTTATTTCGTCTTCAATTCTCACCAACACTATCAAAACCCACTCGATGTAGTCTTGAACCAGAACCGTCTCCTATCATAATTGTAAAACCCGAAAATTTTAAAACATGTATAAAGACCAAAATGCCCCTACAATCTAAAACTTTCACATAACAAGTCCTTAATGCACCGAATTGATTCCGAAGCTTGGTAAACTAATAACTTATGAAACGAAATCATACTAAGCTGCATATAACACATTAAAATGTTGCCTTGGACTTTTCTTTTATCACCCCTAGCCGAATATTATATATACTACACAAAATTAAATCATTTTGAATTTGAATATACAAGTTAACTTTGGAAGTTTTCAATCATGATCACTATTGATTTGGTCCACCCTTATAATTCCAAAAATTTGGCCCTCCCCTCCTCCTTGCTCGGCACCTCCCCTTTAATATCACACTTATCCTTTTCTTCTTCAAAAAAAAAAAAATACAAACCGAAGATCAACAAACCCTAAAAAACTCTCTACACAAAAAATCTCGGATGCCTCCTCTCTTCTTCTTTTTTTTTTCTGTCGACAAATCACAGCAGCAGAAGGGTGTCTCTTCTTCCTTTTTCTGTCGACAAATCACAGCAGCAGAAGGGTGGTTTTTGTGGTTTCAAAGTGGTGGTTAGACGTGTAATATTCCGGGCACAATTGTTCTTCGATCGATGGTGTATAGGGTTGCACGAAGTGAGGTTTTATCTAAGGTGTTCGGCTGATTTTCTGTGGGTATTCGACCCTTTTGTTCTTCATTCTTCTTTGTAGCACTTCGAGGGTAACTCTTAAATCCTTGTTTAATTCTACTTCTCTTGTTGATTCTTGTTTTGAACCTTGTTTAATCCTCGTCAATCCATATTCATAATAAACTAGAACATGTTACATAAAATTATAAAACAATCCACATAAAATAACAAACTAAGAATGGCCTATGAATCGATCTGTGGTGTTGTGTTGTTTTGAGTTGATATGTACACGACAATACACTTAAGAATTGACCTAAATATGTTGTGGACTCACCTAAAATCGTTGGTGTCAAGAACTAATGAACGGGATGAAGAAAACCCTAAGTATATACATGATTCTGTGATAATTGCTACTGATCTGGAACTTTGCTCGACTTTAACCGGCTGTAACTAAATGATGTGGACGGGTATTGGGATGGTTTTTGAGTCTCAAACTAAGGTCAATGAAGTGGCTACCTGGGAAAATTTAGTTTGTAATTTTTGGAGGCCTGGAAGGTTACTTTTTGATTTTTGTAAAATTATGTGTCTGATCGGATTTGTAAAGTCTGGAAAAACAGTCCGGGTTTTTCATTTATCATTTTCAAACCATAACGAATTAGGATGTTTCCTTTGAGCTGAGTAATATATAACATGTTATCTAATTACTGGAATTTTTTAGAATTTTATAAATTTTCTAGACTGGGAAAACAGATGAAAAATGATCGGGTGTTTTTATTTAATCCGGTTCTGGAAAAGGTTGGGAAAAAGGATTTTTAGTTCGTACCTAGACAACTTAATAAAATCTGGAAAAATTACATAAAATACTTAAGACCCTGGGGAACGTCTGTGAATTTTTATAGATTTTATTTCGAAGGTTTAATATGGTTCATAAATTATTTGAAACAGGTCCAGTTAAGGCTTAAAAGCTGTTAAGACTTTTAAAAAGGGTGTAAATTGTTATTTTCCTAAACTAAGGGTTATAAATTGTAAATCATGAAACTTGAAGGTATAATTCGTATAATACGTTAATTTGAGGGTACACTCTATAATCTTGGAAAATAAAATGCTTGATGTGTTAATAAACTAATGAGAGGGGTTAAAATGTAAACTATGTGAATCTAGGGTTTCATTTCGTAACTTTGATAAGTAAAGGGATATAAGTGTAAATTATGAAACCTAAAGGACTAAAAGAGTAACTTGGGGAATCTAAAAGCTAAAAAGGAAACTCTGGATAATTTGTGAATATTAATGAGAATATTGGAACCCTGTTAATTATAGAAACATTCTAAATAAGGAAACTTTCTAAAAATGGAAAGCTACTAAAAATGGAAAGATTTGTAATTCTTTTCTACCCCTCTAGGTGTGAAGAAGGAGAGGACCTGACTCTGTTTCATCTTATTCATCTCTGAGTTTGTTTTGCTTTTGGAATAAGGTACAGATATTCTGACCTTCTCTGTAAGGTTTCCTGTGATCTCTTTCATGATTCTGATCTGTTTAGCCTCTGACTTAATACTTTGCCATGATTCCTTTGCTTTGAACCTTTGATCTATGATATGAACCTAGACTGTGAAAACCTCTTTAATTCTTACCTGAAAATGATTTGAGAAAAAGCTATTTTAAAATGATGACTACAAATGTGATACAATACTCTTTTAATTGGGATTTTACTAACTTTTATGAAAACCATTTTAAAAGATTATCTTTATGAAAAACCATTTGAAAGATCATTTTTATGAAGACCGTTATTAAAAGATTCTTTAAATGGACTCTTAATTTGAAACCTTTTTAATTGAACTGTTACTATGGAACTTGGACTATTGACCTCCTGATATTGACCTTCTGATATTGACCTTCTGATGTTGAACCTTCTGATATGACACCCTGATTATGATATGAACCTTTGAACCTTTGACCTTTGACCTTTGACTCCCAGTTTGATACCCGAGCCAAAATTTGTTCCCTAGCCATGAAGGTAACATGGCCGTGTCTGTGATGCACCACTGGCATGACTCGTGTGTGGTTCGAGTGATTAGCCACACCGTCCCCATTCTGATTCTGATATGCATGCACACTACTGATATTATGGCCAATATGATTTGTTCTGGGGGGTGTATGGATGCATCCTAGGTTCGTTCTGTTCTGTGATGATTCTGATATATCTGATTTCTGGGGACTGATGGTGGGTGCAATCCACATCTTTCATGTTCTGGGAGCTAGCTACTCCATATATTTCTGTTGGATACATGAGGTCACCCCTCATATTATCTGGTTACTTGAGAGGCATCCCCTCTGGATTTCTGCTATGGTTACATGGATATGGTATTTCTGTTTCTGGGCTCGTGGTGGATTACTGTCCTAAACCTTTACTCTCTCTCTGTACCTTTACTTATCTATTTCATTATGCTATATCTGTTCTTTTCCTTTTACTTCCATTTCTGTTTGTTTTCGTTTCCGTTTATTATATATCTGTTCACTGGGCTTTTTAAGCTCAGCCGCGTTTCTTTTCCCGCGGCAGGTTTTAGTTGGAAGCTGAGTTATTAATAGTGAAAACCTTGGACTTAGAAGACCCTGTTAGCTATTCTGGAGTTGAGATTGCTAGAAGAGATTCGTATTTCAGACTTAGAAATTTTGTATATTCTTTTATAGCCTTGTAATTTCCGAATTTTCATTGTAAACCTTGGAATCCTATTGTATTATTTATGTCTTATGCTTGTGTTGTTCTGATAAGAATCCGTATTTGTGACACCTTTGCCCTTGTCGGGTTGGGGTGTTACAATTATGGTATCAGAGCCCAGGCTGCGACTTGTAATACATTTACCCTTGACCTGTGAAGTTTGGACCACTAGGTTTCCACTGTAGGCGCTCATAAGATAACCTGTAAGAATTGCTCTAGGATTTCCCTATAAGGCATTTGTTTAGGTATCATTGCTTCCGCATCACTCTGATTCGTACCTTGCTCTTGGTTAAAGCTTGTTGAGATCACTTTTGTAAATTGAAAGCTTATGCCTTGCACCACCTAAGTTTTGAAACCTAAATGAATCTTGAAAGCATTAAGAATTGCATAGTAATTTCCTGACACTATTGAACCTTATCTTTAAATTCCAACTCTGATATCTGATCCTTTTGTTAATCATTTTGATGCCTCTTCGGACAATTCTAAGAATCTCCATGGCGATGACGTACTAGATACATTCTGTTGTTTGTCTCTTGCTTTTGATAAGCACCTATGAATCTTCTGACACTATTTGATTCCGTCTTACCCCTCTCTATCCCTATGAAAAGTCTTGTGGTGTTTAACCATGAGTATAAAAATGTTTCCCTCTCACTTTTGAACGATAAGATTTGCCTGGTTGATCCGTCTTTCTTGGATAGTCAACTTCGATTCCATACTGATAAGGGATTGGTTGATTGAGCACTCGAAATGTTAACAACAACGACGGCTACCCTGAAGAGTGAAGGCATCCCTTACAAGGCAGAAGTGTTGGCGATGCAGAAGAAGAAATCTACTCAAGACGGCGAACCTGGAGCTGATGAAGACATGCAGTCTAACTTCCCTATTCACCTTGGTTGTACTAAGATGAATTGAGAGCGGAGGCAGACTGGAGGATGAAGGATTTGAAGATCGTGCCAGAAATTCACATTACTCCAAGAAGAACAGCAGGAGGCTTGACGAACCAGACACAAGTTCACGATTTTGTTTCACCTCCGAGTATTCTCAAATTTAAGACCCTCTGATGATTTAAGTTCCTTAGAAGCATTTCAGTTCCATGATGGCTTTGATGAATTGTGGAAGATCTGACGCTTGTGGACGGCATACCTTAATCTGATAGGCAATCTGGGATTCCGATACTCTTGCAAGTAGTTTGTTTTCCCTCTTGACTATGACATCGATTTTGTTGACCTCTGAGACTATAGAAGTACTAGGTGGATTAAGATAGGTGGTTTTGTTTACGACTTGAGATAAAGTATGATCATCATGAAGGCATAATTATGTGGTGCTGGTATTATTAACGTGATAATACTTACACCATATAACGTGCCCTCATTGTGGCCATAGGATATCTTGGGAAGTACCTAAGAAGTTTAGAGCTTGACTCCCGATGGATTATCCGTGATTAGTGAGACCTTAGGTTCATTCTACCTATGCGTATACTTTACCTTCGTTCGTTAAATATCTGGGTGAATTTGGACTCTCGTGCTGCATTCTGTTGACCTCAGTTATGAATCTTAAACTTCTTGAAGAGCTCTCTGCTGTGAATACAATTAATTCGATTTAAAATCTTGTTCGCATCCCGTATGAGTATTCCGTTCTCTTCTCTCTCTGCTTCCTGCAAATTTCGAGGACGAAATTTTTTTGTTAGAGGGGAAGAGTTGTAAAACCCGAAAAATTTAAAACATGTATAAAGACCAAAATGCCCCTACAATCTAAAACTTTCACATAACAAGTCCTTAATGCACCGAATTGATTCCGAAGCTTGGTAAACTAATAACTTATGAAACGAAATCATACTAAGCTGCATATAACACATTAAAATGTTGCCTTGGACTTTTCTTTTATCACCCCTAGCCGAATATTATATATAGTACACAAAATTAAATCATTTTGAATTTGAATATACAAGTTAACTTTGGAAATTTTCAATCATGATCACTATTGATTTGGTCCACCCTTATAATTCCGAAAATTTGGCCCTCCCCTCCTCCTTGCTCGGCACCTCCCCTTTAATATCACACTTATCCTTTTCTTCTTCAAAAAAAAAAAAAAATACAAACCGAAGATCAACAAACCCTAAAAAACTCTCTACACCAAAAATCTCGGCTGCCTCCTCTCTTCTTCTTTTTTTTTCTGTCGACAAATCACTGCAGCAGAAGGGTGTCTCTTCTTCCTTTTTCTGTCGACAAATCACAGCAGCAGAAGGGTGGTTTTTGTGGTTTCAAAGTGGTGGTTAGACGTGTAATATTCCGGGCACAATTGTTCTTCGATCGATGGTGTATAGGGTTGCACGAAGTGAGGTTTTATCTAAGGTGTTCGGCTGATTTTCTGTGGGTATTCGACCCTTTTGTTCTTCATTCTTCTTTGTAGCACTTCGAGGGTAACTCTTAAATCCTTGTTTAATTCTACTTCTCTTGTTGATTCTTGTTTTGAACCTTGTTTAATCCTCGTCAATCCATATTCATAATAAACTAGAACATGTTACATAAAATTATAAAACAATCCACATAAAATAACAAACTAAGAATGGCCTATGAATCGATCTGTGGTGTTGTGTTGTTTTGAGTTGATATGTACACGACAATACACTTAAGAATTGACCTAAATATGTTGTGGACTCACCTAAAATCGTTGGTGTCAAGAACTAATGAACGGGATGAAGAAAACCCTAAGTATATACATGATTCTGTGATAATTGCTACTGATCTGGAACTTTGCTCGACTTTAACCGGCTGTAACTAAATGATGTGGACGGGTATTGGGATGGTTTTTGAGTCTCAAACTAAGTTCAATGAAGTGGCTACCTGGGAAAATTTAGTTTGTAATTTTTGGAGGCCTGGAAGGTTACTTTTTGATTTTTGTAAAATTATGTGTCTGATCGGATTTGTAAAGTCTGGAAAAACAGTCCGGGTTTTTCATTTATCATTTTCAAAAAATAACGAATTAGGATGTGTCCTTTGAGCTGAGTAATATATAACATGTTATCTAATTACTAGAATTTTTTTAGAATTTTATAAATTTTCTAGACTGGGAAAACAGATGAAAAATGATCGGGTGTTTTTTATTTAATCCGGTTCTGGAACAGGTTGGGGAAAAGGATTTTTAGTTCGTACCTAGACAACTTAATAAAATCTGGAAAAATTACATAAAATACTTAAGACCCTGGGAAACGTCTGTGAATTTTTATAGATTTTATTTCGAAGGTTTAATATGGTTCATAAATTATTTGAAACAGGTCCAGTTAAGGCTTAAAAGCTGTTAAGACTTTTAAAAAGGGTGTAAATTGTTATTTTCCTAAACTAAGGGTTATAAATTGTAAATCATGAAACTTGAAGGTATAATTCGTATAATACGTTAATTTGAGGGTACACTCTATAATCTTGGAAAATAAAATGCTTGATGTGTTAATAAACTAATGAGAGGGGTTAAAATGTAAACTATGTGAATCTAGGGTTTCATTTCGTAACTTTGATAAGTAAAGGGATATAAAGTGTAAATTATGAAACCTAAAGGACTAAAAGAGTAACTTGGGGAATCTAAAAGCTAAAAAGGAAACTCTGGATAATTTGTGAATATTAATGAGAATATTGGAACCCTGTTAATTATAGAAACATTCTAAATAAGGAAACCTTCTAAAAATGGAAAGCTGCTAAAAATGGAAAGGTTTGTAATTCTTTTCTACCCCTCTAGGTGTGAAGAAGGAGAGGACCTGACTCTGTTTCATCTTATTCATCTCTGAGTTTGTTTTGCTTTTGGAATAAGGTACAGATATTCTGACCTTCTCTGTAAGGTTTCCTGTGATCTCTTTCATGATTCTGATCTGTTTAGCCTCTGACTTGATACTTTGCCATGATTCCTTTGCTTTGAACCTTTGATCTATGATATGAACCTAGACTGTGAAAACCTCTTTAATTCTTACCTGAAAATGATTTGAGAAAAAGCTATTTTAAAATGATGACTACAAATGTGATACAATACTCTTTTAATTGGGATTTTACTAACTTTTATGAAAACCATTTTAAAAGATTATCTTTATGAAAAACCATTTGAAAGATCATTTTTATGAAGACCGTTATTAAAAGATTCTTTAAATGGACTCTTAATTTGAAACCTTTTTAATTGAACTGTTACTATAGAACTTGGACTATTGACCTCCTGATATTGACCTTCTGATATTGACCTTCTGATGTTGAACCTTCTGATATGACACCCTGATTATGATATGAACCTTTGAACCTTTGACCTTTGACCTTTGACTCCCAGTTTGATACCCGAGCCAAAATTTGTTCCCTAGCCATGAAGGTAACATGGCCGTGTCTGTGATGCACCACTGGCATGACTCGTGTGTGGTTCGAGTGATTAGCCACACCGTCCCCATTCTGATTCTGATATGCGTGCACACTACTGATATTATGGCCAATATGATTTGTTCTGGGGGGCGTATGGATGCATCCTAGGTTCGTTCTGTTCTGTAATGATTCTGATATATCTGATTTCTGGGGACTGATGGTGGGTGCAATCCACATCTTTCATGTTCTGGGAGCTAGCTACTCCATATATTTCTGTTGGATACATGAGGTCACCCCTCATATTATCTGGTTACTTGAGAGGCATCCCCTCTGGATTTCTGCTATGGTTACATGGATATGGTATTTCTGTTTCTGGGCTCGTGGTGGATTACTGTCCTAAACCTTTACTCTCTCTCTGTACCTTTACTTATCTATTTCATTATGCTATATCTGTTCTTTTCCTTTTACTTCCATTTCTGTTTGTTTTCGTTTCCGTTTATTATATATCTGTTCACTGGGCTTTTTAAACTCAGCCGCGTTTCTTTTCCCGCGGCAGGTTTTAGTTGGAAGCTGAGTTATTAATAGAGAAAACCTTGGACTTAGAAGACCCTGTTAGCTATTCTGGAGTTGAGATTGCTAGAAGAGATTCGTATTTCAGACTTAGAAATTTTGTATATTCTTTTATAGCCTTGTAATTTCAGAATTTTCATTGTAAACCTTGGAATCCTATTGTATTATTTATGTCTTATGCTTGTGTTGTTCTGATAAGAATCCGTATTTGTGATACCTTTGCCCTTGTCGGGTTGGGGTGTTACAATAATAGATTATGTCTATCTCCTGATTCCTTAGATTTTTCCCCTTTCACTTTCGCATGGTACTGAACACTCCATATGTATGGTTACTTCCGTATCCATTATCTTCCCAACTTATCTACACCATTCAACCTTAGTTCTACACTACCAATGCTTCCGTATCCCACTCACCTTCCACACACTTCAAGCAAAGAACCGCTAGGATACGTTGAGATAACCCCACTAGAACCTTATCACTAACCTCACAACCCTGGAGATTTTATCTTCTTAACCCTTAGGATATCTCCAAGTAATCACATACCTCATCATATAAATATTCTATGAATATTCACAATGATTGAGAAGAGCTACGTGACTTCAAAGGTGAAGTTTATCGTATGCTATCCACCACTTGTCATGACGTTACTAAGCTCATCGCTTCCGTCAACGTTTGTTTTCCTCTTTATCTTTTACATCTTGTCCGGATGGTCATAGATTAAGGGGGATCGAAAACACACTCATATAATCTTTCACCAAACACTCTCAAGAACACACAAATGTGGTTCTTATTCCCCAGGAAACTTCCCTTTAGCTGCCCAGAACGAGGCTGCACAGGAAAATTCGTGACTTTCAGGTCACGGTACCGTTAAATAGGCCACGGTACCGTTAAAATTAACGGTACCGTGTAGTATTTAGTGGTACCGTGCGTATGTTTGACAAATTTTCACTGTTCCCTCCAGATCCCTGCATCCCTAACCTCAAACCTGCAAAATTTTGTAAACTCACATACACCCTAGGATTCCCTCACTACACCATAGGACTCTACCACCAACTTTAATTCGAATCCCACAACTCTTGCCTATATAAGGCATCACCATTGCAAGCTTACCTTGCATCTCATCTTCAAACCTCACATTAACATCATTCCTCATCACACTCAACCCTTATAACTAAACTTCACTCTTGAAAGTGATAGTTAGTCTAAAAACCTTCAACCCTTATATCAATCCCACTCAAACCTTTTAGCTACACTTCACTCTTGACAGTGATAGTTAGTCTAAAGGACCTTCAACCCATCGATCATCACACTCAAACCTTACAAATATTCCTCACTTTGGATAAGTGATAGTTAGTCCACCAACCTTCAATCCTCACAATCACACGAAACCCTTCATACACCAAATTATCTCTAACACACACCTAGGATCATCCAAACTAGAAATCTAGAACTTTGTTACCTCAACCCCGTTAGAGATATCCACCCCCAATCCTGTTAGGATCACATGCACATTTTTTTTCTTATGAAATATATCATGCATTTCATTGTCAGTGCAAACGATATATTAATCTAAACCATCCCAACACCAATCATCTCAGGTAGATGATTATGTTGTTCAAAAGGTTTGTTAGAACTTTCCTTCCTAATGACAACTTGGAAGAAGTCATTTTGTGTGTCATTCAACGAACGAATCTCGTTCTTGTTAGTGTGATTGATTGAACAATTACACCTTAGGTTGTCGGTCGGATTGTGAGACTTACGTGTTAACATAGTTTAACCCTTGCATGTCTTGCTATGTGTATTCTATCCATATAATGCTGCTCATATTCTTTTATATATTATGTTGCACGAAGCTAACCCTTGATGTAGGAAAAGCCTTTGTAAAATTTGATCCATGGATCCGCTAGATACTAAGGTAAATAAACAAGGGGATTAAGTCACCATAGGGGAGCATTGAGCTATGGGGAGCTCGGGAGTATTTGAATACATAGCACGGAGTCTTTCTAATGGTGGTGATAGAAGACTTCACTGGGATGATGCAAGCTCACCTTTCTGGGGAGAAAGGAAAGTAGTGCAATAAGGGGGAGTAGGGAGTGAATTCAAGGGAGCGCTCGAGGCAACTACCTTTTTTATTCGACAAAAGGGGGAGAAGGGAGTGTAAACAGGTAACTTTTACATTTTACTATGTGTTACGGTTTACATATTTGTCATCATCAAAAAGGGGGAGATTGTTAGTGCAAATATTACGATATTTAAACTAAACAGTTTCTTCGGTTTTAATAATGACAAACATGTAACTTGTAATACATAACGTAAAATGTGCAAGTTACTTGTAAACACAAATCATCAATGCATACTTACATCAACACCTCCCGACGTCTCAAGTATGCTTCAACAAAGTCGTAGATTTCCATCCCGATGTAAATCACTCAAGGTATGGACAAACAAATCTACTACTTGACAAATGATCAAAGGATTATATTTTTCTAAACTTCACATTTTTAATGTGACAAAATATTTTTTTCAAAAATATATTTTACAAATTATTTTTGAATTAAAAGGTAATGTTTTATTTTGAAAAATAAGTTTAAAAATCCCAACAGTCAATTTTCCCCCAAAACAGCTCCAAACATTCCTAAATAAACCTTCCCCACTAAAAACAAACGGAGGAGCGTCCACGGTACCACTAAAGTACCGAAGGCTCCACTAAATTTAGTGGAGCCGTCTGACAATTAGTGGAGCCGTGCCTCTGTAACGGCTAGTTTTCCCCTTGCCTATAAATAGTGGACCATTTTACACTTCCAACTTGATTTTTCCAGTCAGTTTTCTCTGGTCTAATCCCTCCTCACTTAGAATACTTTCTTTGATCATTTATAGACTCTTAGTTTGTTTAAGAGTGATCTTTTCATCCCATCAAGTGATCCTCTTCATTCCTCTTCAAGTGCAAGAGAAGAACACAAGGTATCCAAGTAGATACAAAGTGTTGTCATTCCTCTTCAAGTGCAAGAGAAGAACACAAGGTATCCAAGTAGATACAAAGTGTTGTCATTCCTCTTCAAGTGCAAGAGAAGAACACAAGGTATCCAAGTAGATACAAAGTGTTATAGTTGTAGGTAGAAGCACTTGTAACATTTGTTACACTCTTGATTGTATCATAGCATACATCAAGATCATTTTTCTTTTGAGAGTTTGTGAGGGAAGATTATTGTGATCTTATAGAGATATTGAATATCTCTAGTAGCCATTGGGCTAGTGTGTTGATCAAGTTGATCAAAGGTAAATAGGGTAGATTGAGTCAAGTGAGGGTTGATCATTGTGATCTTGTCGAGATCTTGGAGATCTCTTGAAGCTTATGGGCTTGTGTGATTGATCAAGAAGATCAAGGGTAGATTGGGTAGATTGAGTCAAGTGGGAGTAGATCATTGTGATCTTGTTGAGATCTTGGAGATCTCTTGAAGCCATTGGGCTTGTGTATTGATCAAGTGGATCAAGGGTAGATCGTGGTAGATTGGTGCTAGCTAAGATTAGCACTCGACATTTAGCTTAGTGTCGGAAATTGGATAAGCGACGTGTACGGTTTTCTCCGCCTGAAGGGAGCTTGTTGATTAGTGAAGTAACTCTCGAGTTGGGTACTCGGGGAGTGGAGTAGGGCGAAGAGGAGCTTCGTGACCGAACCACAATAAATCACCGTGTCCGGTTTGCGCTTTCTTACTTATCTCTTTACTTTCATTTCTTTCTTTATCGCTTTATATTCATATTTGCATGACGTTTATATTTGTGTGGCTAGTTGCTTATGTTATGTTGATTAAGTATGTGTCATGGTTTGATTGTGCTTGTGTTGTAGTTTACTACATTCATCTCTAGATGTTATATGACCATAGTTGACACCTTTCATATTACAAAAAGTTTTTAAGTTTTAAATGGAAACGTATTCATCCCCGTCTACGGTTTCCACGTCTTTGATAAAATTCCAGAATGAAACTTTTGTTCGAAAATTCTTTTTTAGAGGTTTAATTATGTGTTTTGTATTGCTTAAAGTCTTTGCTTTGTGAAGAATATGAATTTTAATTATGCAGGATGCTTTTAATCAATACATATTAGCTTTTCTAAACTCTTTCTTCAACATCTCAGCTATATAGTATCAACCATGTTAACAAATTTCATATCAAATAAAAACTCAAAATAAATAGTTTACTGTTACAGAAACTGCTTTGTTAGTGCAAATATTACGATATTTAATCTATACAGTCTCGTTTGTTTTGATTGATGTCAAACATGTAACTTGATACATGACGTAAAATGTACAAGTTACTCGTAATCATATTTTGTCTCAACATACATTCAACACCTCTCGATGTCTCAAGTCCTCGTATGCTAAAACACAGGTTCGTACATGTTTGTTATGTGGCATTATGATCAAACCCCTTAACAAATCATTTAGAATGTTTAAAATACATTTAGAGTCATTAAGTATTTTAAAAGGTTAACCATTCTATTTCAAACATCATTTTACATTTTGCATATACAAGTATTTTTACTTATACATCATGCTTCCTAAGTTGTATTCATGTCAAAATAGAATAAGTGTCACATTAGTTGTCAAAGTGCACTTTAGGTGTCAAAATAGGATAAGTGCCACATTAGGTGTCAATGTGCACTTTAGGTGTCAAACTAATACAAATGTGTTTACATACTTCTAAAAATGATGTTAATGACATAATAACTTAAGTCCTATAATAGCATAAGTAGTTTAACATTTTTAGTAACACATAAACTAACATGGTGGTACAACTTGTTAAACATATATTAACTAGGTGAGTAATACATTTTACAAACAAACTTTTGTTTACATTTTAATCAAAATGAAAATGGTTTTATTACCTCATGCATAGTGTCATCAAAATCTTGAAAGATCACAAAAGATATCTTGGAAAGATTTGGTAAAGATATGGAAAGATCTTAGGTAGATTTTGGAGAGATTTCTAGAGATTTTGTAGATTTCATGTGTCAGACCCACGAAACCAAAAATTAACACGGGCGGAACCAAATTTTTGGTTCCGTGTGATCCGTGGGTTGCTGAGCTTGTTGGCTATAAATAGCAGCCCATTGTTCACTCATTTCCTCACCACTTGAATACATATTCTCTCCATCATGTTTACATATAATTATCTAACTCATAAACACCCTCGTAACATATGATCATAATGCTTCTAACTTTCATTATGTTGTAAGCATACTCCCGAAATGATCCTGTGAAGCAAGCTCAGAGATCATGAGTCATCATCCACTACAAGCATACATATATGAAGATCTATCACAACAAGCTTAGGGAACTTGTGATCTTCATCCATTGAAGGCTTTCTATCAATGGAAGTTCATTTAGATTAGTCATTCATATCCATTAGACATTTGTGTCATGGATCATCATTGTAAACATCATTGTATCATCACAATCTATTCACCAAACTAGATTAGATGGTTTATGTGTTTGTGCCATAAAACATAACGGGAGTGGTTGTACCATTGTAAAAGAACTCGACATTTAGCTTAGTGTCGGAAATATTGTATAGGCGACGTTAGGGTGGTTCTACCTCGAACTAGAACCCGGTATTTAGCTTTGTACCGAAAAAAGTGTAAGCGACGTTTGTAAGGTTTTCTCCGCCGAGAAGGGTACTTGTTGATTTAGTGAAGTAACTCTCGAGTTGGGTACTCGGGGAGTGGAGTAGGGCGGAGAGGAGCTCCGTGACCGAACCACTATAAATCATCGTGTCCGGTTTGCGCTTTCTTTTTACTTACTGCTTTACTTTTATACTTGCATTATATTATTGATTTTGTTGTGACTTGATGGTTATACTTGTGTGACAACTTGTTTAAGTATATGCTAGTCATAAACTATAATTGGCATCTTTCATATTACAACAAGCTTAATCGGATATTTGATACAACAAGTTTTAAGATTTTAAAACGGAAACGTATTCACCCCCCCCCCTCTACGTTTTCACAATTGGTATTAGAGCCTCGTGGCTCTTATTTTCAAAACATATGGTTTTTAAAATGGAGTACGATCCATGTATCAAATTACCATTGAAGCGGAATATAATATGAAAAATGTTTCGCTAATTATACTTAGAAATTTTGTTGTTAAATATTACTTTGTATACAAGCTTGAAGGTTTCCTTGAAAAATAAAAGAAAATATTTCTTGAAAGAATTTGTAAGTGTCAAACTATGTGCTTAGAGCAAATTTACGAAAAATACGGTTTTGAAAGGAGCGTTTGGGATAACTATAAATTTAGTTGAAAAATCACCTCTGTAAATGTTTAGATAAGTCACATAAGTAGAAATGATGTTAAAATATGTATGTTATATGTTTACTACCAAATCTAGTAAGTCCTACACATTCTCGCTTTGCGAAAATACATGTTTTTAGCATTCTGTGACGTTCTGTCTCAGAGATGCACAGATCAGACGGAACCTTTTAAAGGGTTCCTTGCCCTTTGAAAAAGGGTTCCTTGGTCTGCACAGTATGCAATTTTTGGCCAACTTCAAAAAATCATAACTAATAAACCGTAAGTCCGTAGAAGTCGTGCCACCTATCATTTTAAAGGGAATTAAGTCTACTTTCATTTAAAAATAATCTCATGGCCTAAATCTAATTAAAGTAAGTAAAATAAATCAAATGCTACAACCTGTCCAAAATATTAAGTTTCATTTTGACATAGTTACTCAAACTTTTGAGTCGGGCAATGTAAGTTGGTATCCTTTGAACATTGATATGATTTCTTTTGAAACTAAAGAATTTGGTGATATTTATATATATAAAGGAAACTAATCAAGCTTGGTATACATCATCACATTTAAACGCAAAGTGACGAAAAGTATCTTTCTTTTTATACTATGCTATATGACTACTTGTTTTGGTTGTTTGCATACATGTTGTTTGCTTATTGAAAGTTGTGATTGCACTTGTTTATTTGTGATAAATAAGTGTCAATCTTGCCATGATATTCATTTGCTTGTTTGTCAATTTCATGTTTATACACAATAGGACATTTGCTAGATTTTGTGCACCAAGTTGGAAAATTGTTTTTGCATTGCTTATAGACTTAGATAATTTTCTTTGCATATGTTATATTAAAATCTTGCATAATTCACTTAGAAATGAGAACTAAGTAAAACTAGTCAAGTACTTTGAAAAATGTTATTTTGCACAAACTCCCACCTAATAATTCAAGTGTTAAAATGTGTCACTACTTTCAATGATTATCGAAGCATTCAGTATCTTTGAAAAAGGTGTGTGAAACAATGAAGTATGAACCATTATATGCCTTGTAGGATGTTAACCTGTTATTTAACGCTTTGTGAACTAACCAAGTGTCGTGTAGGTGGATAACATCATTATGTTATCAATTTTCATTTTCACATTTTAGTGAAATTTTTAGCCCTTGCATGATCTATACCCATCCATGTGTTTATACATGTTTTATTGTTATTTCCTAATCACATTGAATTAATTACACATGTTTTAGGAGAAATTACGGGATTTGAACGGGTTTCGGGGGTCGAAAAATTCAACCTGTTAAGGTTTTTGGCCTGGCGGATAGGGCGGAACCAAAAACTTGGTTCCGCCTATGTAATTTTTGGGTATTCCCAAAATTTTACCCGCGGACTAGGCGGAACCAAAAATTTGGTTCCGCACGTTATGTTGCAAGGTAACTCGCGCCTGCAGTAATTTTTTTTCAATTTCGTTTAAATCCCGCACTCTAGTTCACTCACTTTTGTTACTAGGATACTTTTCACTGATATTCACTCATATTAGGATCATGTCATCTCACTTGCACCAATAGGATAACCATCTCTGATCATACTTTCAAATTTCATGAAAATGCTCCAAGGTACCTTTCTCTATAAAGGAAGGAACCCTAAAATTGGTTCCTTGCAATCCGTGGACCACTGAGATTTTGTAATCATTACCCACATTAACTGCATTCTTTCATCCTTTACTCATCCTTCACCCATTAGCTTGACTTGTTTTGTGACTTGACAACTTCCTAACAAATCCGGACTCATTATCTGCAAAGATTACATACAATATCAAAATCACAAGTCTAACTTATGACTATAGATATTGTCTTGTATCTACATATGTTACCTCACTTGGTTAACAAGAAAATAATGTGTCATCCTTCAGGACGATAAGGATTTACATCGAGTCATAACTCACACTTAGGTTATAGATGTATTATCAAGTCTTGCTATCCTTGAGTGCTATCCAATCTCAACAAAGTAGGATTGACAATTTAAGTATTTCGTTCGAAATATTCAAGTAAATTTGACTTACGATTGTAGTCATTAAAAGTCATATCCGAAAAATCAACACCCAAGTATTTTAACAACATATGTTAAAACACTTATCCTATCACGACTTTAACACCTATCCAAGACAAACACCTACTGTGGCACTTACCCCACTTTGACACTTATCCTAACACTCTCCAAATAAATAGGAATAAAGAAATTGTCAATAGGTTTTCATCCTTGAACATTTATCACTTAAGTTCACTTGTTCTTTCACCATCATCCCATCACATTCACCTCTGTGATATGTCTCAGCCCCTAAGCTTCACAAACATGACCAAAACTTCAAAGAACTTCACCCACTAGTTGTACCAACCAATGGACCACAAGAATTATTATCCATCCTTGTTGTCTTCAACATCTATGAAACCTAAGTACTACCATAGTACAACAAACCTCTACATCACCACATCCTTATTTAGACACACTAGAAGACCTACCATCTAAATCAACCAATCCACAATCCTTACCATCATTTGAATTCGTTGAGTGCATTGCTTAAAAATCCCTTTGTCCAACACTCGTACCGAATCAAATGCACATTGAACTAACTCAAACATTCTTTGCCACCTATAGGGACTTAGATGATTCACTATGGCTAGAACCTCCACTATCAAATGAGCGTGATGCTCTTGTTCATTTTTATCAATTTCCACTAGGTATAAGTAGTACTACTTTCACAAGTTATCAAAGTATTAGTAATACTTTGTCGCTAAACTTCTGCATAAGTTTTGTTAAACCTTAAATCAACATTTAAACAACATGTGTTAAAATGCAATCTCAAAGCCAATCTCACCCCGAGCGACAATGACTCTTGAGGAGTATACATAAGAAACTCGAGTGAATTCCTCTTGTCATCATCTAGTGAATATAATCTTGAGACCAAGTATATTTAGGATAGGACTATCCGATTCAAACACTTTGGGTTCATATCTTCATTTAGGAAAACATGATGTTTCAGAAAACATTATGCCTAAGAAATCATGCATTTAGTTTTCATCTTGTTAAAAGGATAATGTATATCCTATGCATCATTCTCTCCTTGCGACATGAACGGTTGTGTTACAAGAGATTTCATTACACCTCATTGGCTAAATGATCTTGAACAAACATCTACAAGTTCTATGAACTAGCGTATCTCCTTCATCTTGTCATACTTGTTTTCATAAGTATGATAACTTTATCCCATGGGATAATCTTATGTGTTGAAAGATACTATTTGTATCTATTTCCTTTCAAGTGTACATCATAACCCAACCTTGCTCATAATCTAGTTTAAACCTTGTGCACATCCACGGTTAAAACTACACATCTCTAGAGCATACACAAGATCTATTGAAGTTGGTAACCTTACTTAGATTCTTGTTGAATAAAATTCCAAAGAACTTTCTTGATAACGTTCTTGATTTAACATATTCCATTGACATACAAACATACCCACACTTTCCTGGAACATTTTGAAAGATGTAGGAAGTGTGTATCTATTTATTAGTTAGAACTTTGCTTAGTTGGCAACTTTAGTCCCTTTGGCACTTTAATAACTCATTCTAGTACTAAAACAAGCTGGTTCTAATTCTAGTTTGGTCATTTGGCAACTTAGGTTCCTCAAGTCCCTTTTCTCTCTACTTTGGCCACATTAACTTTGTAACTAATTTAGTACTTGACAACTTAAATCCCTGAAGTCCTTCTTTCTTATAAAAGTAACACATCAATCTTTCTATAATCTCATTACACTTTCTTTGACCATTAGTTTGACTATAGGGCTAAGTATTGGTGAACTATCATCTTTTATATACTTCAATAGGCAAAAATAGGTGTTGGGTCAAGAATTGACCCAATTACCCTGACAGGATTTGAACATAAAATAGCCTAACTCACTAGATAAAATAGTGGGTTACTCACTGATAAAGAAATCAGTGAGTGTTGTATAAAGCTCGTTGTTGAAGAAACACTTTACTTACTGATACGGTGTCAGTGAGTAAAGTATACGAGCTACAAACAACTCCAGTATCACTGAGAATTTACAAATGTGTGAAAAACTAGAAGGGGGGTTGAATAGTATCACTGAGAATTTACAGTTTAAAATTAATTCGCTTTGTGACTTATCGTGATTTCAAAGTAAAGTAAACAATCAAGCATACAAACAAGTAAGATAAGTAACTAAGTAAAGAGAGGAAAGATCAAACCACATAACACAGATGTTTATAGTGGTTCGGCTACAAGGACTCTTTTCCTTGTCCTACTCCACTCCTCGAGTCTCTAACTCGAGAGTTATTCTTCACTAAGAAACAAACTCCCTTCTCGGCGTAGGAAACCTTAATACACGTCGCTTATACTCTTTTTCCGGTACAAAGCTAAATACCGAGTTCTACTTCATGGAAGAACGAACCTAACATCGCATATACAATTACCAACACTAAGCTAGATGTCGAGTTCTTTACAAGGGTACAACCACTCCCTTTCTACACTAAGTGTTTTGAGGACTAAAACACAAACCGGATTCTACTGTATGGAAGATGTAATGAAGATGCCTAAGCTCTAATGAGTTACACAGTAGGTAACTAACAAGTCTTGCAACACAGTGTTGAAGCTTGATAATGCTTGATCTCTTTTGCTACAAAAGAAAGATCACTAAGTATGAAATGAATGATGTGGGTAAGTAATATGAAAGAATATATGTTTTATACTATGTAAGTGATGAAATGGCCAAATGATCAGCTTGCTATTTATAGGCAAAGCTGATGAACAGCTGGCGGATCCGGCGGATCCCAAAACTTGGATCCGTCCTTGTATGCAATTGGATCCGCCGTGTCAGGCCAGCTAAGAGATCTTCAAATCTTTCCAAATCTTGTCATATCTTTCCATATCTTCAAATGTCAACTCTTTTGCTTGAAGATCTAAACAAAATATCACAAAATCTTACCAAGATTGTGTACATGATGCATGCCATGATGTCATCCTAATATTTAACTAATAACGTTTCCATTTTAGGAAATAAACATGTAAATGTGTATATGTTGTTCCTAGTAAACTTTGTAATATGAAAATGTGTTTGTAAAAGACTTATCACTATAAATGTAAAAGACTTAATCTTATTTATGCTTTGCTTAAAGATAAACTTTGTAATTGTCATTAACAAAACTAAGCAAAGATCGTAAAATATAAATAACATTTTTAGGACGATATTTGTATTAACAATCTCCCCCTTTTTGTTGATGACAAAACATAAAGTGTATTTTTAAGTAGAGAGCTTAAATAAAGGATGAGTCTTTTTAAAAATATAGATTAAGTTAGTTTATGCAAGTTTTGAAATCTATTTTAAGCAAAAATGTATGTACTGTGATGTTTCACAGTGATGCAAACTTTATCCTTTCTCCCCCTTTTTGTCGAAACAAAAAGAAGATATACGTAGCGGAATGCGATTTTGAGAACTTTAAAGCGCCCCCTTGGTTTATACTCCCCCTAAATGGAGTACCAAGGTTATGATAAATGAACCTACAAAACAAATGGTTAGACTATGATATGCTCCCCCTTGATCTATACTCCCCGTTGCTAGGGTACCAACATATATGATTCAAGGTTGAGAAAAGCTACAAAATAAAGGTTAGTAATGAAATACTTCAATCAAGAAGCAATATGCATATGCAATAGTCAACCAAGAAGGGTCAACCCATTTTACTTATAGAAAGTCAAAATGAAGTGTCTGATCAAATTTTTGTACCTAATGCAATATGTGAGGTTAAAACAACCATACTATGATGTTAGTATTCTAAAATGAGATAAAATGCTTAATATTGATCACCTACAAGCATAAACATATAACATCCATTCATTGAAAATTTGTTTGTGACATAAGTCACTAAACATGATGTTACAAAAATAAATCCTACAAGAAAATACTAGGATGAAACCTAAGAATGCTTATTGCGGAGGATTGGTTGGGTTTGATGAAGATGTGATGGAAGCAAGCCACATGGATTCTAAGTCCTTTGTATCATGTAAGTTAGAGTCCACTGTGTTTGAAGAGGAGTTGAGAGGATCAAGATCCTTATTGTTTTGAATGTTTGGTTGATTTAGCCACATTGAGTCATCAATGTTTTGGAGTGTGGTAAGTAAATCATGGGGTTGCAAGTTTGGTGGTTGTGAAGATGATGATGATTTTCTTATTTGAGATGATGTGGGTATTGGTGAGGAAGCTAATGGTGGTGATGGTGATCTTGGTTGAGATGGAGTTGGTGATGGTGTATTACCTAGTGGAATTATGATATGTGAAGGTGATCTTGATGGTTGAGTTGAAATTGGTGATGGTATGTTATCCACAGGAGTGATGATGGGTGTTGAAGTAGTAGTGGATATGGTAGGGAAGTTCACATTAGAGATTGGATTTACAAGCCAGTATGGTCTAACACTAATTCTGGCAGTCCTTCTGTGTGGTCTGGACATGTGTGAGTTGTTGGAGTTGTGCATTGTGAAATTGTGCAGGATTGATGTGTAAAGATGATGATGATTTTGTGTGTTTAAGTTTCTAACTTATAGCTCCTAAAGTGTATGGAAATTGGTGCTTGGATTAATGTTGGTTTCCAAAAACTTGGAACAAGATAAAGTGGTTTGTCCTATTGTGAAGGTCAATCCATAAAAATGGAGTTGTTATGAAGATATGCAGAAGATGACTCAAAATAATGAAATGTGATTGAATCACGGATTCCAAGGAACCAATTAAAAGGATCCTTATGTGTTATAGAAAGGTAACTTGCACACAGATTTGAAAATTCAAATTTTGGTGGGAATTGATTTTCTTAAGGTTCTAAGAGTTCTTAAATCATTTTAAGGAGACTAATGATCAGTAAACAATTAAGAATACTTATAGTCTAAAATCTAAGTATCAGGATGAATCGAGAATTTTGAAAAATCTACTGATGAACCTGCGGATCCAATTGATACCAAAGACGGATCCATATTTTTGGATCCGTGGAATCCGCAGGTGTATGTTAGGCGGAGCCAAGGAATACACTAGGCGGATCCAAATTATGGGATCCGCCAGATCTGTCGTGTGAAAACTCAGAAACTAAACAGAACATATGTCAAAATTTTCGTTATTCATTCAAATCCCGAAAATTCTCCTAAAACGTATGCAATAGCTAAGATATGATACAAAACTATCAAATATATAGGTTCTAACACATGTTATCATATAAATAAAACCGATCATCAGAGCTGTCCATAAAAGAAGTTAAGCCAAACAATGACTTAAAATTGGAAAATTTGATAACAATATGTGTTATCGTCTAGCAAAGTTAAGTTAGCTCACATAAAAGTTAAGTATTTATAAAATCTTAAGAAACACATAAATTCAACAATACATAATCAGATAAAGTCTTGTACCACACACTCCTTAGATGTCACTATTTGTTCAACATCTTGATTATTTTCTTCTGACCCTTATGAAGTTTCATGATCCATCGACCTAGATTCTTCATCATTCCCTTTCTTTGTCGATGCTCCATAGATTCATTATCAACGGAAGGAAGTTGACGCAAGTATTCGGGTGGAGGAATCCTAGAGTTAGGTAAACCATCTTCGTCACTAGCCGATGATGAAGATGAGGTTGGAGAATATGCGCGTTTTCCTTTTACTACTGCTACTCTATGATCACTAAGAGGAACGAAGGTGTGTGGGATTTCGGTGTAGTCTGGAAGAAACCCATATGAGTTTGGAGGAATGGGAATAGAAGCTCTAAATAGATGGGTAAGAAGCATTCCATATGGCATTGCGATGGAACCTAAGACAGGTATGTCGGCCATTCTTTTGGCTATGTAGTAGGCTAAATTGAATTATTGATGGGTCGACACACAGTAGAGCATGTAGCATATACTAGCATTTACATGATCTCTATTTCCAACAGTTCTAATGACATTTGCTCTAAGAATCTCCTCTAGTTTCTTATATTGAGGTTTGAGTTAATTAAGTTCCATAGCAAATGGATCTCGATTTACTTGTTTACCTCGGATTTTCTTAGTCAGGTTGGTTCTAGGATTGAAGAGATGATCACGGATAATTTCTTTGGAAGTGAGAGGTGTGTTGTATGGGTGGTCACGACCAAGGTTTGACTCTAGGATGGATAATGGCCATTTGTCTGAGTAAAAACAAGTTCCTTGACAAGGAATACCTAAAACTTCTCCGAATTGATCCAAAGGGAAACTAAATTGGTTTTGGTTTACTTTGAAATGGATGCTCAAAAATCTCAAGTCGTCAGTGCTAAGTTTTATGGAAGCATAAAATTCAAGTATAAACTTAGGAATGATAGGCTCATTTATGTCGAGGAGATGATCAAATTTGATAGCGGTTAATTGTTCACGGATATTGGTTTCTTCTAAAAATGATGAGTCTACCGTTCTACTTTCGTGAACATAACGATTTTCTAATGACTTAAAGATTTTGATTTGAGCTTCTGTGAGTCCTTTGGTTTGATGGTGTTTGGGTAGGTAGTCGATGGTCTTTTTGTGATCATAGTTGGTTGCGGGAGGCATAGTTATCCTAGACACGAAAAATATATAGTTTAGTTAAAATTATCAAAAATGCATATATATGTCTAGTGTGTGCCTACATGGGGACAATGTGGAGGTGCGGTTATCTCGACTTCTTTTGATGTATGAAATTTATGTTTATGCAAGTTTTATGATAAAACTAGAGATAACCCAAACGCTCCTGTTTGATGTAGCTACGTTTGAATGTACCCGAAAATACAAATTAGTTATGTATTCTCTTTAGCATTCAAGAGATATTATGCACGTGATGTAAAAATTAACGTTTTTGTATTTGTATGAACAATGGTTGAAAACCGTTTTTCCTAATTGTGAGAAGATTTTTATACAAGTTTCTCATGGGGTGTTTGATGATAATGCATTATGATATCCAATTCCTAGCTAATGAAAACATGATTTGTTATGTATTTTAATTGAACATGTTTTATGAATTTATGAGAAGAATGCATAAACCCCAAGTTTTGATTTTGTGCAACAAATAGAAATCCTAGACTCAGATTGTGAATTAGATTATGAATTAGATTATGATTAGGATACTTACAGAGATGATTCAAGCACAAATTGATGGTGGTGAATGACCTAAGTTCTGGGTTTGGAGTGATGGAAATCGAATTCCAGTGGGATGTATATTTTTGGGGAAAGTTATAAATAGTACAGGGTATTTGTTTAATAAATAAAAACTGCCTCAGCAGATGACGGATCCGGCGGATCCCAAACAAGGGTTCCGCCCTTGTTGTCGTTTGGATCCGCTGGATCAGAACTCAGGTTGGGTTTTTGCCGTGTTTGGTTAATCTAAGGTTTGAGCTAACGTTTAATCTATTCACTAGGTTCCATTAATCTTAAACCAAGTCTAAGATAGTTGAAAGGTTCTCTCTTGTGAGGATATCGGCAATGTTGTCCTCTGAGGAAACTTTCTCAATTGAGATGTTTCCCTTCTGAACATTGTCACGAAGGAAGTGGTGACGTATTTCTATGTGTTTGGTTCTAGCGTGTTGGACTGGGTTTTTGCTACGATCGATAGCTCCTTTGTTGTCACAAAGAATAGGAAATGTCATTGAGTTTAATATCATAATCGTTGAGAGCCTGCTTCATCCATACTCTGCCTTGAAGTTGCGAGGGCTGTTTGTCTCTTAGTAAATCATGAAGTGTAACAGTGTCTTACACTGCTTGTACTTCCCCTATCAACATAATTACCGGAATGGTCTAAATTGGCATACACTATGGTTTCTACACCTGTCCCTTTGGGATACCATAATCCTAAATGTGTAGTGCCTTTAATGTACCTAAATATCCGTTTAACGGCTTCAAGATGGGATGTTTTGGGATCTTCTTAAAAGCGTGCACCTAGACAAACATTAAACATAATGTCCGGTCTACTAGCCGTTAGGTAGAGTAAACTACCAATCATCCTTTTATATTTAGAGCTATTTACGGATTCACTTTCGTCATCCTTGGTAAGTTTGGTTTCGGAAGACATTGGTGTTTTCATAGGTTTAGAGTCTTCAAGACCAAACTTCTTAAGCATATCCTTGATATACTTTGATTGGTTGAAGAATATCCCATCTTCTAATTGTTTTATTTGCAGACCTAAGAAAAAGTTTAGTTCCCCCATCATACTCATTTCAAACTTGTCATGCTTGATTTTTGAGAAATCGTTGCATAGCTTTTGACAAGTTGAACCGAACATAATGTCATTCACATATATCTAGACTATGATAACATGTGATCCCTTTTTCTTGGTGAAGAGAGTATCATCTACTAAGGAAATATTAAGTCAATTATACCAATCTTTTGGTGCTTGCTTAAGTTCGAATGATTTGAGTTTGTAAACATGGTTTGGTTTTTCAAAATGGGCAAAGCCGGGAACAAGACCTAAGACATTTCTAGGAGTGGGTTCGAAGGTTTTGTAGAGACGGGTCAAAAAGCATCCGTAGGGTCCAAACGAGTTTCTTAGATGATAAGGATTGAATTGACCTCATATTGGCGTGACCTAAGTGTTGATGTCATAGGGTTGAGTCCAAGAATGTAAGACAAGGCTTGTCTTTAGGAGTATTATTTAATTTCATAATGAAACCGTTATTCAAAACACCTTTTCCTATGGTTATGCTATCCTTGAGTATTTTACTTCCATTTTTACTGAAAAGAACGTTATACTTTTTACGGCATAGTTGACTAATACTTAACCGAGTTAAATCCTAAGTTGTCTACATGAGCGATATTATTAATAGTGAGAGAGTTATGAGAAATCGTACCTTTTCCGATGATTTTACTTTTAAGCTTGCTACCGAATGTGACAATACCTCCGTCGTACACTTGGTAGGTTGAGAAAAAGTCTTTTGTTTCTCATCATGTATCTTGAACACTTACTTTCTTTAATCCACTTATCTGATTCTATCTAGACTTTTGAGCATACCTTAGTTCAAGAAAAGCTCAAACATTTGGTTCCCAATATCTCATGGGTCCGTTTGGGTTAGACACAACATTACCATGGTTCACTGATATCTAGCATATAATCGAAGGGAATTGCCACAAGTTGTTTCCTAAGCATGGTTCCTTCATAGAATGAGGAGTCTACAGTTGTTTTGATTCTATACTTACTTTGATTTTTTTCTAAAGAGACTGATCGTTTTTGTTTGTTAATAGCTGTACTAGTGCTAGGTTTTCTAGTGCCATTAACAAGATTTGTACGATCTAATTTACTACCTTTCTGTTCATCTTCTGTTCCCGCGGATCCTTTGGATACAACCGGCGGAACTAAAATTTTGGATCCGCCAGATCCGTGGTTATCAGAAGTAGTTGGAACAGTTTCTTTTTCTTTTACCGTTTGTTCATGAAAATCACTTAAGTTTCCATTTTTCATAAAATCTGGTTTGAAACTTCCATGAGGTATTCTTTGCATTTTCATTATGTTATCAGTACAACTTAAGTGTTTATCAAACCTTTTGAATTTGGAGTTTTGTTTGATAAGACTCTCCTGTGTAGATTTTAGTGTATCTATTTCAAGTTTTAGTTTTTGACATAAAACACATGTTTCTCTAATACCTTTACCTCTTATAGCTTTCTCTTTTAATTGATGAATTTTGTTTTCTAAAAATTCCTTTTTGGTTTTTAAGAACTTATTTTTGCTTATGATTTTTAGAGTAATTTCACATAGTTTGTTATATTCTATATCTAATGTGTCATCATTAATAAAAGAGTATGACGAGTCAGAATGTACCTCTTCTGCGTCATGAGCCATTAGAGCAACTTCGTCGTTCTTAGGCTTGTCGTCATCTCCTTCACTATCACTCCAAGCTCCACTGACAAAGGCTCTTTGAGACTTGTTCTTTGGAGGCTTTGGACATTCTCCTATAAAGTGACTAGAATCTCCACATCTAAAACACTTTCTATCTACCTTTCCTTTCCTATCATCATGGTATTTTCGGAAGGATTTCTTTTCTTTATGAGGAGGTCTACCGAACTTTCCTCGTCTTCTAAAGAATTTCTTGAAATCTCTTACGGCCATGGCATATTCTTCATCTTCACTATTAGAACTAGAATCTACATCACTACTTGACTCTACCCTAGCTTTCAAGGCAATGGACTTCATTTTCTCCTTTTTGCCTTTGACTATTTCTGAATCTTTTTCCATTACCATCTCGTGAACTTTGAGATTTCCTATGAGCTCATCCAGTGTCATTCTTGAAAGATTCTTAGATTCTTCAATGGCTGTCACTTTTGCTCTCCACTTCGGGTGAAGTGCTCTTAGAAATTTCCTGACAAAGTTCTTACTAGAAAAAGATTCGTCAAGTGCTTTCAGAGATGTAATAATAGTATTAAACCTAGCAAACGCACTATCAATGGTCTCATCTTCAGAGATAACAAATTGTTCATATTGTTGAACAAGAAGATCAATTTTGTTATCTTTGACTTGTGAGTTCCCTTGATGAGTGATTGATGAACTCAAATAAGTACATTTTATTACTATCATTTATCCTATTAATTTGACTTGTTTTATTATATTATGTATGAGGATTGATACTTAATCGTTTACTTTTGTAATTCTCAGGTAAAAACAAGCATTTGGTGAAACTTAGCGATTTTGGACTAATTATGGAGCAAAACATGCAAGAAGTTAAGAGTCTACTGAAATGAAGAAGATCAAGACTAATCTGCTCCAGATGCGCCGCATCTCACTCATTACATACGGCGCATCTCTATTAAGATTCCACCAGATACGATCGAAGATACAAGAGGACATGCGCCGCATCTAATCATGGAGTTACGCCGCATCTTCTGGCGGTGTACGAATATTCCTGAATATTATAATCTTGGACCCCACGCGAAGTTAAGTCAATGCGCCGCATCTACTTACTAGATGCGCCGCATCTTCCCTCAGACAGAAACTATAAATACCCCAAGACCAGACGAATTTCGGGGGAATATATTAGATTCGAAGACCGAAGTAGCAGAACCCTAGGACGAATTCAGTCAAGGAGGCAGCACAAGACACACCAAACGAAGATACAAGAGCTGTAAGAAGGTGCTGCATGTGTTTAATTCATTAAGTAGTTTTGTTTTATTGTGTTAGCAAACTTTAATTCATCAGGATTGGTGGCCTGTGTAATGTGACAACGAAAGATTGCACTCCCTTTAATACTTGCTTTCCCATCAATTAAAGTTTATATGTTGATGTCTTTGGTTACTACTTATTAGTGCATTGATAACCTCTGTGTTTATTAGTGGCTTGCGGGCATTTGACTGCGGAAAATAATGTGGCTCCCACGGTTATTACTAAATTGATCACTTAGGAATAACTTTTAGACATAAGTAATCATTAAGGGTTTACTCGCCGATAAGAATAGGACCAACGAGAAAGGGTTAACTACATACACTTCATATAAAGCTATCAATAAAACAAGTGACAATCTACTTAATCATAAGGACAGCCCTCTTATTGTCTCGAGTATTTATCTGTGTACGTGTGTGCTACTTGCTGATTCGTGCCTATTGGTTTATTTTATTATTTAATTGCAAACAAATCGTGCCAGTCTCTCAGGCTGAAACCCCCTTGCGTTAGGATATTAAAATACTGATTAGAATAACGAGATAATACGTTCCACTCTTAGTGATCGACACTCTACTTACCATTATATTCATACTGACCGGGTACACTGCTCGTTAAGTGTGTGTGTTATTGATAAGTCGGCTAAATATAAATTTAAAACTTGAGTAGGCATTAAAACTGCTAAACCGCAACGACACATCACGCGCATCAAGTTTTTGGCGCCGTTGCCGGGGAGTGAATTGTTATTATCTGTTAATTTGATTAGTATTTTAATTAGGTTTTTCTTTTTATTAGATTAATTGCATCATTGTATTATTTTGCATATTTGTTGTTTTGTGTGTTATTTGTTTGCTTTTATTTTTGTTTTTGTGTTTATTTTGTTTGTGTGTTTTAATTTTTGTTTTTATTTTTCGTATTTTTTCTGTTCTGCTATCGTTGTACTGTGCTAAATCAAACGATACGGCGCATCTGATCTCTCAGATACGGCGTATTGCGTTTAATTTTTTTAAATACAACGCGTTTAATTAATTCGATACGACGCATCTTTTCCCCAAGATACGGCGTATCTGTTTTTAATAAGAATTTTTTTTTTCTAAGCGATAAAGTAATACGACGCATCTGCTTTAGCAGATACGGCGTATCTGTTTTTGATAAAAATTTTTTTTAATTAAAAACAGTTTTCGAATTATTAAACAGATACGGCGCATCGATCTCTGTCGATACGGCGTATCCTCTGAATCAAAAATCTCGTATTTTTAAACATAACGAAAGTACGGCGCATTAACTTTCGTTAATACGACGTATTTAATTTTAAATAAATATCGATTTTTGATTAATTAATTCGATACGGCGCATTCATAAATTCTAAGCGGCGTATCTATTTTCTGGATAAAGTCTGATTAAATTTTAACGATTATAAGATACGGCGTATCCAACTCTTTGGATACGGCGCATCGTCTGCAGATATCAGTAACTTTAATTTTTCGTATTCCGTTTTCGTTATTAATTATCTGATATATTACTTTCTCGAGCATACCCTACTGATATTTTTGTGTTGATTTCAGGAAGTGCATGACCAGGAGTTCTACGAAGAACTTGATTCAACCTTTCGAAGATCCTGAACGAGCCCTACATTCGCTTAAAAGGCTTTTCAACACAAGAAGCTTTGATCTTTCAAGTTCACTCGAGCTTGATTACTTTTCTGAAGAAAAAGAGGAAGTTGAAACAGAAACAATGGGCGAAAACACTACTATGGAGGAATACATGAACAGTACCCGTGCTGATTACACTTCAGGAGTTGCTAGACCTAAGTTTGATGATAAGTCAAAATTTGAATTGAAGGGTCAGTTTCTCAAGGAACTAAGAGAGAATGCTTTCAGTGGGACGGAACATGAGGATGCTAATGAACATGTTGAAAAGGTCCTGGAGATTGCAGATTTGTTTACTTCAGAAGGAGTGACTGACGATCAAATCATGCTAAGAATCTTTCCACTCTCACTAAAAGGAGCTGCTAACAAGTGGCTAAGGAATGAACCCGCGAGTTCAATCACTACATGGGGAGATTTGAAGAGCAAATTCCTGAAGAGATATTGTCCACCTGCTAAGAATGCTAAAAAGATGGAGGCTATCAATAGTTTCAAGCAAGAGCCTGATGAAACTCTTTATCAAGCTTGGGAACGATTTAAAGATTTATTGGTAAAATGTCCTCAACACTATCTAACCCCTATGCAGGAGATAATATTGTTTTATCAAGGATTGGACGTGCCTACAAGACAGATTTTGGATGCTAAGGGAGCTGTACCTCAAATGAGTGCAACTAATGCTAGGAAAGCAATCCAAGAAGCTGCCGATCATTCTCAAAAATGGCACGATGGGACCTCTACTAGATCTAAGAGCAGCACTAATTTTGACGGGATTGCTGCTATTCAAGTTCAATTGGATAAAATTAGTAGAGAAATGAAGAAGCGTGATGAAAGAGCGTATGCTGCCCAAGTTGGATGTGAAAAGTGCGAAGGACCTCACTACACTAAAGATTGCCCGAATAAGAATGAAAGTGAGACGTTTGAAGAAGCATATTACACCCAATTTGGACAACCATTCCGACCTTCGGGGAGATTTAGGGAAGCTACACCGGGATTATATCAAAGGAACAACTTCAATCCCGCTTATCAAGAAAGGAGGCAGACTTTAGATGATACTTTAAAGCAAATTATGACCGATGCTGCTAAAAGACATGAAGAGAATACTGCTATGATCAAAGAAATTCGAGCTTCAACGGACACTACTACAAGAAATCAAGGAGCTTCGATCAAAGCATTGGAACAACAAATTGGTCAAATGAGCAAAGTTCTTCAAGAAAGGGGATATGGAAGTTTACCGAGCTCAACTGAAACCAACCCAAGAGATCATGTCAAGGCCATAAGCACCACTGAAGAAGTCACTCCTAATATACCTAGAAGACCGATGAATGGTAATGATGGTGCAAGACCCGAATTTTTCTTTAATTCTTCAATCAGCTTAAGGAGACTACTAAAAGAGAAGACAAAGATTGAAGAGGAGATCAAGGCAACAATGAAAGAAGAGAGCCCTGCAACCGACTCAAATGCCTTGCCTCATAAAGAAAGAGACACAGGAAGTTTTACTCTACCTTGTTCTATTAATAATATATCTTTCAATAATGTGTTAGCTGACTTAGGAGCTAGTGTTAGTGTTATGCCTCTTAAGACATTCGCTACCCTAGGACTAGGAAAATTAGCACCAACTAAGTTACTTATTGAATTGGCTGATAAAACGGTAAAACGACCTGAAGGGATTGCTAATAATGTGCTAGTTAAGATTGAGCAGTTTATTTTTCCCGTAGACTTTGTTATACTAGACATGCCCGAGGATGTTAAGATTCCTTTAATCCTCGGAAGACCTTTCTTGTCTACTGCCCATGCTAAGATTGATGTGTTTAAGAGAAAAATCTCATTAAGGGTAGGGAATAATAAACTAGTCTATAAGTGCCAAGATCCGGTTAAAAGCATAATTAGAGGTGTTTATGTGCTAGGATTAAGAGAGCGTATGGACCTCGATCTTGAAGCTAGACTTATGGGAGAAACATTGATTCAAAACAACTCAACTAATCCTAATCATGAGAACTTTGAGGAATTCATTGACCTTAATGTACCTACCGAACTTAGACGCAATGTTGTTAATGATTCTGATGATGAGTGGTATGATTGTGTAGTAATTAATAAACGTAGGAGAATAGTTGAGAAAACGAATTTGAATAATGATGTGTTTATTGAACTACCACCCCACCTTGCTTATTTGTGCCTATATGATAATAAGAATTTCCCGTCTATCATTTTATCATCTCTGCCCGAAAGGGACAGGACTTTGTTTATACAGATATTAAAGAAGAACGGCGTGGAAATTAAGGACGAGCAAGGAGTGTTCAATATTACTGAATTGGCGATGAAGGAGCGCGATGTTTCCGACTCCTTCAATGATCGATATTAAAGAGCTGAACGTGAGTCTAACTTGAAGACTCTGGAATAAAGACAAGTGCTTACCGGGAGACAACCCGGAGAATTTTTATTATTCTATTTTTTTGTGTCGAGTCAGTCAGGCCCGCATGAGGATACGGCGCATCTCAATTCTGAGATGCGACGCATCTCCTGCAATGGTCATATCTTATTTTAATTTTTCTGCATTTTTATTTTCGACTTTAAAACTTTTTATCAGTTTATTTTAATGCGGCGCATCCCTGGTTAAGGATGCGGCGCAACTTTATTCTGATCCGTATTAATTCCAGGCTCGATACGGCGTATCTTCTTCCATAAGATACGGCGCATCGACTGACCTGATGATTTTCAGTTTTAATTTTTAAGTTTTATTTTTCCTAACTACTAATGTATTATGCAAGTTTGAACCTTTCTTATCTTAGGTGTGTTTTAAAGTGTTGGTGGTATTATAGTTTCCTGGATTTCCTGTGGATACATCAAGTATGAAGCTTAAACGTTCTAATCCACAAGAAAGATGATTTTTGCTCTTATACTAATGGAGGATCATACCGAGCAAATCTCAGGGGAGTTTTTCTGTTCTAATTCTTTTATTTTCCAGTTTTTAACCTTTTATACAAACAACGAGGATGTTGTTTAACTTAAGTGGGGGGATTGGAGAATTAGAACACTTAACAATTACTTGTCCTAAATTTTTTCAAAAATTATGCTTAAAATGTGCTTAATATAACAAACTTAAAAATTTTTAGCATGTTTTTGTTTAAGATCTAAGTTGCATAACTGCACACAAGACGTTATTTTCAAAAATTGTGATTTTTCAAAATTCACAAATCTATGAGTGTGCCGGTGACTTGTAAACTTTAGAACTTGGCTTATATACTATTCGAGACCACCATAATGAGTATTATTTATATAATTGGAATGACTTGTCTAAATTGGTAAAATTCTAGGATTACACCCAAATAGCCTATTATATGTTATGTGTTATTAACTAACTACACTGGTTAGTTAACCCCCGTATAAACCCTTTTGTTACTCTCATTTTTAGAGTAAGATACCCCTAGAAAAACACTCAGAGCCATTCCTTTCGTTTCTTACACCTATGTTTAAAATGTTTCGTTACACCCTTACACCTTAGCCTACCCTGTAGATTAGAATCCGTGGTTGGTTAATTGCTATAGGCAAAGTGTGTTTCCTTACATTACCTGTGTTCGCGTGCGTAATTCATTATCTATGGTTAGGTCGGGAAATTGCACAATGCATTTGGAGTGAAAGTAAATATTGTATATCTTTGAGTTTATTTTTCGTGTGTTTACTACTTTCACTATTACCGTTATTTCTGAAGTATGAGAAGTATGGAAAAATTATCCAGAATTATCATTATAGTGATGTGGTGAAATTTTACACATCTATGTTTATGTTTGAAAAAAAAAAAAAAAAAAAAAAAAAAAAAAAAAAAAAAAAAAAAAAAATCGAAAAAATAAGAAAAGAAAAAGAAAGAAAGAAAAGTTGGAAGTTTGTTTTAACCAACTTATGTAAAGTTTTGTATTAAGTGGTCGATATCACCACTAAATGTTGTACTATATCTATGGATTGAATGGGAGTTGGCCGTTATGGGAACGCCAATTAAGGTTTATTCTTTGATTAAGATCTTGTTGAGTATAATTCGTGTCTACCTAAAGCGTGTGTTTCAAGTGTTAAAGCGTGAGTTATTCGATGATATGAGTCTTATTCATGGGATGGTTGGGATAGTGATTAACCACACTTAGGATTTTAATTTATTTGTTTTGTTTATTTTTCATTTTACACCAATTTATATCCCAAATGTTATCCATGCCCTTTATTATTCTTTATCCAACCAAACCTTTGATTTATTGAGATTAGGGATTTGAGCAATCTTAAGTATCGTAGTCATGGATTCGGCTATGTATTTATGATTTTGTCGCCCTTTTTGATATATTATTATTGGTGAAGTTTGGACCTATCTTTAGCCTATTCGAGTTAAGGATTTGAGCAATTGCAAGTATCGTGTTCGTGGATTCGATCATGTATTTGTGATTTTGTCACCTTTTCTGGAATTTGAGATCGATAGTGAAAGAGAATAATTAACCCTTAAGCCTACAAACCCTTTTTACCGCTTTAGACTTGTTATTCCTTAGCTTTAGTGGAGGAGATGTGTATACTTGCCAAGCTTATGATAGAATATTCGTCACGACTGGACAGTTAAACGATTAGATTTGCTTTTATCAACTTATTTTATTTTACTTCTAATTCGTTAAGTGTTTAGTTGTGTGATTATGAAATAAACGAATACATGCTTAAATATAAAAATAAATCCTAACATCTTTTAGGATACATTTTCATAAGAGAAATTCTAAGGTTTACTTGGGGACAAGTAAAGTTCAAGTGGGGGGATATTTGATGAACTCAAATAAGTACATTTTATTACTATCATTTATCCTATTAATTTGACTTGTTTTATTATATTATGTATGAGGATTGATACTTAATCGTTTACTTTTGTAATTCTCAGGTAAAAACAAGCATTTGGTGAAACTTAGCGATTTTGGACTAATTATGGAGCAAAACATGCAAGAAGTTAAGAGTCTACTGAAATGAAGAAGATCAAGACTAATCTGCTCCAGATGCGCCGCATCTCACTCATTACATACGGCGCATCTCTATTAAGATTCCACCAGATACGATCGAAGATACAAGAGGACATGCGCCGCATCTAATCATGGAGTTACGCCGCATCTTCTGGCGGTGTACGAATATTCCTGAATATTATAATCTTGGACCCCACGCGAAGTTAAGTCAATGCGCCGCATCTACTTACTAGATGCGCCGCATCTTCCCTCAGACAGAAACTATAAATACCCCAAGACCAGACGAATTTCGGGGGAATATATTAGATTCGAAGACCGAAGTAGCAGAACCCTAGGACGAATTCAGTCAAGGAGGCAGCACAAGACACACCAAACGAAGATACAAGAGCTGTAAGAAGGTGCTGCATGTGTTTAATTCATTAAGTAGTTTTGTTTTATTGTGTTAGCAAACTTTAATTCATCAGGATTGGTGGCCTGTGTAATGTGACAACGAAAGATTGCACTCCCTTTAATACTTGCTTTCCCATCAATTAAAGTTTATATGTTGATGTCTTTGGTTACTACTTATTAGTGCATTGATAACCTCTGTGTTTATTAGTGGCTTGCGGGCATTTGACTGCGGAAAATAATGTGGCTCCCACGGTTATTACTAAATTGATCACTTAGGAATAACTTTTAGACATAAGTAATCATTAAGGGTTTACTCGCCGATAAGAATAGGACCAACGAGAAAGGGTTAACTACATACACTTCATATAAAGCTATCAATAAAACAAGTGACAATCTACTTAATCATAAGGACAGCCCTCTTATTGTCTCGAGTATTTATCTGTGTACGTGTGTGCTACTTGCTGATTCGTGCCTATTGGTTTATTTTATTATTTAATTGCAAACAAATCGTGCCAGTCTCTCAGGCTGAAACCCCCTTGCGTTAGGATATTAAAATACTGATTAGAATAACGAGATAATACGTTCCACTCTTAGTGATCGACACTCTACTTACCATTATATTCATACTGACCGGGTACACTGCTCGTTAAGTGTAGGTGTTATTGATAAGTCGGCTAAATAACCATCTTGATTGTGTGTATGATTCGGGTGGTCTTGATTCATGAAAGATCAAGAATCCCATGGTGAGTTAGTGAGATGTTAGAGAGAGAGAGGGAGACTCTTGAGAGAAAACTGGATCTATTAGATTGTAGGTGAAATGTGACAAGAGTTCCAACCCTTCCCAAGTGTGGGAAGGGGTATTTATACTTCCTAATAATAGTGCCCCTAGTGGGCTGTGAAGTGAGCTGACAGTGGGGAAAGCCCCGACCCACTCCACAAATATAGATACTACTAATCTAATAAAACTAATAATACTAATAATACTAAGCTTATATAAATAAGCCTACGAGCTATATAAATGCTAATTAGATGCTCGGGGTGACCGAACCTTCATATGAATATTTATATTCCTAACAATCTCCCCCTAAGGGAGGTCACCCCGGAAATAATAACTTGAATTCTAGCATTTTATCTTTTGATCTTGACTTCATAGCTCGTAGTCTTCGATTCTTCAACGTCTTGTATCTTTGTGCCTTTAGCAGTGATCTTTTGATGACCGTTCTTTGTCTTGGATGATCTTTGAGTATTCTTCGACTTTATCATCCAACATTTGTTTCCAAGTCATCTTTCAACAGTATGTTTCCATGTGATGTGTAAATCTTTGAGCCGACATGCTCACACTATATGGTGTCATGATCTTTAGCATCAGAGTTTGCAGAAGCCGTGTTAAAGGTCTTTTAGGTTGATCATGACTTTGTTGAGTTACAATGATGATGTAGTGTGAGCATGTGGTGCTGGATTGGCATCTTTTCTGTAATCTGCTTCAACCGCAATCAGCTGCAACTTCAATCAGCTACAACCGCAAACAGCTGCAACAGCAATCAGCTACAATCGCCAGATGTTCCTGTATACGACAGTTAGCAATAAAACGTCCGGTACTTACAGGTTCGGACTTTGAGATTGTTAACAGCATAGTGTGAAAACTCTCTCTAATCCTTACCAAGACCGTTCCTAATCGAAAACCCACAGAGGGCTTTTTAAGATCGAACCGTAGCACATCAACGATTAGGTGAGTCGCTGGAGATCACTCCACGACTGTAGACCGTTAGAAACCGCCGCGACCACTAAGCGTAATCCATAAAGAACTACCGAAGTGACCTGCTTTCAGGGCTGCTTGATGTTGACCCTGGCAGAAATTTCCATTCAATCATTAAGAATTACATATGTAAATTCCCTCATAAATGTTCTGGCAGATTGCTAAGATCTGCGTAGGACTCTTAAATTTACAACTGGTGTCCTTAATGTTGAACACCCAGTGTAGAAATAATTCGTGTTCCTATGAGATCTTTTTATGCATCTCGTGGCTCTAGACTCTATAGTGCGTTTTGATTTAGTGAGCGGAGGCTGGAGAGGACTGCCACCTATTCAATATCATCTAACTCGGAGTGAGAGAGACGATAGGAATGTATTGAACTCCGTGACAATTGAAACAAGAGTCCTTTGAGGGACCTTGAGTGGCTAGGGAGGGTTGTGCAGCGTATCACTGGGTCCATGATACTTTGTCTTCAATGCCAGCAATCAACTAAGTGATTCTGACAGCATATGTATTGACCCGGTTTCTGCCTAAGTTGTAAGGAGGGCTATTTCTTTTCACCCTTTCTCTTTACAATTCTTTTTCATTCTTCAACCCCTTCAGTGCTTACCGAGACTTCATAACTAACACCTTGTTGGGTTTGTTCCAGTGTTAGCTCCATCTCAGTCGGCACTCTTCCCTCATTCACTTTTCTCCTTTTAAATCATACCTAAGGACTTCTACACTAACTAGTGGATTATCCCTGGGTAGATCCCTCCGGCTCTGGTGGGATCGTGGGAACTTGAGCCTAACCTAACCATCCTTATAATTCCATACATTAATTAAAAAGGTCGGTCTTTGGTATTTATCCACGATTGCCAAACCAAATCTTTGAAAAATCTCTCAAAGTGTTCATGATTCTGAAACACATTTTTGCAAACACTTGAGAGTTTTATATTTTTCAAATGCTCCCCCTCAACATGTGCTCGGTAGATTGTTTTATAAATTTGCACATGTTGGGTAGAGCTCGCACCTTTTGAATTGATCAACTTTCAGTGAACATGACCGATTCGAGACACGCTTACATCACTAGTTAGACTAGCTTGAAATTATTACCCGGCCTGGTCAAGTCCACAGAAAGTTTCTCGAAAAGGTACACTCTACTCAGATACGTCTTTTTCAAGACACGCTTACATCACTGGTTAGACCAGCTTGAAATTATTACCCGGCCAAAACGTATCCTTTCGATTGATGACAATTCAAGTTTCGTCAATTCTTTGGTGAAGTCTGAGCCTTGCTCACATAAGATGCATGCCAAATCCTTTTTGTCAATTCGCTCCCCCTCAATATGTGCATCGATATACGAAAGAGTTTAGCACATATGGGAGAGCTTACATTAAAGTCCAAAACATCACATTTTCATCAGGTTTCATATTTAAATCACATTCTCTCCCCCGATCAAAATTTCAAACCTTTTGAGATTTGTGATCCCAATTGATTTAAATAAGTTAGAAAATGTGGGAGAAAATGTGTCCGATTTAATGTAGTCTGATGATGGAACATACTATGCTCCCCCTTAATCTAAGAGGGAGATTCACTGCTTATTTTGCACAATTGATTATTATGACACAAATGATATTGACCTTTTTTGCGCAGACGATATAATCACCCGCTTTTCTGAGTGAATCAGTCAATATCAATCATCCATCCACCAACAAATCTTTCGCAAATGTAGTTGATCCCCACTTGGCGAGACCAAAATGAATGGTGGTGGTGGTGGTGAAAGTGTTGTTGTTGTTGTTGCTGCCGATGTTGTTGTCGTGGTGAATTCCGAGCCAATCAATAGAGTTTGAACGTCTGATCAAATGGTTAGAATGGGAACTGGTACATTCATTTTGGCTATGGAATCTGCATAAGAATATCAACACAGATATACATACATACAGATACACTATTCCTAAATAGCTACCCTTCAGCAGCATGCCACATTATAATACCAAGTTCATCGTATAATCAAACCCCAATCAGGAACTACGTCAAACCACTATCTAGCATGAAGAGCAATTAGCAATCATAAACATGGCAATTCACACAGATTTCAATATTCAATTCAGGATCTTAGGAACATGATTCTAACATAATAGCAATCTACCTAAGCGAATCCTGAGAACATATGCACAAAATCAACAACCATTAAGCAGCAATCGACCAACAAAAGTCAAACGACATTTGAAACTCATTCATTTAGATCATACAAATGCCAGTGGAGTATTCAAAAACATCAAACACAATTGGTTTTCTAACTTCTTTTAGGTTTTGAGTCTTAAAGCATTTTGGGGATTATACGAGGATTCCAAAGTAACACAAATGAACCTTCTAGATACATAAAGCTAGGAAACTATAAGCAAATTGCACATAATGTCCTAAACTTTCTAGCAACTAACACACTTGGTCATTTGATATATTTAAGCAAGATCCTCTTCAACTAATTCCCCATTAACTACCAAACCTTTTCTAACAAGTATGTTTCAACCAATAAATCCGTTTGATGATATAAAATTTGAATTCACTCTCCCCCTCAATCAATGACCCGTATTCTAGTTGAACCTCAACTAAGATCACGCTTAACCCCATAACTCATCAAACAAGAACTGTCATGAGGTTGTGTAGTCGTTGATTGAGTGACAAATTTTATGCATAATCCAAGTATAAACAAATTTCATACAACATATATTCACCAAGTGTCTCACAAATAATTTTCAGAAGAATCATAGAATGAAAACTATTTGTTATACTAAGAAGATTTCTCTTCTTTTACAAGAAATGATGCACTGAAACGTACATCAAATCAGGAAACATGGATATGAAGTAATCCATGCCCAGGTGAACATCACCCAGTTGGAGGAACAACCGTCCTTTTGGCGACGTGCTTTCCCCAGTATGAAGCGCGGGTTGCTATCTAAAGTAATAGCAAGCCATTTAGACATGTTTTAACAGGTTTGTATAACTTCTGCTCGAGCTTCATTTAAAGACCCGTGCCATTATTGAATGACATTTCTAAGTCCGTAAATGTTATCGATAAACAGAAGACATGCCTAGGTGAAACTATTTTTGGTATTTTCTATTTTTCAATTTTTTATGGTTTTTCTGGTTTTACGTTTCTCTATTTACAATTAGCATGAATTCTATGTATCTATTTACAAAATGGTATAAGATGTGAAAAAGAATGTAAGAAGTAAAATATATACAAGGATACGAACCAGAAACCATTACTCCTCAGCATTCTGAATCTTTACCGCATTCATCACTTGACTTGCTGAAGAGCAATGTGAGCACTTTCAATCAGGGAATGATTCTGGCTTTTCACTCTCCCCTAATTAGTGCTCTCCCCCAATCTGACAACCTCTGACGATCACCCATAATAGGAAGAAGACTTTGGATGAACGCCCGAAATATGAAGAAGTCTTTTGATAACCAAATGCATGCCGTCTTTAATCTTCTAACACTCCCGTCCTAGATTGACTCCGTCAAAAACCTTAGGCAACTTTTCGGTAGCTTAAGTTGAGCCTCAACTGAAATCTAGCTTAACCTCACAACTCATCAAACAAGAACTGTCATGAGATTAGGTTAACATCAAGTTGGACTTAACCTTAAACTACGGAACAACTTGAACCTAACTTAACTCCACAACTCATCAAACAAGAACTGTCATGGGATTAAGTTAAATATCAAGTTGTAAGAAAAGAGCTCAACATTCTTGAATGTAGAGAAGACTGAAGACTCGAACTTCTTCAAGATTGCCCAATGTGGAGGAATAGAATACCAATCATCTTTATCTCACCAAATGCCTTCCAGTAACCTTACATGTAACCCATCAGCCCGCAGCATACACATGAGAAGATAACTCCCAACAGAGAATGTAGAGGAGACTGACGACTCGACCTTCTTCAGTCTTTAGTATAACACCAAAGTAACAAGTTGAACCACTGATCATCTATAGAATGTATCCATATTTGGATATTAAGCCCTGATCACGTGAACCTGTTGTGCGTCCTTGATGTACACATTCTCTCTCCCCTGATGGTTACGATTAATCAGCACATAACGTAGCAGTGAAACGATAATACCAAGGTAACAAGTTGAACCACTGATCATCTACAGTATTTATCCATTCTGGATATTAAGCCCTGATCACGTGAACCTGTTGTGCGTCCTTGGTGTACACATTTCTCTCCCCCATGATGGTTACGATTAATCGGAATCATCATCATGATGTGTACATGTAGCCTGATGACGTGTACTTGAAGCATTGACTAGAAACCCATTGTTGCTGATTATACCAGCCCATGAGACGATGTAGATTAGCATTCCATGACCATGTTCTTCAACACCTTGATAGACGGAAGAAGTAGTGTTGGAGAACCATGGTTTGCACGACTCCTGAACTGACATATTCAGTAGTCGTATGACCATTTCTCAATCATCAACCAACATGTAGATTAATATTCACCCTTTCCCCCCCTCAAAAATTGCATATGCCTTCCAACTGCAATTTTTGATGATTGAACTAGTGAATATGAATACCATCAACGGTAAGTAGCTCCACTTGACGGTTCTTGAAGACTAACATGTTGTTTATTCACCCTTTCCCCCCCTCAAAAATTGCATATGCCTGTCAACTGCAATTTTTGGTTGAATACGTGAATAAAACTATACTCCAATATGCGCTGATCCACTTGAAGACTGAATAAGCACGGAAAGAGCATGAATCTTGTTGATGAGAATGGCCATTAATAAGAAGACTCCTCTTCTTTTGAAGATAAAGTGCACTCACGCGTACACTTTTCTTTTCTTTGAGGAACGAGGTCTGAACTGAGGTATTCAGACGTCATTAGATGAAGAACGAGGCCTGCACTGATGTGTACAGACGTCATTATGTTGAAGAGCGAGGCCTGCACTGACTTGTACAGACGTCATAATGATGAAGAGCGAGGCCTGCACTGACTTGTACAGACGTCATAATGATGAAGAGCGAGGCCTGCACTGACTTGTACAGACGTCATATCTCTCTCTTTACTTCTTCTCTCATCTAACTCGTTACCAACCCCATTATCATTCTGTCGGCTTGATGTCGTGACCACTGATGGAGAAAACCCAATATGATGAACTTGAGCCTGAAGTAACATAACCCGAACTTGTGACTTAAACTTGTACTAATGCGTGACAAAGAGCGGTGTAGAGACTTCGTGCAACATCGAATCCCTAAGTACTCTATACTCTTCAACCAACCAACCATCAAGTATAAGACGTACATCGCCTCTTGGATATCCACAACTTCGTGTGACACTGAGCACTACAATGTGACCCCTTAAAGTGATAGTTATTTTGTAATAGGAAGAAAGAAAAAATAACTAGATATCCAAGTCCTTGTCATTGTATTGAAAGCTCGAACAAGGATCTCGAAGAATCTTCATCCAACCTCCCCGATATCTTCAGATACTAAGTACACGCACCCATGAAATTTCACTTCAGCCTCAAATAAATAATACTGAACTAACCCCGTAGTCACATCTTGTCAATTAACTGCCCCGATCCAGCCATTTGTGATGTTTTAGCTGATCTTTGATAATGGTTTTAACCCGATCATGGTCAAGAGCGCATAGCCCATCATCACGGGATTTTACAAATCTATGATTTAAACCGAGAAATAAGTTCTTTCGCGGGATTTTACAAAATCAAGAAGAAACCGTGAGATAGCAACAGATTGAATGTGGCATGACTGATTTGATATTGGAGAACATCTGTTTGGGTTAAGAATTTCTTGTGAGAATTACAGTTCACATCACAACTTTTAAAACCTTTGACCAACTATCCAATCTTGTACACAGATAAGTGACCACTTGATGAAGGAAGCCCGATATACCAATACTGAAAACTGAAGTAGAAGTCCCCAAATTTGTTACTTAAGCTTGCACTAATGTTGGAAGAACGGTGTAGAGAATTAATGCTCCAAGCAAATCTCTAAGTGCTCAGTACCCAACCAAAGTATGAGACATTAACACCTCTTGCGATTATCGACATCGTCATTGACGTGTGACACTGAGTACTCCAATAACTCTTAAGTGATAGTTACCCCGACTACTGGTAACTAGATAACCCAAGTCTTCAACTTAAATTTTAAGCACGAGCAAGTTATCATTGAAGGTCATGCATCCAACCAACCCCGACTTCAAGATAAAATAAGTAGACGCCTTCGTGAAATTCAACTTCAATCACAAATAAAGAATACCAGATTAACTTCGTGATCATCTTGTGCTGTTGACTAGCCAAAAAGAGAAGAAACATGCGCTAATTCTTAGAAGTGCCCATGACTCATAGTCAGTCCTATCAAACAAAGCTGTCTGACCCAGCTACTTGTATGTGGAATAGTTGTCGTACTGTGTACAGGATTTTACAGTTCTTGAGATTTATCTGAGAAATACATTCAAGAACTAACTGCACAACAGTAAGTATCAAACTGCTGTAGACTGAACCACTGAATCCTGAATAGCTACGATCTGACCCGCTGTAACCGACACTGCTAAGATTCAAACCGCTGGAGACTGAACCGATACGATCTGACCCGCTGTAACCGGAACCGCTAAAATTCACATCGCTGGAGACTGAACCGATACGATCTGACCCGCTGTAACCGGAACCGCTAAAATTCACATCGCTGGGGACGGAACTTCTAGGAAACTTGCGATAATTCTCCCCCTCAAAAAGGACATGGAATGACCTTTTTGCCAAAGCTGAGAGTCCGTGATGTTTGTGAATTTGACAGGCACAAAACATGGAAAGAGACAAATGAAACTACTGCAACGAAGATGGTGATTAAGACTCTCTTGTAGTAACCCTTGCTTTCCTCATCATCAATGGTTTAGTAGATTAACAATTCATTGACGCTCGTAATATGCCAAAACCGCTTGATGAAATGCATATGACTTTAAAGTGAGTAAAAGGTTAAAACATGTCTCCAAACAGATCACCTCTTGTCTTTAAGCCTGACTACCTCTTGAGAAGATTTCGAGCAACAATCCCATTAGAAGCTTGAGAAACAACAATCACTTGATGAAGCTTGATAAAGAACAAGTCCGCGACTTAAACTTGCACTAAATTATGATTTAGAACCTATATTGAGCACAACAACGTAACTCCTTTAAATATAGGTAGTGATATATACCCAACCTTCCATCCTTAATTGTATATATCCACTTCGTGAACATCCAAGTCCAATCACCTTAAATTGCAAATTGTGATTTAGAACCTATATTGAGCACAACAATGTAACTCCTTTAAATATAGGTAGTGATATATACCCAACCTTCCATCCTTTATTGTATATATCCACTTCTTGAACATCCAGGTCTAATCACCTTAAATACGCTTGAGCAAGGGTCATCAAACATCATGCATCCGTCCACCCCGAGATGTTTGTGACACTAAGTACACCAACCCGTGAATTAACAAACCAACCAAGTCACCATAATTTCCCAGTTCCTGCCGATCTCGTAGCACAAACTTGTCCCCAAAAAAAATAGCCAAACCCCGTAAGTTATATTATGTCAAAATCCAAGTCCAGCCTACTTGTCCAATATTGGTTTCACGGGATTTTACAGCTCTTGAGATTTAAACCGAGAAATAGAATCTTTCGCGGGATTTTCTAAAATCTACAAGAGAAACCGTGAACTCAACAGGAATAGCCTAGAGTGAAGTACAATATTAATCTTCGAAATTCAAGTCACAGGAGTCAAATCACTACTTGATCAAATCGCAACAAGTCGAGTCACAGATTGTCAAATTTCAACAAGTCAGATTGCAATCAACCAAGTCACAATTAGTCAAATCGCAAGTGTCAACTTGCACCGTCATATCGTAACTGGTCAAGTCGCAATCCGTCTAGTCGCAATAAGTCAAAACGCAACTTGACAAATCACAATTAACCAAATCGCAATTAGTCAAATAACTCAAATCGTAAAGATCAAATTGCAGGCTCACTCACATCTCAGGTACCAATAGGACAACGCTGCCAAATCCACAAGTCTGTAATCCCGATGACATTCATAAACCCAAATACGAGCCGTAAAGTGTGTATCCTCGTGAAACTTTGTGGATCACCAAAATATCACTCCATGTCACCAAATAACAATGTCGAGAATTTAACCCACTATCTAACACTCATCAAAAACCAAATACATCACACTATGTTTTAATTTCCGCCATTCATTATGCGGATATGCCTTGAGCCCACTATTCAAATCATCCAGCCCACTGATATTTTCGGTATTAGACCAATCCACATCTATTAGCCCCATTCATATAATCACTACATTAGTATAGTCCATCTTATTCCAGCCCACATGCTTGCTTGGCCCAATAAATTAAACCGATCCAACAACCTTTATTACAACCTCAAACACCAGCGCTCCCTAATCTCATTCTTCTTTTATCGCAGGTACTTTGACGCTTATTCATTTTGTCGTGATGTCACATTTGAAACTGGTTCACGTGAACCTTTTGTTGCTTAATCATTCTTCTTAATATAAGAATGTCACATCTAACATCACATGATGTCCCACACAAAAGTCCTTCTTCCTATTGCTTCACGTGATACCACACAACAAATCGAAAAATGTCCAAAGCTATAACGACAAGGGAGTTGACTGACATTGTTTCACGTGAATTGGACTCTACTCAAGGCGCTACTTTTGTGTTGTGAATTTGACTGTCCTCAGAACATTACCCACATAATGTGATTTAAATCATTAATCAGGGAACGTAAATCACTTTTTCCATAATATCATTGAGAATTAAGACAGCCCATTTAAAATCAATTAAGTGCTTAACTCATAGCAGCCCAAAAATTTAGTTAAGTCCATATGGCACTTAACACCTTCGCATCCCGAATCTGGTAAAAGCCCATCACAAAACCGAGACCACTTATGTGATGCCCTAATCTTTAGGGTATAAAATCCATCTTTTCCCTAATATGTAGTCATTAGGGAACCCTAATTCACTCACCTCAAACAATCCGCCCCCATCCTCATCCTATCTCTATCAAACCCTAATCACCATTCGCCTAACCATCTGCCCCTCCATTCACTCTCACCTCTTCCAAAAAAGAAGATATCGACCAGTAAAGTACCTCATCACACCCACAACTCAACCCCTAAACTCCGATCATTATCACAAATAGATCGCAATATCATCAATCCGTAATGAGATATCTTTAAGCCATGAAACACAACTCCAAATGAAACCCTCGAGGCAAGGCTCGTCTTCAGGATCACTTATGGTCTCGGGTAGGTGTCTTGATGTTCTTTTTCTTTTTCAGATTATGTAAAGTCGAAAAGAGGAAGAGTGAATAGGAAGTCAAGTGAGTTAAACATGTTGTTAAGGTTAGATTGATTTAGGTGGTGTTCATGTTTGTTGTATATTCGACTGTGAATCCGAATGAGATACAGTGCGAGGTCGAGTGAGTTAGTTATTGTAAATGGATTGATTATTGTGGAATAAAACAATGAATTTTGTTTCTTGTAGTTCGAATGGGTTTGGATTTGTTAATGATTAATTGTTGTTGTTATGTCGAAAAGATAAGTTGTAGTTTGTGGAAAGTATTGTGAAATTGTTGCTATAATTGTTGTGTTGACTGTTGTTTGTTTGGTCTGGGTCTGCTTGGGTCTGCTTAACTGCTTCTCTCCTCTCAATCTTACATTAGTGACAGACAAACCGAGTTCATGGTTAAACAGACAAACCGAGTTCGTGTTTAAACAGACAAACCGAGTCCGTGGTTAAACAGACAAACCGAGTCCGTGGTTAAGTAGACAAACCGAGTTCATGACAAACCGAGTTCTTGACAAACCGAGTTAAACAAACAGACAAACCGCATTGGAAACAAATTGCAACTTTGACTGGTCAACGCTGTCACTTTCGTACTTTCCTTAAAAACCGGATCTGTGTTTTTCTCTTTCATAACAAACCGCATTGAAGAACATCACAAATTTGACACAAGCAGCTGCTATGAGCATAAAGCCACAAGCCCACCAAAATGCCACTATTAACAACCACTTTTCTCAGCCACAAAACGCTAGGATGAACATCATTAGCACAAGTCACGAGTTTACACAAACCCAAAAATCAAACCAAGGCTATTTAAAAGAATGTTTGGACCAACATTTTTTAGAGAAACAACAGCCAAAAGCAAAACGTCATAGCAGTTTTAGTTGGATCTTGGCATGAATATCTTGTGTTGTGAATGAACCAAGAAAAAGTTAAAGCCATAAATCATGACAGTTCATACCCAAAACCAAGAATGAGACAACAAAAGAAAGCCACAAGTCCAAGCACAAGAATGTTAATAAGGTATATGACCACAGTTAAGGCCCAAGATGAGGTTCAACAACACCAAAAGATGATTCGAACAACATACATGAATAAACTGTTTAGGCAAACTGATATGTGAACCAAACTGTTAAGACAAAATGATACGCACCAAAAGAAATTAAGCCGGCACAATTATCCGCAAGAGTAAATTAAAACGTTAGAGCTCACTTGACAATTAAACACGTTAGAGCTCTACCTATCATGTTTGCTTAAAAATCGTTGGAGGCCCACTTGTCAATTAAGACGCATCAAGATCTTAAAACTGTTGGAGGCCCACATATGAATAAAGAACAAATGGATTGAACAATAACAGTAAAAGTGGTGTGAGCAAATTGTACAACAACATATGCGACACAGTTTAAGCAGAAATGTTCAAACCACAAATTAAAACCGACACACAATCAAACCGAACCTAACCATGGCTCTTGATACCAATTGTAGGAAATAACCATCTTGATTGTGTGGATGATTCGGGTGGTCTTGATTCATGAAAGATCAAGAATCCCATGGTGAGTTAGTGAGATGTTAGAGAGAGAGAGGGAGACTCTTGAGAGAAAACTGGATCTATTAGATTGTAGGTGAAATGTGACAAGAGTTCCAACCCTTCCCAAGTGTGGGAAGGGGTATTTATACTTCCTAATAATAGTGCCTCTAGTGGGCTGTGAAGTGAGCTGACAGTGGGGAAAGCCCCGACCCACTCCACAAATATAGATACTACTAATCTAATAAAACTAATAATACTAATAATACTAAGCTTATATAAATAAGCCTACGAGCTATATAAATGCTAATTAGATGCTCGGGGTGACCGAACCTTCATATGAATATTTATATTCCTAACATTAAGTGTGTGTGTTATTGATAAGTCGGCTAAATATAAATTTAAAACTTGAGTAGGCATTAAAACTGCTAAACCGCAACGACACATCACGCGCATCAGTGATAATAAGTGATTGCCAAATATCTTTAGCCGTTTTATACATAAAAACTCTTTCATATTCTTTCTTAGGTAAAGCGTTATAAAGCATCATTTTGGCTTCACTATTTTTGGCAATCAACTTCTTTTGTTCATCACTGTGACGAATAAAAGAAGTACCTATATCCCGACCACCTGAAATATCATTACTAATGGGCTTATAGTCACCCTCTACAATAATATACCACAGATCTATGTCCTTTGACTTCACATATGTCTCAAAGTGATTTTTCCAATATATGAAACAATTTGGTTCAAATAGTGGTGGTCTTTGCATAGATTGCCCTTCTTTAAAGTTTTCAAAATCCATTGATCGTTTCAAGTTTTTAAAATACAATATATTTTGAAAATCTTGAGTAACACTGCTCTGGTACCAATTGTGGAAAACTAGAAGGGGGGTTGAATAGTTTTACAGTTTAAAATTAATTCGCTTTGTGACTTATCGTGATTTCAAAGTAAAGTAAACAATCAAGCATACAAACAAGTAAGATAAGTAACTAAGTAAAGAGAGTAAAGATCAAACCACATAACACAGATGTTTATAGTGGTTCGGCTACAAGGACTCTTTTCCTTGTCCTACTCCACTCCTCGAGTCTCTAACTCGAGAGTTATTGTAAAACCCTAAATTCTGACTACCAAATTTTACGTCTAATTTGAAATTTTCCTAAGTTATGGATACGATTTGTTATAAAACCGAAAGCAACTGAACGAATTCACCGTTAATCCAAATAATTAGAACAAAACTTCGTTATGAAACTTTTGAACATATTTGAAATCCAAAAATATTTCGTAAACATAAATAAGTACGAGGCACCAATTTTATTACATGAATTATTGTTTCGGGCTATATATAAATTTTGTTAGGCTACAACAACCCAACCCAAGCCCATGTAACTTAAGCCCATAATCACAATTGATCTTTACCTATTATAACCCAATCAAAATTCACGGTTCATTCACAAATCCACAAACCGAAAATTACAAAAACCCTAGCTCTCTCTCTCTAAAAAATTCGACACTCTCTCCTCTCCCTCTCATCTTGTCGATCCAAAGAAATTCCAAGGAAGAAGTTTTGGTGATCTTGGTGTGTTCTTGTTCTAATTGTATCCAAGGTAATATCTTTTCCTTCATGTTTGACCCATTCGAATTGTAGAGCAAAAACCCTAAAAGATTACATGAAATTATGAAACACTTTCTGATCAGAAAGTTTAGTCTGACTTTAACCAATTGGATCTTGATGATAAAGAGGGGTATTTGGGTGTTTCTTGAGTCTAAAATTAAATTCAAAGAAAGAGCTTTCTGTAGAAATTAACCTTGTAATTTTTAGAGGCCTGAAAGACCACTTTTTGATTTTTAGAAAATTAAGTGTCAAATCGAATTCGTATGTCTGGAAAAACAGTCCGTGTTTTTCATTTATCATTTTCAAACCATGTCGAATTAGAAGGTGTACTTTGAACTGGGTAATATTTGATATGTCTACTAGTTACTGGAATTTTGTAGAATTTTATAAATTTTCTAGATGGGGTTGAGAATTAATTACTTTTCGGGTGTTTCATCAGATCCGATTATGGAACATGTTAGGGAAATGGATTTTTCAGTCATACCTATACTAGTTAATAAAATCTAAAAAAATTAGGTAAATTACTAGGGACATATAGGGTTCTCTGGGAATTTTTGGGAATTTTATTTCGGAGTTATAATATGATTCATAAATTATTTAAAACAGGTCCAGTGCATACGAAAAATCTGTTAAAGTGTAAAGATATTAAAAATGTGTTATTTGTTTATTTTCCAAAACTAAAGGGTTTAAATTGTTATTTTCTAATATTAAAGGACTTAACTTGAAAAAAAACCTGTAACTTTATAATAATTACATCTTATACCCTAATTTTATGATAATTGCATAATAGTCCTTAAACTTATCATAATTACATAATAAACCCTAAAAATTTGTAAACCTACCATAATAACCTTAACTTTATATAAATACTATTATGAACCCTAAGCTATAAATATTGTCACTTTAAGCTTATTAAATGATAACTTTGAATGCTTCTTAAAAATGGAAACTTACTAGTTGAGGAAACCTGCTATAAATGGAAAGTTACTAAAAATGGAAAGCCGACTAAAATGAGAAATCTGATTTAAATAAGCTATTAATAATAAGACGACCATGTATTCGTGTAGATTCGCTGAAGATGGAGTTTGTTTCCGATCTTTATATTTCTAGATGTGTTTTCACTTGCGATATAAGGTATAGATATTCTACCCTTTCTCAGTAAGGGTGTCCTTCTCATGAATTTTGATCCTGATTTACTATAGGGTTCCCTAAGCCATTGCTATGTTCCCTTATAATTTGATTCGTTCTTCATGTTTCACTTACATCTGTCTATATTGGTTTGATTATGATCTGAGCCTTTTATTTGGGGCTTTCTTACTTGATCTATGCCCTTGCTATGCTTCCCTTGGTTTGTGAACCTTGATAATTGAGCCTTGCCATGTTCCTTTGATACTTGATGTGACTCGTTCGTCACCCTGTAACATGAATATTTGAACTACTTGATACTTTGAAGGATTATTTGATTTTGGTAACTAGATGTGAAAACCTTTCTGAATTATATATGAAAATGTGTGAGAAAAGCTATTTTAAAAGATGCGATACTACTTTTAAATGAAAGTTACTAAAAGTTTTTAAGAAAACTATTTTGTAAGATCATTTATTATGAAAACCATTTTTGAAAGATTGCTTTAAATGGACTTTTTAAATAGAAACCTTTTTAAATGAACTGTTGATATGAAACTTTGATTATGAACCTTCTGATATTGACCCTTCTGATATTGAACCTTCTGATACTGACCCATCTGATATTGACCTTTCTGATATTGAACCATCTGATACTGAACTATTGATATGAACCCTCTGATATGAACCTTTGATATGAACCCTCTGATATAATTGAAATGGAAATTGGACTTGAAACACTTAATATGAAACTTGAACTGAATACTTGTACATTTGATACTTGACCATTGACCCTCAGTTTGAGACTACGAGCCACTATCTGTATCACTAGTCATGAGGGTTTCATGACCATGTCATTGATGCACCGATGGCATGACTCTAGGGTAGGAGAGTGATGTCCTATCCCGTCCCTGACTTGATTTGATTTGGTGTGTTGAGGAGGTATTTGGCCACCTGGGGCGTATGGATGCATCCTAGATCTGTTATCTGTATTTGTATCTGTTATATCTGGTGACTGATGGTGTGTGCGATACACGTCTTTCACATATCTGGGAGCTAGCTACTCCACCCCTTGGAGGTATCCCCTCATATTACTGGTTACTGAGAGGTCTCCCCTCTACATGATTATGATATGATTCTGTTTCTGGGCTCGTAGTGGATTACTGTTTCTGTTACCTTTTAACCTTGTACTTAGTATTCCGAGGTCACCCCTCCAAATACATACTTGACTTAATACTTGACTTGATACATGACTTGACTTGATATGACTTGGGCTCGGGTTTGGGATTACTGTTCCCTTTACTCTTATCTATTGTAACTGTTTCTTGACTCTTGATATTCTGCATAACCTTTTATAATTCTTTCTTTCCTAACTCTTGTTATACCTTGCATGGTTTCACTTACTTCACTATCCCATCATTACTGCCTTGTTATCGTTATATCTGTTCACTGAGCTTTCGTAGCTCAGCCGCATTTCTTTTCCTGCGGCAGGTTTTAGTTTGGAAGCTGGGTATGAGTGGAGAGTACCTTGAACTTAGAAGACCTTACTAGCTATTGAAGATGACTAGAAGAATTTATAGTTAGATTTGGAAATTATTGTATTATAACCTTGTAGTTTCAGATTTTCCATTGTAAACATTGAAATTCAATTGTATTATTTATGTCATACGCTTGTGTTTACTTTGATATGTCACCATTGTTGTGACATCTCAACCCTTGTCGGGTCGGGGTGTTACAGTTATTCTTCACTAAGAAACAAACTCCCTTCTCGGCGGAGGAAACCTTAATACACGTCGCTTATACTCTTTTTCCGGTACAAAGCTAAATACCGAGTTCTACTTCAAGGAAGAACCAACCTAACGTCTGTTATACAATTACCGACACTAAGCTAGATGTCGAGTTCTTTACAAGGGTACAACCACTCCCTTTCTACACTAAGTGTTTTGAGGACTAAAACACAAACCGGATTCTACTGTATGGAAGATGTAATGAAGATGCCTAAGCTCTAATGAGTTACACAGTAGGTAACTAACAAGTCTTGCAACACAGTGTTGAAGCTTGATAATGCTTGATCTCTTTTGCTACAAAAGAAAGATCACTAAGTATGAAATGAATGATGTGGGTAAGTAATATGAAAAAATATATGTTTTATACTATATAAGTGATGAAATGGCCAAATGATCAGCTTGCTATTTATAGGCAATGCTGATGAACAGTTTGCGGATCCGGCGGATCCCAAAACTTGGATCCGTCCTTGTATGCAATTGGATCCGCTGTGTCAGGCCAGCTAAGAGATCTTCAAATCTTTCCAAATCTTGCCATATCTTTCCATATCTTCAAATGTCAACTCTTTTGCTTGAAGATCTAAACAAAATATCACAAAATCTTACCAAGATTGTGTACATGATGCATGCCATGATGTCATCCTAATATTTAACTAATAAAGTTTCCATTTTAGGAAATAAACATGTAAATGTGTATATGTTGTTCCTAGTAAACTTTGTAATGTGAAAATGTGTTTGTAAAAGACTTATCACTATAAATGTAAAAGACTTAATCTTATTTATGCTTTGCTTAAAGATAAACTTTGTAATTGTCATTAACAAAACTAAGCAAAGATCGTAAAATATAAATAACATTTTTAGGACGATATTTTTATTAACAAAATGTCTCAGTGACCCTGAAGATGCTATCTCTACAAGCAGACTGATATATATGGGCACGAACTTCCAAAAGAAAAAAGGAAGTTAGACAAAGACAAAAGAGGAAGAAGAAGAGGGACCACTTGGTGGATGACAACTCACACCTACCTCACATGTCTTTATTTAGTTACTTGTATATATTGTTTGTGTTGTAATTGAGATAATATGGATTCCTAAACAAACAAAAGAATACAAAATGTATTAGTTGATAGGATCATCCTCTCATTGTAATTTCAAGCATAGCTTGATCTATGAGAGTCTATTTGTCACCCAAAGTTGATAGTTTACCGAAAGTATCCCCTTTAAGAAGTTGAAGATGTTATCATGTAGTTGTTTGTATTTTGAGTAATCATTGTAACAATTGTTTTCATTATTAATGAAGTTGTTCTTTATTTACTCAATTTCATGGACCAACAATAGGAATTCCAATATTTCTAACATGAGAATGACTACTGAAGAACCTATTGCACTAGAAACTCAATTTGACCTAACGGTGAAATTGCTTCTAGGAGAGAAGTTGGGTATGTGGAATCACCAGTAAAAATGGTCGTGTTTAGCCTTAATTAAGCACCACTAGTAATAGTTTCATATTCATTCTCCAACTTGAAATTTTTTTATTCCTATACTTGCCCAAAGTAAGTGTTAAAATAAAATATTTTGCTTGGCCTTAGGAATATTAATCAAACAAGTAGTAGATATGACTTTTCTTTCTTTAGTTTATTAAAACCGCTTGCATTACATATACATGTGTTGATTACATGTCTCTGTCTGATATGATTAAGTGACTTGACGATTAATAACTATTTGATTAATAGTAAAATGTGTAAACCTTGGAAAGGTTTTGTTTGCATGCTTATATGTTTCATGCTACTAAATGTTAACATGATTTGTATGATATTTTTATTTATTTTTCTTTATATGATTTTTCGCAAGATTAACGTGTTACTTGTTAACTCATGATATGCCATTTTGATACATGATATTTTTATATGATGTATCTATGCTTAAAAGCTCTTGTCTTTTGTTGGCATTCATTAAATCTATGCTTAGGATGGTCTAAATAATACATGCTCCAAAATGTTACAATTTAAACATGGTTTGCATGAATTTTTCGTCTTGCTTCTTTTGTGACTTTGTCACACTATTTGTTCGCTACATGTGCACTTATAATTTGTCGAAGTGCTTTTGGTATGATAAACATTTAGAAGTCATTTTATCCTACAAATTAATCACATGGATCATTATATGCTTAAGTGTCTAAGCCTAACGACAAAACAATCTCACAATGAAGTATTTCATATAATGTCATGCTCTTGCATAATATGATTGTTTGTCTTGATGCTATCATGTTGTGTGGTGATTTTTTGTCTAGTAGTCGAATATGTTGTTTTTGTTTATATAGGATGTTATCTTATGATTTCTATCATATTCACATCTTTTATCACTAACTCTTTTGTCTTATAGGTTGATAACAAATTATTTGTTATCTCACTTCGTTCTAACTTTTATATGCCTATTTCGCATAATTGTAATCCCTTTATTGCTACGTAGATTAGTAATATGTTTATGGGACCCATTCACTTGCATATAGTTTTTAAAGCATATAGAATTAATTTTAGAGGCTTGGCATTGCATTTGTGTTTCTTTCAATGACCTCTTTCCAAATTCATTATTGCTTCCGCTTTCCAAAAATCACCTCCAGTACTATTTAGCTATAACAATACTCTAATCCTTTCCACCTCATATGAGAAAACCACATGCCTCGTTATGCGATCATCTCGCATTGATAGAGAAGAGCTACGTGACTTCAAGGATGAAGTTCTTTGTATGCTAACCAACATCCGCAAAAACATTACTAAACTCATCGCTTTCATTAAACCTGCAACCTCCTAAACACTTTATCGTCATTCTTCATTCGATGCATTACACATTATGTTGGATGTCCGCCAATTAAGGGGGAAAGAAATTCATTCACACAATTGTCTTTTGTCAAAATGTATTAAAGAACACTTACTCATGTTTCTTACACCCTAAAATACCAACACATAGGTACACATCACTTAGTTAAAACCGGTTCACAAATCCACAAGTGTTTCAAGCCTTTTTAACCCAACATCACAAGTTTGCACCAATACCTCATCAAGTTTAAAACACATCATGTGTTTAACAAACTTCTTCATCTCCACAACCAACAACTAACTTAAATGGAGTCTAGGATTTTTCTTAAACCAGGACCTCACAACTTCATTGTCTAGAACACCATCATAGGATCTCATCCTTTTCTTCCTTGACACATATCAGGCACGTCATTGTCAGTGCAAACGATATATTAATCAAAATATTCATTCCCAACACTTTCTCAACATGTTGGTCTAACCAACACTCTCCTATCATATGATGTCATTCTCATCCTCATATAGGTATTTAGTATTTTTATTTTTTTCATATGGTATTTCTGTTCCTAGGTGCTCATTGTCCTCACTTCCTTTTAATTTCATTCAAGCATATACTATGGCATGATACATCATCTTTGGTAAATGTTAATACAAATAGCGTCCCAAAAACGTTATTTATATTCTTTGATCTTTCATTAGTTTTGTTAATGACACATATAAGGAATATCTTTTAGCAAATAATAAATACTAGCTTAGTCTCTTAAGTACACACTTTACACTTCACATATTAACTAAGAATTACAAGTTTAGTAACTTGTTTCCTTAAAAGGAAACTTTAATTCATAAACCATTCCATGACATCATTGTATGCATCACATACAATATCTTTGATATATCTTGGTTAGATATGCAAGCAACATAGTTGACATTTGAAGATCTTGGATGATATGGTAAGATACAACTAAGATATGGTAAGAGACAACTATTACATAGCTGTCACATCCCACGGATCCAAGTCCTATAAAGGACGGATCCCTTTTGAGGGATCCGCCGGATCCGTGAGCTGAAGATCAGCTTGCCTATAAATAGGAAGCTGATCATTTGGCTCTCTCATCACTCATATAGCTTAAACACATATATTCATTCAGTACATATCTTACTAACATCATTCATAGTTGCATTTCACTTTGATCATCCATTTTGTAGAAAGGAGATCAAGCATTCAAGGATCTACAGAACCGTAATCCTTTAGTTGCATTACTGTGTGATCTTGTAGTTTGTTTCACACATCATATCTATCATTTGTAATCAGTGAGTGTGGTTAGTACTTTAGTCCTTAAAGTACAAAGAGTGTAGGGAGTGGTTGTACCCTTGTAAAGAACTCGACATCTAGCTTAGTGTCGGTAAAGTAATTAGGCGACGTCAGGTTGGTTCTACCTTGTGAAAGAACCCGGTGTTTAGCTTAGTACCGGAAAAGGAAGTAAGCGACGTGTAAAGGTTTTCTCCGCCTAGGAAAGGAGTTTGTTTCTTAGTGAAAGATAAACTCTCGAGTAGGAAACTCGGGGAGTGGAGTAGGGCAAGGAATAGAGTTCTTGTAGCCGAACCACTATAAACAACTGTGTCGTGTGGTTTGATCTTTCCTCTCTTTATCTTTTGTTTACATTGTGTGATTATTTATTTGTGATTGTTTCCTTTGAATTAACATATAGTAACAAAGCAAATAAAACTTTAAAAACGGTAAAAACTATTCAACCCCCCTTCTAGTTTTCCACAATTGGCATCAGGAGCTACGTTACTTAAGATCTTTAAAATATATTGTATTTTAAAACTTAAAACGATCCATGGATTTTGAAAACTTTAAAGAAGGGCAATCTATGCAGAGACCACCTCTATTTGAACCAAATTGTTTTATTTATTGGAAAAATCGCTTTGAGACTTATGTAAAGTCAAAGGATATAGATCTATGGTATATTATAGTTGATGGTGATTACAAGCCTATTAGTAATAATATTTCGGGTGGTCAGGATGAAGGAGCTTCTCTTACTCGTCACAGTGATGAGCAAAAGAAACTAATTGCCAAAAATAACGAAGCCAAAATGATGCTTTATAATGCCTTACCTAAGAAAGAATATGAAAGAGTTTTTATGTGTAAAACGGCTAAGGATATTTGGCAATCTCTTATTATCACACATCAAGGAAACTCACAAGTAAAAGATAACAAAATTGATCTTCTTGTCCAACAATACGAACAATTTGTTATCTCTGAAGATGAGACCATTGATAGTGCGTTTGCTAAGTTCAATACTATAATTACATCACTTAAAGCACTTGATGAATCTTTTTCTAGCAAGAATTTTGTCAGGAAATTTCTAAGAGCACTCCATCCGAAATGGAGAGCAAAGGTGACAGCTATTGAAGAATCTAAGGATCTCTCAAGCATGACACTGGATGAGCTCATAGGAAACCTAAAAGTTCACGAAATGATTATGGAAAAAGACTCGGAAATTGTCAAAGGCAAAAAGGAGAAGATTAAGTCTATTGCCTTGAAAGCCAAAGTTGAGTCAAGTGATGATGAGTCTTGTTCAAACAGTGATGATGAAGAATATGCCATGGCCGTGAGGGATTTCAAGAAATTCTTCAGGAGACGAGGAAAGTTTGTAAAACCACCTCGTGATGAAAAGAAATCCTCTCGGAAAGATCGTGATGATAAGAAAGGTAAGGATGATAGGAAATGCTATAGGTGTGGTGACTCCAGTCACTTAATAGGAGAATGTCCAAAGCCTCCAAAGACCAAGTCTCAAAGAGCCTTCGTTAGTGGAGCTTGGAGCGATAGTGAAGGAGATGATGATGATGAGCCTAAGAACAACGAAATTGCACTTATGGCTAATGACACAGAAGAGGTACATTCTGATTCATACTCCTTTATAGATGATGAAACCTTAGAAGTAGAATATAACAAACTGTGTGATGTCACTTTAAAAATCATAAACAAAAACAAGTTTTTGAAAACAAAGACAACACTTTTAGAAAATGAAATATATCGGCTTAAAGAAAAAGCAATACGAATTGAAAAAGGTAAGGTTAGTAAAGAAACATGTGTGTCTTGTCAAGAACTAAAACTTGAACTAGAAACCTTAAGAACCACACAGGAAGATTTAATCAAACAAAATTCAAAGTTTAAAAGGTTTGATAAAAACATAAGTTGTGCAGATGAAATAATGAAAATGCAAAAGCTACCTCATGATAAAACAGGACTAGGCTTTATGAAATTAGGAACCTTAAGTGATTATAAAGAACAGACTGTGAATAAAACTGATTCAACCAAGTTGGACACCCACGGATCCGACGAATCCAAAAATTTGGATCCGCCAGGTATATCCAAGGGATCCGCGGGTACATAAGTTGAACAGAAGGTTCACAAAGTCGACCGTTCCGAGTTTGTTAAAGTTACTAAGAAACCTAACAGTAGCATAACCAATAATAAACACAAACCAGCAGTATCTTTAGGAAGAGGTCAAGCTAGAAATGAATATAGAGTTAAAACGGATCAACAAAGACCTCAGATGAGTTTTCCCAAACACCCCTTTCCAAAGAGTATAGTTAATTCACAACATACTTATCAAAATAATTGGAACCAAAATATGTCTAGAAACTTTCATGGTCCTAATTATATGCCGTGGAACAATTGTCCACCTTTTCAGTACATAAACCATGATAATGTCATGTTTAACCCAAACGGACCCATGAGATATTGGGGACCAAATGCTTGAGTCTTTTATGAACTTAGGTATGCTTGAAAGTTGATCTTGAACCTGATGAGTGGATCAAAGATAGTGGGTGCTCAAGACACATGACGGGAAACAAAAATCTTTTCTCAACCTACCAAGTGTATGACGGAGGTAATGTCACATTCGGTAGCAAGCTTAAAAGTAAAATCATCGGAAAAGGTACAATCTCTCATGACTCTCTATCTATTGATGATGTTGCTCATGTAGATAATTTAGGATTTAATCTACTTAGTATAAGTCAATTATGCCGCAAAAAGTATAACGTCCTTTTCAGTGAAAATGGAAGTAAAATACTTAAAGATGGCATAACCGTAGGAAAAGGTGTTTTAAAGAATAATGTCTATGTTATGAAATTAGATAAAACACCTAAAGATAAGTTATGTCTTACCTCCTTGGACGAAAACTCAACTCTATGGCATCGACGCTTAGGTCATGCTAATATGAGGCTTATTCAATCCTTGTCTTCCAAAGAACTCGTTAGGAACCTACCCAAGTTGAAATATGACCAACACTTTTGTGATGCTTGCAAAATTGGGAAACAAGTACATAATAGCCATAAGGCTAAAAACATGGTATCTACATCTAGATGCCTAGAATTATTACATATGGATTTGTTTGGCCCGTCGGCTATACAAAGTTATGGAGGAAATTTTTACACTTTAGTCATAGTAGATGATTACTCTAGATATACATGGACAAAGTTTTTGAAAACTAAAAATGAGGCATTTGATAAATTTGAAATTCTAAGCAAGAAAATTCAAAATCAAATAGGAAGTAATATAGTATCTATTAGAACTGACCATGGTCGAGAATTTGACAATGAAATTCAATTTGGAAATTTTTGTGATAATAATGGAATAACTCATAATTTCTCGGCTCCTCGTACACCTCAATCTAATGGTGTAGTAGAACGTAAAAATAGAACAATTCAAGAAATGAGTAGAACTATGTTAAATGAACAAAACATACCACAAAAGTTTTGGTGTCACGCTGTAGATACTTCTACATATATCCTAAATAGAGTTTTAATTAGACAATTTTTAAATAAAACTCCTTATGAAATTTATCGAGGCAAAAAGCCTACATTAGGATATTTTAGAGTTTTTGGAAGCAAGTGCTTCATTTTAAACACAAAGGACTATCTCACTAAGTTCGACCCAAAGTCGTATGAAGGTGTATTCCTTGGGTACTCGCAAAACAGTAAAGCATACATTGTATTAAACAAGGAAACATCAAGAGTCGAGGAATCGTTGAACGTAACATTCAACGAAAGTCCGCCTCCCTCTAAGACATCACCTTTGGTAGATGATGACTTAGTTGAAAGTCAAATGGTTAATGATATAGAAAACATTGAAAACGACAATGAACCCATAAAAGGAGAAATTATTAATATTAAAGAAACTAAAAGTCATCCATTAGAAAATGTCATAGGAAAACTTAATGAAAGAACATTAAGATCCAAAGCTCAAAATGAAAGCAATTATTTTTGTTTTATTTCAACGGTTGAACCCAAAAACATAGACGAGGCAATAAAAGATGAATCTTGGGTAATTGCTATGCAAGAAGAACTAAATCAATTTATTAGAAATGATGTTTGGACATTGGTCCCTCCACCTAAAAACCAAACCATAATCGGCACTAAATGGGTCTTTAGAAATAAAATGGATGAAAATGGTATTGTATCTAGAAATAAAGCTAGGCTAGTAGCTCAAGGCTACAATCAACAAGAAGGTATAGATTACGATGAAACTTTTGCACCCGTAGCTAGACTTGAGTCTATTAGGATATTACTTGCATATGCATGTGCACATGATTTTAAGTTATTTCAAATGGATGTCAAAAGTGCTTTCTTAAATGGGTTTATAAATGAAGAAGTATATGTTGCACAACCTCCCGGCTTTGCCGACTTTGAAAAACCAAATTATGTTTTCAAACTTAAGAAAGCTTTATACGGACTTAAGCAAGCACCAAAAGCTTGGTATGATCGACTTAAGACTTTCCTAGTTGACCATAAGTATACCATGGGCCTAGTAGATAATACTCTCTTCACCAAGAAAAAGGGATCACATATTATCATAGTCTAGATATATGTGGATGACATTATATTCGGTTCAACTTGTCAAGAGTTATGCGACGATTTCTCAAAAATCATGCATGACGAGTTTGAAATGAGTATGATGGGGGAACTAAACTTTTTCTTAGGTCTCCAAATTAAACAATTAGAAGATGGGATATTCTTCAACCAATCAAAGTATATCAAAGATATGCTTAAGAAGTTTGGTCTTGAAGACTCAAAACCCATGAGAACACCCATGTCCTCCGAAACCAAACTCACTAAGGATGAAGAAAATGAATCCGTAGATAGCACTAAATATAGAGGAATGATTGGTAGTTTACTCTATCTTACGGCTAGTAGGCCTGACATTATGTTTAGTGTTTGTCTATGTGCACGTTTTCAAGAAGATCCAAAAACGTCCCATCTTGAAGCCGTTAAAAGAATATTTAAGTACATCAAAGGTACTACACACTTAGGATTATGGTATCCCAAAGGAACGGGTGTAGAAACCATAGTGTATACCGACTCAGATCATGCAGGTGACTATGTTGATAGGAAAAGTACTAGTGGTATTTGTACTTTTGTAGGATATTGTCTCACATCATGGTTCGCTAAGAAACAAACTGCCCTCGCAATCTCAACAACAGAAGCAGAGTATGTGTCTGCAGGAAAGGCGTGTCAACAAGCACTGTGGATGAAACAAGCTCTCGTCGACTATGGAATTGAACTCAACAACATTCCCATTCTTTGCGACAACAAAGGTGCTATCGATTTAAGCAAAAATCCAGTCCAACACGCTAGAACCAAACATATTGAAATACGCCATCACTTCCTTCGCGACAATGTACAGAAGGGAATCATCTCAATTGAGAAAGTTTCCTCAGAGGACAACATTGCCGATATCCTCACTAAACCACTTAAACGTGAACCTTTCAACTATCTTAGACTTGGATTAGGATTAATGGAACCTAGTGATTAGGAGAAACATTAGTATAAACATTAGTTTAGCCACACACGACACTAAACCAAAACATGTGTTCTGAATCCGCGGATCCAATCGACAACAAAGACGGATCCTTTGTTTGGGATCCGCCGGATCCGCCGCATGCTAAGTCCAGTTTATTATTTAATAAACAAGAACAAGTACTATTCACTCCTCACTCCAAAACATATCACCTTAGTATACTCGACACACACTTAATCTCCATCACATTTTAGACCATTTTCTTCCACAAATTTGTGCTTCTAACATCACTGTAAGTATTCTTATCATATTTATACTCCTGATCTGCGTCTAGGATTTCCATTTCATGCACAAAACCAAAACTTGGGGTATATGCATAATTCTTGAAAAATCATGAAGCATATTTATTGCATTATACTTAAAAACATGTTTTTCTTAGTTAGGAATTTCATCTCATAGCACATTGTCTTAATTTAACAAAAACCCCATGAAAATTTTTCACTAAAATCTTCTAACGACTAGGTAAAATGATTTTTTTTCTTACATTATTCATACAAATGCAAAAACGTTATCTTTTAGACTTCACTTGCATAATGTCTCTTGAATGCTAAAGGGAATACATAACTAATATGTATTTTCGGGTACATTCAACCGTAGCTACATTGAAATAGGAGTGTTTGGGTTATCTCTCGTTTGTAAACAAAACTTGCATAAACTAATTTTTCTTGCATCAAAAGGAGTCGAGATAACCGCACCTCCACATTGTCCCCATGTAGGCACACACTAGGAATTTTACACTTCCTTCGATCATTTTAACTAAAACTATGTAACTTTTTTTACTTAGGAAAATCATGCCTCCCGCAACCAACTACGATCACAAGAAAACCGTTAACTACTTACCCAAAGTCCACAAAACCAAGGGTCTAACCGATGCCCAAATCGAAATTTTCAAAGTCTTAGAGAAAAAGTATGTTCATGAGGGTAGAGCCGTAGATGCATCATTTTATGAAGGCACTCAACTTAGGGAACAATTAGCCGCAATTCAATTTGATTCTCTTTTAGACATAGATGAACCAATCATTCCTAGGTTCATACTTGAGTTCTATGCTAGTGTAGGTCTTAGCTCGAGTGATGAAGGTTACTTAAGTCTTCATTTCACTCTAAATGGAAATCTTGTCAACATCCCTCTTGATCAATTTGGTGAGGTCTTAGGAATTCCAAGTCAAGGTACATGTATTTACTCGGACAAATGGTCCTTAACAATCTTAGACTCCAATTTCGATAGGACGGCACCATATGCCACTCCTCTCCAATCAAAAGAAGTGATTAGGGAACATCTCTTCATTCCTAAGAACAACCCCACAAGAATGTATCGTGGTCGTGAAGTTGCTAGAGATCCATTTGCAATGGAACTTAACGAACTAAGACCCGAATTCAAGAAGATGGAGGATGTGTTAAGGGCAATTGTGATGTGCACCATAGGAAACCGTGATCATATCAATGCTTGTTTATGCCACATGATGTACAACATCTCTACTCGTCAACCCTTCAATCTTGCTTATTATGTTGCCAAACGAATGTGTGACATTCCGGTTCAAAGCAAGATTGCAATGCCTTATGGTATGCTCTTAACCCGACTTTATAGAGCCTTTGCACCCGCTCGTCCAAACCATCTAGGCTTTGTTCCGGATTACAATGAAATTGAACACACCTTCGTTCCTTTGAGTGATTTTAGGGTTAGTATTGATAAGGGCAAACGTCCTCGTGTTCCAACATCATCCTCATCATCTTCCATGAGTGAAGATGATGGTATGCCAAATTCTAGGATTCCTCCACCCGAATACTTGAGCCATCTTCCTCCAATTCCACATGAATCCACTGAGTATCGAAACATCAAAGGAATGGTGAAGAATCTGGGGCGTTGGATGATGAAATTACACAAGGGGATGAAGAAGTTGAAGAAGAAGCTGAGTTAATGGAGTGTTTGGTTTTAAACAATGTTGAATATTGTGTTGTTAAATTTCTATGTGTCTTGAATTTATCTGATAATACTTATTGTGTATGTGTAATAACTAACACTTGCAGGTAGATAACCATCACGGTTATCAATTTTCCGGGTTATTGCCTATGTTTGGCATAACACCTAAAACGGTAAGTTTCTAAGTATGGATTAAACTATGTGCAATCATGTGTTAATATTATCATATTTAGTTGTTTTGCTATACATATTAGATGCTAAGTAAGGTCTAAATGAATTTTCGGGTTTTCGTCGAAAAACGCGAAATATGACATATGTTCTGTTTACTTTCTTAGTTTTAGGCCTACGGATCCCGCGGATCCCAAAATAAGGATCCGCCAAGGCTTATCGTGGGATCCGCCAACCGCCATCCTGCGGATTTGGCGGTTTGCAAAATAAGGTTCCGCATTTGCAACCACTTGGATCCGCAGGATTCCCAGTAAAATTATAAAACTTTTTCGACTTATCCCGATTCTTAAATCTTAGTATTTAGTATCATTTAGGATCTATTCACTGATCATAATTCATCTTAGAATCATTTAGGAACTCTTAGAAACTTAGGAACAAAATCTCCCACCAAAATTTAAATTTTTGAATTTTAGGTGTAAGTTACCAAACTGATACAAAGAAGGAACCCTTTTTAGGGATCCGTCAAATCCGTGGAAATATCAAATCATCAGATTTTCCACTATCCTCTTGTATTAACTGCATATCCAAAACATATTACTCAACCAAAGCTCAATGGCTTGACTTCCTTGATATGACCTGCATAAATTTTTGTTCCAAATCATTAGTAACCAACATTCTCTATTGGATTTACATCAAATCCAAACACACAGACTCACAACCCTTCTGTCTATAAATTAGCACTTTAGGATCATCTCTTCACACAACAAACACTTCCTCTCCTGTACACTTTAGATATCATACTTCACCATGACCAAGTCACACAACTCTTCCACATCTAGAACTTCAAGAAGAACAGCCCGCATTAGTGTTAAACCATGTTGTTTTATCAACTTAGCAAACTCTTCATCTGAGGAAAATTCTCCTCTCAATATATCATCACCCATTGCTAGTGAAAATTTCCTTACACTCTCCACCCCAACACCATCACATGTTGTTATACAAACACCACCACCAACCCTTACTCCAATAGCCTCTACTCCACCACCGGCTCCATCACAGCCTGTTAGATCACCATCACCACCAAAATCACCTAAACTCCAACCCTTGGAATTATTTAGGACTCCTCCTACATCACCACATCTTGATGACTTAGAAGAACTTTCACCAAAACTACCCAATCTTCCACCCATGACTTTTGAAGGTCAACAACCCATGCTTTTTCACCCGGTTTACCCGGATATCCATGGCCCTTTATACCATGACGCACAATCATCCCAACCTCCACAAAAACCTCTATCACCCACATCCACTCTAGTTGCCATTGACGAGGCAATGTGGATGAATATGCCTCAAACCCAAGAAGAGATTAGTGAAGAGCTCAATCGTCTCTACACTCTCTCGGGTATGGTTGACCATCGTCTTCATGAAGCAATGGACATCCAAAACATTCTTATGAACTCCCTCCAAACACCACAACAACCATCCAACAACAACAACACCCAACCACCATCACCACCACCACCACACAACTTAGACCCTAGTCTTCCGCCCGGCTTCTCAACTCATGATTGCGCACATTGTGAGAGAACGGCTCACTTGGCCCAAAGGACCAACATCTTGGTCCATGAGCTTCAAAACGAGATGAGGTTCATCTTGAACCATGTTCTTGAACGTTTAAACGCAATCTCTCATCCTTCTCAATAGGAGCTCTTTAGATTAGTTGTTTGGATTTTAATTTTTTTTAGTTGTTTGTTTAGGACCTTTTTATTTTTTGGATGTCTTCTTATTTGTAACATCATTTCACTATTGTGACTTTTGTCACAAAATTTTCAATCTATATGAATGTGATGTTTTATGCTTATGAGTGATCAACATATTGCATATTATCATTATCATTATGAACTAACATTCCTATATTGCATATATTATATCTTGCATATGATTGCTTTAGGTACAAATTATCATCAGACACTTAGTTTGACTTTTTAAAGTCAAACATATTGAAAGGCTTGTTTGAAAGAACACTTAACAAGCATTCTACTTCTTCATTGAAGTCATTTCATAACTAACACTTCATTTGCAGCATATCATACCCTTCCATAGTATACGTTGGTACTCGAGAAGTGAGGAGTATACATCGAGGGGGAGCATCTCATAAGCATCTCATATACTAACCGTTTGTTTTGTAGATTCATGCATCATTTACTTGATTACTCCATTTAGGGGGAGTATAAAACAAGGGGGAGCTCTTAAAGTTCTCAAAATCGCATTCCGCTTCGCTACTCTTTTTGTTTCGACAAAAAGGGGGAGAAAGGACTAAGTTTGCATCAACTGTGAATCATCACAGTACATACATTTTTTACAAAACTTTTCTTTAATAAACAAACTTAATATATATTTTTAAGAACTCATGCTATATTTATTCTCTTGCTCAAAAATATACTTTATGTTTTGTCATCAACAAAAAGGGGGAGATTGTTAATACAAATAGCGTCCCAAAAACGTTATTTATATTCTTTGATCTTTCATTAGTTTTGTTAATGACAAATATAAGGAATATCTTTTAGCAAATAATAAATACTAGCTTAGTCTCTTAAGTACACACTTTACACTTCACATATTAACTAAGAATTACAAGTTTAGTAACTTGTTTCCTTAAAAGGAAACTTTAATTCATAAACCATTCCATGACATCATTGTATGCATCACATACAATATCTTTGATATATCTTGGTTAGATATGCAAGCAACATAGTTGACATTTGAAGATCTTGGATGATATGGTAAGATACAACTAAGATATGGTAAGAGACAACTATTACATAGCTGTCACATCCCACGGATCCAAGTCCTATAAAGGACGGATCCCTTTTGAGGGATCCGCCGGATCCGTGAGCTGAAGATCAGCTTGCCTATAAATAGGAAGCTGATCATTTGGCTCTCTCATCACTCATATAGCTTAAACACATATATTCATTCAGTACATATCTTACTAACATCATTCATAGTTGCATTTCACTTTGATCATCCATTTTGTAGAAAGGAGATCAAGCATTCAAGGATCTACAGAACCGTAATCCTTTAGTTGCATTACTGTGTGATCTTGTAGTTTGTTTCACACATCATATCTATCATTTGTAATCAGTGAGTGTGGTTAGTACTTTAGTCCTTAAAGTACAAAGAGTGTAGGGAGTGGTTGTACCCTTGTAAAGAACTCGACATCTAGCTTAGTGTCGGTAAAGTAATTAGGCGACGTCAGGTTGGTTCTACCTTGTGAAAGAACCCGGTGTTTAGCTTAGTACCGGAAAAGGAAGTAAGCGACGTGTAAAGGTTTTCTCCGCCTAGGAAAGGAGTTTGTTTCTTAGTGAAAGATAAACTCTCGAGTAGGAAACTCGGGGAGTGGAGTAGGGCAAGGAATAGAGTTCTTGTAGCCGAACCACTATAAACAACTGTGTCGTGTGGTTTGATCTTTCCTCTCTTTATCTTTTGTTTACATTGTGTGATTATTTATTTGTGATTGTTTCCTTTGAATTAACATATAGTAACAAAGCAAATAAAACTTTAAAAACGGTAAAAACTATTCAACCCCCCTTCTAGTTTTCCACAAATGTCATAAAAGATCATGTCGGTCAAAACCATGTTAATACTCTCTCCCCCATTGTCACCTAGAATAGGTCATTTTTATAATTTGTGTCAATCAATGAATGAATTTCATTCTTGTTAGCGTCAATAATATCATTCAAATCATAATCCTTATGCATTACGAGAGTCACATTCTTTGCTTATTCCTCAATTTGTGAATTTTAGATAAGGATTTCATGAGTCCATATTCTCTATTTTTATATTTGTTATAGCATTTGCTATACATACGTGTTTCTAATTCTTTAATAGTTATCTACGTTATCACCACCACCTTCCATCACCACTTTCACTAATCATCACCACCTTGGATTAGCGAAAAACTCACTTTAATCTATCTTAAGTCATCTATCGAGTTATCATCACAACCTCCTATGAATCCTACTAGTAAACCGACTTCAACACTAGCACCACCAACTTAACTCTTAATATTTCAGCTTCACTTCATATTTTTCTTCTAGGCATTATTTTTTTAGGCTTATATTTTTGGAGAATCATATTATATTCCAATTTTTATTTTCTTATGACTGTTTGTATTTATTATTAGAAGATTACACCTTATAACATGTTTTACTAAATGATCATGGTTCTCTGTCTTGATTTGCTTGTGATTATATCATTGATATATTGCATCATATATATACATCTTATTTTTCTTTGTCAAAAAGATGAAATATATTGCACTAATCCTTTCATTGTAGGTTCATCATCATATACGCTCGATTGTATATAGCATACTCATCTAAGGATGAAGTTTGCATCGATTATTTTCCTTCTTTTATTGTCCGGTGCTTCTTGACGTCCTCGAACCAGGAGGAATATCTATCAAGCACTCATATTGCATCGTCTATACACTTGGTCGTATATGACATATCTGTCTAAAGACATAGCTTCTAGTGTACTAATTTTTGTTTTGTAGGTTCATCTTGACGCCCTCGATCAAGGGGAGCTTCCGTCAAGGGGGAGCATATACGCATTCATAATCATTCTCATTCTTCGACACACCTTTGTGTTTCGACAAATAGGAGGAGGAGATTGTCTAACATAGATTACCCACGTGTATCATGTGCTATGTGTATTTTCTTCATCTTATATTTTTACAATTTTTTTTATTGCATAACTAACCTTGATGTAGGTTAAGCCTCTTAATTTGATCCATGACACCGCTACTAAACAAGGGCAATAACATAGGGGATGCAACAACCATAGGGGATTGGAGTAGACAATTTAACTTCACTAGGGATGATGCAAGCTCACCTTTTCGAGGAGAAATGAAGTTTAAAACTCTAAGGACACACCCTTTTTGTTTCGACAAAAGGGGGAGAAGAGTGTAAACGGAGAAGGTAATGTAGAAGGTAATACGGACACAAGTAACTTTTTACATTTTACTATCTATCACGTTTACATATTTTGTCATCATCAAAAAGGGGGAGATTGTTAGTGCAAATATTACGATATTTAATCTATACAGTCTCGTTTGTTTTGATTGATGACAAACATGTAACTTGATACATGACGTAAAATGTACAAGTTACTCGTAATTATATTTTGTCTCAACATACATTCAACGCCTCTCGACGTCTCAAGTCCTCGTATGCTACAACACAGGTTCATACATGTTTGTTATGTGGCATTATGATCAAACCCCTTAATAAATTATTTAGAATGTTTAAAATACGTTTAGAGTCATTAAGTATTTTAAGAGGTTAACCATTTTATTTCAAACCTCATTTTACATTTTGCATATACAAGTATTTTTACTTGTACATCATGCTTCCTAAGTTGTATTCATGTCAAAATAGAATAAGTGCCACATTAGTTGTCAAAGTGCACTTTAGGTGTCAAAATAGGATAAGTGCCACATTAGGTGTCAATGTGCACTTTAAGTGTCAAACTAATACAAATGTGTTTACATACTTCTAAAAATGATGTTAATGACATAATAACTTTAGTCCTATAATAGCATAAGTAGTTTAACATTTTTAGTAACACATAAACTAACATGGTACAACTTATTAAACATATATTAACTAGGTGAGTAATACATTTTACAAACAAACTTTTTTTTACATTTTAATCAAAATGAAAATGGTTTTATTACCTCATGCATAGTGTCATCAAAATCTTGAAAGATCATAAAAGATATCTTGGAAAGATTATGGAAAGATCTTAGGTAGATTTTGGAGAGATTTCTAGAGATTTTGTAGAATTCCTGTGTCAGACCCACAGAACCAAAAATTAACACGGGCGGAACCAAATTTTTGGTTCCGTGTGATCTGTGGGTTGCTGAGCTTGTTGGCTATAAATAGCAGTCCATTGTTCACTCATTTCCTCACCACTTGAATACATATTCTCTCCATCATGTTTACATATAATTAGCTCACTCATAAACGCCCTCATAACATATGATCAAAATGATTATAACTTTCATTATGTTGTAAGCATACTCCCGAAATGATCCTGCGAAGCAAGCTCAAAGATCATGAGTCATCATCCACTACAAGCATACATATATGAAGATCTATCACAACAAGCTTAGGGAACTTGTGATCTTCATCTATTGAAGGCTTTCTATCAATGGAAGTTCATTTAGATTAGTTATTCATATCCATTAGACATTTGTGTCATGGATCATCATTGTAAACATCATTGTATCATCACAATCTATTCACCAAACTAGATTTGATGGTTTATGTGTTTGTGCAATAAAACACAAGGTTTTTATGTTGGGCCATAAAACATAACGGGAGTGCTTGTAACCTTGTAAAAGAACTCGACATTGAAGGCTTTCTATCAATGGAAGTTCATTTAGATTAGTTATTCATATCCATTAGACATTTGTGTCATGGATCATCATTGTAAACATCATTGTATCATCACAATCTATTCACCAAACTAGATTTGATGGTTTATGTGTTTGTGCCATAAAACACAAGGTTTTTATGTTGGGCCATAAAACATAACGGGAGTGGTTGTACCCTTGTAAAAGAACTCGACGTCTAGCTTAGTGTCGGAAATATTGTATAGGCGACGTTAGGTTGGTTCTACCTCGAACTAGAACCCGGTATTTCGCTTTGTACGGAAAAAAGTGTAAGCGACGTTTGTAAGGTTTTCTCTGCCGAGAAGGGAGCTTGTTGATTTAGTGAAGTAACTCTCGAGTTGGGTACTCGGGGAGCGGAGTAGGGCAGAGAGGAGCTCCGTGACCGAACCACTATAAATCATCGTGTCCGGTTACGCCAAACCATTAGCCAATTCTTTGGCTTGAGCCAAGAGACGATTTTTGTTTTTTTACTTTTTATATTTTAATTAGGTTTTTGTGTTGAGTTTGTGTTTAAATTGAGTATGAAGGATCCAAAAAGAATGTTTTGCCTTGAGCAATGAGAGAGGGAGTTTATGAAGGGTGTTTTTTGATGAGCGAGTGAAAAATGATGTTTTTTTAAAATGGTATAATGTGACAACCAAAATGAGTTTTTGCGTCACCGACCTCTAAGTTTTTTTTTTTTTTGAACGATCAATCAAGATTTTTTTTTTTTTTTTTTTTTTTTTTTTTTTTTTTTTTGAGGTAATTACCAAAATAGTATTTCAAAAAAAGAATGGTCCATTTAATAGTCACTCTCAACACCTCTTTCCTAATTTGGTCACGCTCGACTGCTCGACTCCACCCCTTTTGTGACACGTGTCTCTGGCAAGTACAATGTTAGGTGGAATTATTTTATTCATTTATTATCAAATGACAAATATACCCTCCTATATTATATTATTAATTACTCCACCCAACCCACTCACCCTACCTAACTCCACCCACCTACCTCACCACTTTACCAGTCCATCACCACCAACATCCGGCCACCAACATCCACAAAAAATCCGGCCACCATCTTTAATGATTTTAAGTGTTGGGAAACTTTTAATGTCATACTCATTGGCCAAATCTTTATTCTTTTCATCATTGGGGTCAACTTTTGCTAGAACAACTGGTGGGTCATTACTACTTACCAGTAATATAGAAGCGGCGTTCTCAAACTGTTGATTTTATAAACAAGTTATAAGCTCGATCATTAAGGGTAAAAGAAACATTGTATGAAGAAAAACAAAATCCTTTAGACAATGTTAAGTTGTGGATACGATGATGATTACCTCTGGAGTAAGTTCCTTGCAGTGGCCACACCTGGCGAGCCATGAGAAATCAGCAAACAAGATGTAGAGTTAGTATCACACATATATGATCATATATATGTCCACCCACCTACCTCACCACTTTACCAGTCCATCACCACCAACATCCGGCCACCAACATCAACAAAAAATCCGGCCACCAACATCCACAAAAAATCCGGCCACTAAATCAAACTGCTGCTAAGTTCTGTCAACCTGCTGCTAGTTCTGTCAACCTGCTGCTAGACTTAATCAAACTGCTGCTAAGACATTACTACTTTTTCTTGACGTTCTGTCAACCTGCTGCTAGGCATGATCAAACTGCTGCTACATGAACTAACCTGCTGCTAGCATTATTAAAACTGAGTTCCAAACTGCTGCTACATGAACTAACCTGCTGCTAACCATGTATGGACCAGGCTGGTCTTCAAACGGGTCGATCTGAACATGAAAAACTCATATGGGCTTGTACCCGTGACGATCACTATGTAGTAGCTAAAGAATTGTATAACAGGATACGGGAAAATGAATCAGATATTAGCTTATCCGTTTGTAACCATGTGATTTGGTTACTTGGTAAAGCTAAGAAATGGTGGGCCGCACTTGAAATATACGAAGACTTGTTAGATAAAGGACCAAAACCAAACAATATGTCGTATGAACTCATAGTTTCTCATTTCAATTTCTTGTTAACTGCAGCGCGAAAAAAGGGTATTTGGAAATGGGGTATTGGATTACTTGACAAAATGGTTATTTATGATTCATAATTCATAAACGTTATATTTATGTTTTCTGACATTAAGTGTTTAACTTTTTGACCATCTCATAACTTGCATCTACAAACAAATCTGTAATTTGATTTCTTTTTGACATTAAGTATTTATGAGTATGACATTAAGAGTTTCCCAACACTTAAAATCATTAAAGATGGTGGCCGGATTTTTTGTGGATGTTGGTGGCCGGATTTTTTGTTGATGTTGGTGGCCGGATGTTGGTGGTGATGGACTGGTAAAATGGTGAGGTAGGTGGGTGGAGTTAGGTAGGGTGAGTGGGTTGGGTGGAGTAATTAATAATATAATATAGGAGGGTATATTTGTCATTTGATAATAAATGAATAAAATAATTCCACCTAACATTGTACTTGCCAGAGACACGTGTCACAAAAGGAGTGGAGTCGAGCAGTCGAGCGTGACCAAATTGGGAAAGAGGTGTTGAGAGTGACTATTAAATGGACCATTCTTTTTTTGAAATACTATTTTGGTAATTACCTTGAACGATCAATCAAGATTTATTATTTTACCAAGTTAGCAGGAAGCTAACATATTGTACAATCTCCAAGAATAACAAAACACACCAACTTAGGAACAAGAGGCGCTATTACAATAGAAAGAAAGAGTCAAATACCGAGGTCTATCCAAGACTATCAACCAATGTTATCCAGATCGAAAGAAGCCTATGAATTCCATGACAGATTATGCTTCTTTGAGCGGCTCTTGATCCACAGAAAACTTTTAGCTTGAATCTCCCCCACTGATCTATGTAGCGAACAGTTCACTCCCTTGAACACGATGTCGTTACAGGCACGCCAGATACACCAAACAGCCACCAAGATTATACCATATAGAGCTTTTTTAAGATACGTCGACCCATTCATGTACACATGAACATCAAGTAAATCTTTGAAACTAAACGCAAAGATTGGAGGGATCTTACACCATTGAGAAATAACTGGCCAAATTGATTGAGCAAATCCACAGTCGATAAACAGGTGGTCTACTGATTCCTCCACAGAATCGCACATCGGACACGAAGTAGAGGCCATAGCGATATTCCTCCTAGCTAGTGCAGTGCGTACAGGAACCCGATCGAGAACAGCCCTCCATGATAGAATACCAACCTTACGGGGAACCCAATTATTCCATTTAAATACATAACCTGGGTGAGAGTACCTGTGATCAGACAAGAATGATTTAATACCAGCAACGGAGAAGTCCTTTGACCCCTTAAGGGTCCATTCCCACCTATCCGGACCATGCGATAAACATGGAGGAAGGAACATAGACGTAAGTTGTTGTAGTTGGCGGCATTCTTCACTAGACTCTGGCAGCCTTTTCCATAACCACGCCCAAGCACAACCCGCTGTACCTAGTACCACCCGATCAGAGAGAGTACAACCCTTGTCGACATCAAGGTTAAACAAAGCTGGAAAAGCAGTGGCCAAAGGCTGGTTACCACACCAACAATCCAGCCAAAACCTAATTGAGGTCCCATTCCCCACCCTCGCCTTCACCAGCCTTGAAAAGTCTATCCCAGATTCAGCCAAACCCTTCACCGCGTTAGAGACATGCTTCCACGCACCTGTAATGGACAATTTTGTGGGAATAAAACTCCAGCTCCTAGAACTGTTATGGATTGCCCAAACTACCTGCCTCCAAAGACCCGAGTTATCAACTTTAAACCGCCACCACCACTTTGCAAGCATCGCTAAATTTGCATCTTTTAGAGAGCCGAGACCCACCCCCCCCCCCCCCCCCCCCATATTCGACTGGGGCAACTACTTTATCCCAAGAAACCCAATTCATTTTAGCCTTTAAACACAAGACGGCGTATTTTAGTGAATCTGCAAAATCATGTTAGTCCAAGTATAAGGGCCCGCTTGGTTCAAAGTGGGGAAAGGGAAAAGGAAAGGGAAAGGGAATGCAAAGAAATGAGTGAGGTGGGTAATCAATCCCTTACCCCCCCCCCCCTCCAATTTACTCTATAATGGTTCATTACCCACTACGGGGTAATCAATCCCTTTGCACTCCCTAACCAAGCACCAAATAATGAGTGAGGTGGACCCTTTTGAATACCTTACCCATTCCCCACCCCCTTAACCCCCCACCAAGCACCCCGGCCCTAAGTATTTTCAAGGATTACGATGACCAAATAAATAAATAAATAATAAAACTATCTTTCGACAAACTCTATTGTGATTAGTCCACAAACAAATAATGAGTGAGGTGGACCCTTTTGAATACCTTACCCATTCCCCACCCCCTTAACCCCCCACCAAGCACCCCGGCCCAAGTATAAGTATTTTCAAGGATTACGATGACCAAATAAATAAATAAATAATAAAACTATCTTTCGACAAACTCTATTGTGATTAGTCCACTTGTATCCCCGATTCTCAGCAAAATTTTAGGCGTAAAAAAGGTCTATTCGAAAAGCATTTAAAATTGCTCTAAAATATACAAACATCACCTTGATTTAAAATTGTTGACCAAAAATGAGCATGATGCAATTAGGTAAACAAGTAATGATGTCACACTTACGCTCTTTCACTTCAGCTTCTTCCAACAATAATAAACTCTTCGTAGCAGGTCGGTGATCACGCACACTGATTAATTGCTATATTATCATTTATTTTTAAACACTTTTTTTAATATGGGGGTTTGTAGGTTTGTCATGGTCGGTGGATGAAAAATCATTAAAAGAAGCTTTTTCTTCATTTGGTCAGGTATCTGAAGGTAAATTATACCTTATGTTACTTCAAATATAATAATTAGTTGAAGCTTTGTTTAGATATTCGACTTTTGTTCGCCAACTGTTCGATAAAATGCTTCAACGAGAATACAACTGTGTTAAATAATTGACTGTTAACTGTGATTTCCGACCTTTTGCCCGACTAATTCACGAGAGTTGAGCTAACTGCCCCCACAGGTGGTTCCCTCTGCAGTGTTGCGTGTACCTAACTTTTTCAAGGTTTGATTGATGAGAAAACAAGACAACTTTTTGCGGAAAGAAATTTCTTTTGAAACATGAGTTTTATAAAACGAGCTAGTTAAAGGTAGAATAGAGAAAGGGGCGGCTACGACGTGTAAATAGTACATGCCTTAAATATGGATATTGAACCAAGTAAGGAGCCACATATATGCCACTCGATCACCACAACAAAAACTTGATGTCTTAATTAGAAACTTGATCAATCAAAACCCCTAGTGACTTGACCGAGAATGTAGAGAACTTAATCAACCATCAGAGTTGTTTAAGAGGCTGGTGTTTCGTAGGCATAGACCCTGGCTTAGATGACTCTCTCTTCTTAGATTTTGATGCCATTCCCACTTCAATGTTCCTTGTTACATTTTTCGTTGATCAGCGTCTACTTTTCTGTTGCACAATATTGTCCGAAATCACCCCCCTCCCCACACCACCCACCCACAAAACACACTATCCAAGCGGAACTTTGTTAGCGTGCGTATATGTTGATGGATAATGTTTGTTTCTTAACCAATGTATTAGAAGCACCATCAGGCATCCTTCCTTGAATGATCATTTGTCTATCGTTTTCAATTTTACAAAAGAAGGGTGATGTTACATGTGATGTAACTTGGGTGTCATATTGTATGCAGTAAGGATCATGTATGATAAAGACAGTGGTAGGTCCAGAGGTTTTGGTTTTGTGAATTTCTCGACAGAAGATGAAGCCACTTCAGCTAAAGACGCCATGGATGGCAAGGTTACGTAATTATACCCATTCACAAATCACCTGCGTTTTGAAATCAGGTAGTATTATTTTGTTACCCACATGCTTGTTTATGTCACAGGCTTTATTAGGACGGCCATTGAGGGTCTGCTTTGCGTTGGGGAAAGACCATAGAGAACAGATAACCACCCGCCAAACCAGCATCAGAAACGCTTACGGACAGAACCGCTAACACAGCCTTTGTTGTCATACATGAGCCAGGGGTATGTATGTATGCTCCTCATTATATGCGTTGTGAATCCTTGTTGTCTCGTTTAATATTGGTTTTTATTCACTTTGTTATAAAGGGTGTTTTCTTTTTATTCTTTTATATCCAAGCCTTTCCAAAGCATCACATTTAGTATGATTGAAGTTGATACAATAATACATTAAAACCGACACTCCAAAGGCCAACCAAACATCATGGAGGGTGTGTTCGGATGTGGTTTTTTTTTTTTTTATCAAAATACCATTCCACCACTTGTTGACTTTCTTCTATAAATTTTGGTGGGCTTTTAGATACAATCTGTAACAAGTTGCTACTGTTTCCTTCGTCTTAAGGTCATTGAATTGCTTTGGCTAACAATTAATTAAAAGAACATGTCAGCATATAAGAGAAAAATTGGAACACAACAGAAAAAGCAACGAATGTAACTCAACACTTACATCATCATTAGTAGCATGTGACACTGGCAGAGGAGGCATGTCCAATACTTCATAATACAAAATATTTGAAGTCTGTAACAATACATCATAATTAATTAAGTACTTAGCTAAAATATAAGTGCATGTACTGATGTCTTAATAAGAAACAACCAAGCTTTTAGAAAGGATAAAAAAGTCAGATGAATGATGCTAATCATGTTAAGTCTAAACAATGAAACCTCATTGTAGTGTGTCAGCATGTCTATGAGACGATCCACTCTAAGAAACCTGATTGACTGCTGTTTAGGCTGTTGGGAGTAGCAGTTGTGAGATGTTAGCCTGATCATAGCTGGATCATCTAACTGATCTAAGTGTAGATAGCGAGCAACTCTTTCAGCAATATCGTTGTAATTGTTATGTTTTGACCTGCAATGCAAGAAGGTCAAGTAAATCACGTGGAGTAAATTTGGAAGACCAAAACATCACAGGACTCACAATTCCAGAAAAAATGCATCCTCCTTGGGCTTGTCTAATGCACGAAAGCATTTGACATTAGTTAACGAAACTATTTAGGCTATTAAGTTTAACTTAATCTGAGAGACACAAACACCTATAGAAACAAATAAAATACCAAACACGAGTCTTACTAAACATCGTGGTTGATGCAATACCTGGCGATTGTGAACATACTCTAGAAAAGACTGAACATTGGGATGGCGACATTTTTTTGTATTTGTGGCCTTGATAGGCTTCTGAAAGCATATGATGTCCCCATCCTTAAGCTATAAACTCATAAAAACCAAAAACATGCTTTTAGTTAGATAAGGCCAGCACTTGATCCAAAAAAAAATAAAATAATAATAATAATAATAAAAATAAAAAAAATAAAAATAAAAAAAAAAAATTAAAGTCCAAAAAAGAGGTGCCAACACACATAGATACCTGGTTACTCCAAAAAGTTTGCCTCATGTCAATGTGTTTACATATAACATGGGGTTTAGAGCTCATTTCCTGGATGGGAAGGGAGAATATGAAAGCAACAACCCTAAAGGATCCAGACGAAAATTAAATTCAAATAGAAGAAACAAACATGCAAGAGGAACGAACATGGCATAGTTGAATTTCTTCATCAGGTGCAAAACCTGCGATTTTGATCAGCTTTGCCAGTATATCTATTGGCTTTTCAGTGCCCTGTACAAAGAACCGCCCAACATACCTAGCATGTAATGAATAAGCTTTATATGCAAGACAAAATGCTAATTTGGCCCTAGGAACATTCGAGTTGGACATGTGAATTGCAATTTTAAACCTTCCCACCATCGATCAACGAATGAGTAGGTCTGCTATGTTTGACCCTATTTTTAAACCTTCCAAGAGCTTGCTTATATATAATTTTGACCATAGTTTGTTGTTAAGATCAAATAATTTCATTACACTTTGAAAAACTAATTATTCCGATATTCATAGGATTTTCCAGGTACTTGAAAGTAAGAAGTCACTCCGTATTTGTTTTATACTAATCGAATCTATAATAATTTATAGAACACAAGTAGATACCGAAGTTCCTCCTTTAAAGGATCATAAAGTTTAACGAAAAGTTGAATATCCGAATTAGTCTTCTCACGTGGTAAAATTGGGCGTAAATCCTGCATTCATATGGATGAATACTGTTATGAGATGTTGAATTAATGTCATTCATCATCCACCGATAGTTGAGAAAAAAACTTGTCATTAACAATGAGGTATACCTGTCCAAGCTCTATATCCAGAAACAACTTAAGCTCAGGCGCTCAGCATTGTCACCGTTGTTCGAAGCCTTACTTAATAGTCCAACCTAAAACACAATGAATTTCGAAATTAATATTGGTACTCTGTATTATATTATGCATATGTAATTTTATTATCTTTTTATAGACCATAAAAACAAGGATTTAAGACATAAAAGAAACATTTGTCAGTTAGATGGAGAACCAGCCTGATTAATATGTACATACAGGTGTAAATTCTTGAAAACGTGTTAATGGGCTATTTAGCCGGTAAGTTTGATTTTGGTGCTTTTCCCATAGCCAGAAACGTAGGTATTGCACTGGTTCACCCATTTCATTAGCGATATATTCCTGAAAATGAAATTAAGATGATCAGTATAGTATTAAGACCCGAAACCACTAGTAATTCACTAAAAAAATACGAAATAGAAAGAGCAACGAGATATACTTTGAAAGTGGAAAAAGATACATCTTTTCGGACGCTGAAGCTACAAACTCTGTCATGGTCCACTAGATCAACATATATATCTTTTCCAATCTGATTCCGAAGGTCCCCATCTCGAGTAACCTGATCATGTTATGTTTAGGAAATGCTATGCTTATACAATTTTCACAAAATAAAATTCACATGCACTATGGCAAGTGAGTTGTACCAATGAAATTGTATAAAGTTCTCTCTTTCTTCATGTAAGATAATAGGGTATGATATAAGTAATAGTGACACCGGAGAGGGGCTAAGGGGTAATTACCAAAAGAGTAGGTGAAAAAAACTTTTTTCAAATTGTGGTACCTAAATAGTGGCCTTTCTCAAAAGAGTCATGTGCGAACGTGTGAATCCACAAAAAATGTGACACGTGTCCACTATTTTAACATTAAAGTACAGTGGTTAGGTGTGGTTGGTGGGAGTTTGACTTTGAATTTTTGATTAAATGACAAATTTACCCTTCTATTAAATATAAATAAATACCAATTTCACATTCGCACATTCGCACATTTACACATTTGCACATTCGCACATTTACACATTCGCACATTCGCACATTTACACATTCGCACATGACTAAAATACCCTCTTTTAAATGTGCGAGTCCTATTTTTTTTACCATCATCATTTATTCCGGCCATCTCCTTATCACCATCACAAACTCTATCTTCATTCCAAAATAAAAACCCAGAAAAAATGAACATAAATAAATACCAATTTCACATTCGCACATTTGCACATTCGCACATGACTGACTAAAATACCTTCTTTTAAATGTGCGAATGTGCGAGTCCTATTTTTTTTACAAAATCAAAGAGATCTAACAAAATCAAAGAAACAAGACCAAATTGTTATTATATTTTTTCAGAATATATCCTTATACAAATTACAAGTTTCCATATACAAATTAGATTTGAATATTTAATCAAGTCCTAATAACACATCCACCAAGATCTTCTATCCTCAAGATCTTAAAAAAAAACCTTGACAAATCCACCAAGATCATCAATAAATCTTCAGCAATCAATATAATCCCAGTAGATCCATCATCTTCTTTGACAATTATTAACACTATCAATAAAAATTTAAATTAAACCTTCACTATACCTGTATTTTGGAAACACATATAATCCGGTGACAATTGGTTTCTTTGATATAAAAAAAAAAAAAAAAAAAAAAAAAAAAAAAAAAAAAAAAAAAAAAAAAAAACCCCTACCTAGAACAGATCTACTATCCATCACCATATGATCCATATCCACCGGTCACTTGCTTTTTCCCCTCAATGGATCTGCTCGGTGCAACCACCAACTTTAACCATTCTTGCAACCACCAAGTTCTTTGGGTGCAACCACCAACTTTAACCATTCTTGCAACTCGTCCCCCTCAACTTTCTCTTTTTCTACAAGTGCCAGAAAAAAAAAGTGACTTTCAAGATAGGCACTAAGCAAGTAGAGTAGAGTCGAATAAAAAAGAAAGGGATCTATACTTTCAAGATAAGCACCAAGACCCTCCAAAACAGTGGGATTAGCACTGTTTTACAACAAAAAAAATAATTAAAAATATCAACAAAAAAAAAAACATACCAACGGATAATTATAAATACCACCAAAAAAAATATTATGTGGTGAGTTTTAGATCCCCATAAATATCAAGCTTCATTGCTTAGAAAGGGGTATTCAATTATAAACTCAATAAACGCATATAACATTAACGCGTGAGGGAAGAACAATAAGAATAATTGACTGAGGAACAATAAGAAGATATGGATGGGGCTTCAATTTTAGATCTAAATCTGAGTTTTAGATCTTAGTTTGTGTGATGATAATTATGTGGTGAGTTTAGATCTGAGTTCGTGATGGTGATGGTTTTGTATAAGGAGATGGGTATATTAGTCATTTAAGCAGTCAAACTTCCACCAACCCCACCTAACCACTCTACTTTAATATTAAAATAGTGGACACGTGTCAAAGTTTTTGTGGATTCGCACGTTCGCACATTCGCACATGACTCTTTTGGGAAAGACCACTATTTGGGTACCACAATTTGAAAAAAGTTTTTTTCACCTACTCTTTTGGTAATTACGCCCTTAGTAAGTAAGTCTTGACCTTTATAATCGTATATAACTTTGCCTTTCTTTTTTGTTCCTGTTCTTCTTCTTCTTTCTTCAACCTCACCTGAAAGATGATAAAGCAAGTTCAGTATAAGAAAAGAAAAGAAAATAAAGTCTACATATGAAAAGATAAAATATTTTACTCTCAGGTGCTCTACTATATCCTACTCATCCACGTTACAGAATATCTTCTCCTTGTCAGTTTCACGTATGTACACAAGCATATATGGTGAGTTATTGTGCCCTCGAGGAAACTGTCAAGAATAATTAAATCATAAGAAATCATACCAACAGTATCAATATCCATATGCATGTATCGAATTACCTCCTCCCCCTCCTCGCCTCCATAATTCTCATCCAATGCCATCCTCATGTCTTCTTTAGTTACATAGTCATCATCAAACTTAAACCTGCAGTCAATAGAATGTATAAATGATAGTGGAAATTGGATTGTACAAGTGAACAAACAGCAAATGAATATATAGTTCATTCACACCATTGACCAGAAAGGGTTGGTTGTATATAGGCATAATAGTGTCCACCATTGACCCCATCATTGTGCACCAATACACTGCATTAAAATTATATTAGACCAAAAATTACCAGAAAAATAGCATCCAGTAAAATGTGGAGCATTAAATACTAGAAAAGATTGTCATCTGGCCATATGGGAAAAATATTATTTCTGTTAGCTTACCAAACTGCTTCAATAGCCAATACACATGATTTTAAGAAAAATGATTTAGTGAAAGAACATAAATAGACAGAAGGAGATATGCAAACAGATAATAGTACCTATGAAGAGTGTAAAGGTTTTGAACACTTCTATCTGCCTGAGGTGATAAATATATACCATCCTCTCTCTCAAGATCAAGTTGCAAGGGAAATTCATACCTCTCTTATCTGATAGAGTGTTTATATTATAAGAGTAAACAACATTAAAAGTTATAGGTGGTGTTGCACACCAAAACAGTCAAGAAAAGGATATATAGCAAAGTAAAGCTGTTATTATGATGACTGACCTTCACCATTGTCTCCCCTACAAAATCATATTCAAAACGTTTTAAGTGGAGTTGAAGAATAGGGGGGAAATCAATGAACATGACTCCCTCCTTTGCCTCCTGTAAAGGTCGTCACTTTGTGAACACTAAGATGCTAAATAATAGCCGTCAAACACAACTCAAACAAACACAAAAAATGAAATTTCGTTCAAAAATTACTTTAAAATACATTTGAATAGATAATCAAGTCAATTAGTGCACATCGTGCATGCACAATTGCTATAGATAGTGTTTGGATGTGTTTAAACTTTCAAGTATAATTTAATAATCAAATTTCAACTGCTTCGAGGTAAATGAACAAGGGAGAAACTCTTTTATATTGCTGAAGCATTCAATTCTAAAGCATGACTATCTAATAGCATTGTTTACAATTCCAATAATCATATTTTTATAATGGTATTACATACAATGAGTCTCTTAGTAAGAAAAGAGGGATAAAGGGATAACTTTAATAATTCTAAACAATTAATTTTGTTGTAGAATGTATGGAACCAGTAACTTGAAGTCTAAATAATCAAATAATTATTATCACTTTATTCAAATATGAAAAGAAGTATGCATTGCGACTTCATGTTTTATAACGCACATCCAAACACTCTGTATAGTATTTGACTTCTAAAAACATCATGAAAATAATAGATTAATAAAAATCAAGAATCGAGCATCTAAGTATCCCACCTGTAACCCTTTTTGTTGAGCATGATATCTGCCATCACCTCCATGGCGTTCTACTGCAACGAACTTGTCAAAAGAAGCGTAAATATCCCTGCAACCTCTGACATCAAGCTGAAGATCTAACACAATATACAGATCAGTAAGAAACTGAATGAATATATGTGATCTTTTATTCTCAAATGAGGTTTATACCATAAAAGGACTCCTTTCTGGTTGATTGGTAGTCAATATAGTTCATAAGGTGTCCTTCAAATAAATGCCGAATGGTACCCTCCACAACGGTTTCCTGTGCAGCTAACAGTACTTCAATGTGTACATATGTAAGAGTAGTAAAAATGTTCAAAGTTTTATTTCAAAATAACTTTTTACCCTCATTTTTTCTTCAAGATTTTTACATAGAAGTCTATTGAGTTCTTGAGCATCGTGATGCAAAAAAGAATCACAACCAAAAGACTTTGTCAAATCTATCGTGTCGATGCTTGTCTCACTGCATTGGAGTTTATAAAATAAAGTCTGCAAAGCCTGAGGCATGCTTCTATTTTCACTTGTCGGCATATGATATACAGCCTAATTAACAAGGTAAAGTCTAAGTGTTTTCTTTCAATATAACAGTGAGAATTTAGTGATTTAATTTTATATAGTAAGATCACCAACCTTCCTGAAATAAGGGATATGGTATAATGTTTGCATAATGGAGTTTATATAGCTTGTAGCACCTTGATATTTAAGCCCCACATAACCAGTTTCCTTCTTTGAGTCATGTAATCCGACTGTAATATTCATTTTAAGTGTTAATGTATCATTCACAAGATAAAACAGTCTTAACTCGCTTAGACACATAAATGAAGTGAAACCCCAATCAGTGTCTCTTGAACTGAACTCGTGTTGTGCATCTGGAGACAAAAATAAAATAAAATAAAGTGATTTTGTTAATTAAGGCCTAAAGATTAGGAAGTGGCAACCTCTGTTAAAAGTTACAATAAAAAGGTAAGTTAACCTTTTTTAATGGATGACAGATTATCATTATTATTAACAATGAAGAAGCTAAACTGAGCATATCTACTCCAACCATAAGACAGCAATGAAGAATCGGCAACCTCAAGGTACACTGACACATGGTCATCAACGTTGTTTCCTTTTGGGAATATCAGCACTCGCCTATATCCATGCAAAACAAAGTGTGCATAATCTCATAATTCAAATTATTGATCTTAGAATTAAATCATAGCAGATTCACACTGAAAATCAAAGATGAAGGCTACAAATGAACATGTCAACATACCAGTTACAACCTCCAACACGAAAGACTCCTGAGTACAACTTTGTGGAATCTAAACTTGAAAAATTGTTTATGGTCCATGTGAAGTGTGTTGGGGGTGCATCAACAGCGATCGCAGCTTGTGTTGGTGTAACTGATGTAATTCAGTATAACTTGTGTTAAACAATGGTTGTATGCACATATCCTTACTCTTAAACTACAAACAAACCACTAACAGAATTAGGGGTGTCAGTAAACCCGACCCGAACCCGATAAGCCTTGTAGGGTTGGGTTAAATCAGGTTTAAAAAGCTTATCGGGTTAGTTTCACCCGAACTCGCTAACCCAACAATGTTATCGGGTTGGGTTAGAGCTAGATAATTTTTGTTATCGGGTTATCGGGTCAACCCGACAAGACCCAAACATCAATATTTAATTTTTGTTACAAAATTACCCAAGAATAAATCCATAAACTATAATGCAATATTCGAATTCTATATCCTGATATTCATAAAAATACATGTAAAATTAAAACGACATGTGTCTATAAAACATAGGATTAATGGATTGGTAAAGAAGAAACATGCATGTAAGTTCATAAGTTTAAAATGAGTCATATACTGATTTTGGCAAGTATCACATGCTTAATTAGTATAATTATTAGGGACAAATTTTCATGAAAGATTTGTAACTAGTCATCTTAGGTTGTGCGACTTTATCATTAGTTTGCTTAATTATCGATCTAACATGAAAAAGATATCGGTTTAACGAACCAACACAGCCTTTTTTGTTAGTGTTGAGGTTGATTATTTTGGGGAAACATACATGACCCTTTGAAGAAGCAAGGTATATAAACAAACTAAGCATATGACATTTCCTTAAACGGTAAATTTAGTGTTATGCATGATTATTTGGATACCATTTTGAGCTAAATATCAGGCATATAAATCTTATTGTAATTTTTTGTCGAAATGCAATTCTTAATCAAGTAGAGCATGAGATATTGATCTTGAAAGAACTTGTACATGGGCAAGAGGATGAGTTTTTGTGGTGTCAAAAAGACGATACTTACTCTGACCGGTTTCGATCGAAGGAAACACGGCAAATCATACGTGACCCTCGTCCCACTTGGGACTGTCATCGTGGTATTTGGTTTTCTTTTGCTACACCCAAGTTCTCTTTTATGTCTTGGCTTGCAGCAAAGAATAGGCTTGCCACGGGTGAGAGAATGGAGTGTTGGAATATAAATGTACATGTTGGTTTAGCACAAGAAGGTTGTTATGAGATTTTAAGTTGTCCTGGTTTTTATTTTTAGATCAAAAACGTTTATAACCTGTCTGTAAAAAGTTTTTTCTTTGATGTGGCTCTATGTTCTACTTTAGAGCGTATTGTCACTGCTTCTGGACATAGTTTTGGCGATTGGCAATGGAGGCTTGCTACATTACCCTTTGCGTTCGGGGGGCTTGGTGTTTACGCTGCATGTGACGTCTTGAACTATGCATTTATTGCGTCTAGACTTCAATCTGCTAGCTTACAGACTAAGTTGCTTCGACATTCTGGTATCGTAACTTCTGGGCCTTCCTTTGATGATGCTTTGTGTGCTTTTAATACGAAAATGGAGATTGACCTTTTGAGTAACCCATGTGAGATCGCTGCCCCCAAACTCATGAAGAAACTGGCAGATATATATTTCACACGTGTTACCCAAACAGCCGAATCTACATTTTCTTTGTCTACTCGACAGGTGGCGTTATGGAAATCGCAAATGGAGGACTACACTTCGGACTGGCTTAGGGTGGTTCCAATATCTGGGTTGGGACAGACTATGAATGCTAGGACCTATCGGTGCGTGCTATGTTATCGGCTTGGTGTTCCCATATTCTCTGTTCAGATGCCGTGCTCAGCTTGTTCCAGGGTCTTTACTGGGGATATTTATGGAGACCATGTTGTATCTTGTGCTGGTATTATTGGTATTAAACATCGGCATAACATGGTACGTGATGTTCTTGTTGACATATGTTCTCGGTCGGGGGTTTCGGTTCGTAAAGAGGTTGATATTGGACTTTGTGGTGAAAGGGACAAATCCTTACGTCCAGCTGATATGTTGCTCTACTCGTAGGATGGAGGTCTTGATGTTTGTGTTGATTTGACTGGATCATCGCCCTTGACGCAAACTGGTATGGTTGATTTTGTACCGGGTCGTGTGGTGATTGAAGCTGCACAACGTAAACGCGTCAAGTATGAGACTAAGTGCGCAAATATTGGATATGGGTTCCTCCCCTTCTCCTTCTCTTCTTTTGGGGAACTTGAGAAGGATGTAGTGACCTTACTGAAGCGAATTCAAAAGTTCTCGATGACTCAAGACATTGGAGCACGTGCTGCTGCTCATATTTTTAGTAGGGTTAACTTTTTCTATAACTAGAGGAGTAGGGGCCCAGTTAGTATCTCGGCTCCCTACTAACTTCTTGTAAATCCTATGATTTTCTAATAAAGTGATGTGTTATAATAATAATAATAATAATAATAATAATAATAATAATAAAAATAGACGCACCATAATAAATAAATAATAATAATAATAATAATAATAATAATAATAATATTATGCGTGAATTACCTTCCATTCGTTGAGTCCTTTTGGCAACCAATTGAGAACGTCGACCTAGCACCTCGATCTCCTCAGAATGCATGATTTAGTTCAATAAATAAGTTACTTCAACGTTCTTATTTAGCTTCCAATACAAAAATTATCATGAAAAAAATCCGAGGTTTGAGATTGTTATCAGAAACAAGATAAGAAAACGTTCAAAACTTTGGAATTTCCTTTCAAGATACTTAACATATTTATTCAGATTAAGTCATAAGTATTTGTTGCATATGCATAAGAAAGATGTTTACAGGAACTAACACGTCCATGGAAGGAGAAGTCACCTGCGGAGATTGGTGAGATTTATGACAGTGAAAGGTCGTGCAAAAAATATGAGGAAGCTAGGGTTCTTTATAAAACATGGATCAATAGTATATAACTTACATATGCCTTACTGTAAAAAACAACGAAGAATTTAATGTAGTTAATTCAATTTGTAGCTTAAATTTGTCCGCTTGAAAGAGGTATATCCCAACTTACGAGATTGGCTTTTAGCTTAGAGTTGTTAAAATAGATGGGTCAATTGTAAGCTGGTTAAGAAACGCGATAAAACATGCTTACGGTAAAATACATGGTAGGATGTTTTAGGTATGAAACTAGACGAGCCGATCGAGTTAACCATTGACGTAAGTATCAAAGAAAAACCAACTTGAGCAATATGTACACGTATAAATATAACAAACTTCGTTTTGGTCTGAAGCAAATAAGTTTAAGGTATCGAAGTGAACAAGTGACCTGATTAATTTTCTTGTCTGTATATCCCATAGTTTTAGATGTAATACTTTCATTTGGTTGTATGTTTAGATCTTATTATATTCGCTTTGGAACAAAATTTCATTCACGGTGGCAAATTAGTGTACTTCTCTGGAAACTATCGCCATTTATTTTGGATTTCAGTATACATTTGCAGAATCAAAGCCATACCTAATGCATATGAAATGTTATACTAAGTAATAACATTACAAAAGCCCGACCACATAACCTAGTAGGTGATTGTTAGACAAAAAAGTATTCTATAAAGACTGCCCATTATGTAAAATAATATTGAAAAGTTGATCCCATATACATTGCGTAAGCATTGGTGATCTTTGTAACCTCTACATACAGAATAATTCTTGTTATTTGGTTACATTATTGTTTGATTAAGTTTAAGCAATTAACTTTTTGTGATATTTAGTTGTTTATACTTGTCCGTCTTTATTTTCTAGACTGTCATTTAAGACTATCCATTAAACAACGCATTAGAGCATCTCTAATGGTAAACCTTTTGAAAAGGTTTATGTAATTTCTATGTCATATACTCTTAATTTCTCATTTTATAAACCTATTATTATTATGCTTAAACTTGTTAAAACTTTATAACTTGATGATGTATTAAATGAGTTACATGTATTTAGTTGCAATGAAAAAGTCTATGAACTTAGATCTATTTCATTTCATGTCATCATAAACCTCATCTCACTATAATGACTCAATTTATAAACATCTTCAAATTTTATAAACCTTTTCATTAACCTATCATAGTGAATGCCCTTAGTTCCACATTACTTCTCAACCCGATCACTCACTACTCAAACTCTAGTAATGTTGTTTATTCCATTTACTTATACATCATCAATTTATTATAGATATAAACACATCACGAACCATCACCAAATGGCCTAGTGATAAGGTCATTGGTTTTCAAACAAAAGGTCTCGGGTTCAAACCTCCCTAGGTGTGTACATTTGAGGGTGGGCATGGAAGGGCCGGAAACGATCCCGAGATTAACTCGGTGAGGCCACGTACATCTGAGTCAAAAAGCTCACCCTCCCCAAATAACCTGAACAGGGAAAACCACATCCGTTTACCCGTTTATGTAAACACACCACAGCGTCACTAGGATGCCTGACTCACTTGAACAAAATCAATTTCTTATATTGTCGCTTTGCTTACGATGCTATATTTATTAATAAAGTTTCACGAAATCATGATCAACCGAATAGCTCATTCATTCATGTTTTATCAAGATCAATAAACCCGTGGAAGTTTAATTCTTATATAAAACGTTCAGTTGAACGATAAATGGGGGCTTTAAAGAACCAGGTCATGAGTTCAATCTCAACTTGTGACTAATTTTCACTGCAACATGTGTGTGTTGTCTTGGGGCTAAATCTTTCGGAAAAGTCGGTCAATACTCAAAGTATATGCACAAGATAATTTTCTCGTCGATTTAAATCTTTTAGAGAAAGCAAGTAATAGTGATGATAATAATAGCATATTTTCATAAATGAAAGCCAGCGGGTTGGTCTAAGATGCTTCCCGTTGTCTTTAGCAATGAGATCCCAAAGATGAGAACTTTCCAATCTATATTAATTTATGAGTAGATTATATTTTAGGAGATTTTTTGTATTATCATACCCTCTTTGTAATCAATATTTTTATGGGGATTTATTAGCATACCCTCTTTGTAATCAATATTTTTATGGGGATTTATTAGTGATCAAATCGTGTTATTAATGATGAGTGATTTTAATACTAATACTGGCAGTGATATCAATTTTCCAAATTTGACATCATGCTTTTAATATAAACAAGTACGGAATACTACTTTAGAAAGAAAAATAATGTGGCAAATTATATATATATCTAAACCCTGGGAGTTGGGTTGCTTCAAAGTGTTGTTCGTAACAGTGGCTTTAAGAGTAAATGGTTGCTTCAAAGTATTGTTCATAACAGTTGTTTCTACAGTGATTTGGAGAAAAATATATATATCACCATCTGTTTACAATCATTGCATCATCTGTTTATAGCAACACATTACCCCTCACACTGAAGATTCCAGATCCCTTCGCCAAAAAAATCTTCCCTCCCCTTTCCACCGCCTTAAAACAAATCTTATAAACCATCCTAATTACCATTCACTTTTTACGCAACAATCATATGAGCGATGGAACAACCGCCAACAACCACTGTAAATTGCGGCGAGACCATCGATCATAAAAACAAACCAAGCCCCATAATCAAGAATAAAAAGACGATGAAGAAGAATAAAAAGAAGAACAATAATAAAGATGTGGTTTCATCTGATGAATCAAGTTGTTCTAATGTAATGTCTTCAAGATCGAAAGGTGTACGGATTGCAATGAATAGAAGGAACCTTAATAGAAAAAAGGAAGCTGAAGTTGACGTGCTTGCTTTGCCTCTTGGCATGTCTATTGCTGCTTTTGTTGCTCAGGTTGTTTGTTTTTTTATAAATTTTTTAATGATTTATTTGGTGTTTTTAGTGTAAAAGAAGTGTCACCCGTGTTTTGGAATTATGGTTTTTGAGTAAAGATTGTGTCTTTTTGAATGGATATAGGGTATGGAAGTAAGATTTTGGAAGCGTTTAATATTTTTGAAATTAGGTTGCAAATATACTTGCCAAGCTATTACTTATCATCTGCTCTTTATTTCGTGTTTTTTTAGTAAGTGTATAAGCAAAGAAGTGGAACCCTGGTGTGGAAGTTATGATCTGTGTGTAAAGATCATTTCTTTTTGCGGTTTTATGTTGTGGTTATTAAAAAGTTTGCTAAGATTTTCAATTTTAAATTTTAGTAGGTTGGTTTTGAGGATAGGTGACTAAGGCGTAAGTCAGCCAGTTGTAACCCACACCTTATACCCCACCATCATTCACGAACTGTAACCCAATCTCACTAACCAACTATAATCGCCATCATCATAAAAACACAATATTTTTTCAAGCGAGTAAGTATGTTTATCTGGTGTAACTTTTTTGTTTTGTTTATAATATATTTGTGTTTTTTTTTTCAAATTCAAGTCTGTTTGATCAAAAGGTAACCAATTTTTGTTTGTGTTTAGATGTTTTTGTTTATAATACATTTATCAATTTGATTCTCAATTATATGAAATTTTTTCTGTTTCTTCTGTATTCAAAGTTTTGGATCAGTCTTAGTTTCTAATCCGGTTGAATCAAATGTTTAGCAGGCTTGCTCAACAGGTATGTAGTGGCCTTATATATATGCATATTACATGTTTGATGAAATGTGACTTAATTTTCTTTTCAAGTTTGAATTCATTTGCTTCTTTAATGACTGGTTAGTTGAGACCTAATTTTGTTTTTAAATGAAGCATGGCCAAAATCATAAGGACTAAAGTTTGGTCGATGCAATAGACCTAAATTCAACAAATGCCGAGTTTTTTTTATGGAACTTTGTATTAGGAAGCTTGCAATAAGGCAAGCTAAAGATATGTAAACTCTTAATTTATTGTGTTACTCATCAATTATCTATTAAAATAGGGTTCTTGATTAAAACATACACTTATATGATCTAATTACTGTATTTGGCCCATTTCAATAAATTACACCGCCTCATCCACTTCTACTATAATCTAGACCCTTCACTACCCTAATGAGACTGCCATCTCCGGTCGACTCGCTCTTTCCCCTAATCAACCTCTTCTTCACTCCAAATCATCAGGTACTTATTTTTTTTCTTAAGATTAATAAGATTTTGGATATTCAATTCGCTTTCTATTGAGGGGTTTATGAGATGAGGTGAATTAAGTTAAATTGGCTGACCAATTTTATCATGTATGGTTCAATTATCTATATCAAAACAAACAACTATGTTTGTAATTTAGAAGATTGGGACTCCTTGGATTTTATGCATGATGATATATATTCATTTGCAGAAATTAAGTATGTATAATGATAGATGGTAGTCTCGAATCGTATACGAGATTGTATTGCATTTGGGATCAGTGTAAGGAGTTCTTTTCATACGAACCAGGAACCCACATATAAAACCAAACAAAATTCGAGATTCATCCATGTAAATATTCGATTTAAAGATGCCGAAGAATAATTGCAGGTATGTGCTTTTATTAGTTTTTGAATTCATGGTTGTATAGGGCGCCTTAGAAGTTTTATAGCAGATCATCCACTGATGGTTGATATGAGCTTATTGGCTTTTTTTCCAATAGGAAATAAACCCATAAGCCAGACAAGTTAAGGTAACCTAAGAAATAGCAACAATAAGCTTATTGGCTTTTTTTTCCACTGATGGTTGATATGAGCTTATTGGCTTTTTTTTATAATTGCCTTCACAAGTAACTGTACTCTAATTGCCTCCTCAAATTGTACATATGAATTTTGGTAAAAAATTTAGATATTAGTGACACGGGATTAAGGGAGTGATTGTGTTAGCTTAGATGTTGGGTTTATAAGCTTAAGTGAATGTTGAAAAACTAATAAGATGAAAATGAAAATAGGGCAAAATGCTCTTGAGTCATTTTGTGCCTGAGGAACTAACTATCTATTGCCATGCCCATCGTTATTTCTGTAACAATGGCCATTGGATGTCATCGTTTAGCTAGCAGGTTTGTTCCTTCATACATATTTTCCAATATATCACCTTTCTTTGAAACCTTTGACATATGTTTGCATATACTGTAGGGAGCCATTACAAAAACAATGATGGCCATTGAAGAAATGGCGGGAATGGACGTTCTTTTCAATGACAAAACCGGAACGTTAACACTAAACAAGCTTACTGTCGATAAGAACCTTATTGAAGTTAGTTCATAAATTAGTAGCTTACATCCCACTTCAGTGTTTATGCATTTTTTTCCATAATCAAACAATCTCAATAATATACAAGATATGAGCTGTAGAAAAGAGTACCAGCATGGATTAGGGAACGCTCGAGATTGGGATCGGTACGCTTTGGTGAACGTAGTGAGTACATATACTGTGATTAAAAAGATAATTGTTGCTGGTATTTTTTTTTTCAATTTCAAAACCATTACAAAATTTCGTTTATCTTCAACAGCTTATCTACCTAAAACCATGTACTTTGTCGGTACGCAATTACTTTTTTTTGGATATGTAATATAACTCTACCGAGATTCTATAACCATATGTTCTTTTATCATATGAAGGGTCTGCATATATGATAGAAAAGGAAACTTTTTTTCCTAAATTGTTATTGTTGCCTTCTTCAGGTTTATATTCAACACACTTTTTGGTTTCAGCATAAACGGATTTCTACTGATAACCATTCTGCTGTAAATACGCATATGAATCTGAACTTTTACATGAGGAACATCAAGTTTTAGGATTCTCTGGATGTAAGTATGAGCAATGACTTCCCAACAACAGAGTATAAAATTCTGGCTATTATGCTACCATAACACCAAGGACCAACGTCGGCCAACCCCGTTTTTAACACGTTACTCAACCTGCAACCTGCCTTACTTGACCATCTCTCTGCTATCTAGCTCAGAGCAAACATGTTATTTAAACACTTGACAGATACTATATGTGTATATCGGTGTTTGCAAATCAACTCTATACCACATTGGACCCATACTTTGTAATCTGATGCATACATGTGTTCTTTCAATAAGAAATATGCGTTGAACCTCACTCCTTTGCCTAAATGTATTTTAAATGTTTTATCTATGCCTATTTAACATCCGATAACTTATGTACATACTGATTTTTAAGTTTTTGATTTGCAGGTAGGTTTTGAGGAACACCCACCTTTTGTGGTTTTGAAAGTTAGGTGCTTGATAGCCTTTTTGTCTTCTCCAAACAAGGTGAGCACTTGTGCTTTGTGTAATAAATTGGACATAGTAAGTGAGTTTGTTTCAGTAATTTGTTGAACTATGCTTACACTGTCTTTGTAAACATGGGTTGGGGTTTTCAAAAGTAGGCACTTGATTAACATGCATTCATCTCTTTCTGCCCCACAATTACCTGGCTCAACGATAGAATTGGCTTGGGGTAAGTAACTGAAATTTCTGGGAATTTAATTTGTGGTTTTGACATTGAAATTCATATTTTTTTCATGATCCAAATCCTCTGCCTACACTTGATGATTTACAGGAATTCATGGATGAGAGTCCATACAAATTAAGAGACACCTGGAGTTCAATCAAGAGGAGTTCCGCTGAGAAAGTAATATGAATTCCCGAACTACTCAGATCAAGGAGAAGAAGGTAAAGAATTCAGCATTTGTAACAAAACCAGGAATTTTTGTTAGAGGTGGAACTAATAACGTGCTTAATGCACTGGCTGCATATTTAAGATATTTAGAGGGTACTGCTCGGGACGATTGGCAGGAGTATGTACTTTATGTAGTTTTGTGGTTTTGAATAATTGATGTTTCTATATATGTGTTATTTTTTATACATAATTGACCTCCGTTTTGGCTGCTTATTGTTGCAGGGTGCATGCAAGATTGCGTGATGCTGAAACCCGTAAGGAGCTTCATTTGGATATCTTTTTGGACCTGCCCTTCAGCTAGGAATTGTTTCTAGAAGGAGAGTGTATTATGAGACTATCAAATATGAAAAAGAACGAAATGGTGGATTTCTTTCACCCTTTGGGTACTCAGCTGCCAGTGTAGTTGCAGTTGCTGATCATGTTTGCTCAAGAGAGGTGTGGTTTTTCAGATTAAAATTATGTTTTTTGTCGTCCAGACGTGAAGTGAGCCCAAATGAGGCACTCCGAAGGTCAGTAGACACGTTTTATCATGCAGATGTAGAGAATTTGCTACTTTTACATTTACCTTCAAAATGTTAGTTGTTTATCTTTGTATGTGCTTGCAAAAGTGTTGCTATGAATTTAAGAAAAACGTAACAATGGTCAGACGATATGCTACTGATAAATACATCATACGTTGTCTAATAAATTCCATGATATTCATGCAAAGAATTGAACTGGCCATATATATTCATGCAAAACACTCCCGTAGCAACGTGCGGGTTACCCCCCTCGTTATATATATATACTAAAAAGCGTGTAACATGGAGCCAAACCACTGTAGCTACAGTAGTCATGCAAATTTCATTTTAGACCCTGAGATTATTGATTCATTGCAGAGTTAGTACTTAACGGCCGTTACTTAACAGTCGTTACTTAAATTTGCAGCGGACCAACAACTTCAGGGGCTGTTTCTGTGCAAATATTGAGCAGAAACAGCCCCTAAGGTTAACTTTTAATTTCAAAGTTAGTCCCTAAGGACTAACTTTGCAACATACCGACATTTTCAGGGACTAAAAAAGAAAATATCATTGCTACAGTGCGTAATAGTATAGAACAGTTCTTGCTACAGTGCAGAACAATGTTTACTATTCATCACAAATTACGCAAATAGTCCCTCATATTATCTATAAATTTCAAAGTTAGTCCCTAAGGACTAACTTTGCAAAATGTCGATAACTTTAGAGACTTTTTCCGTAAAAAATCATACTATTTTCAGAAATACTTTACGAAAATAGTACTTGCGGTAACCGATCTTTTGCATATTTAGTCCTTAATAACAAAAATATTTTTTGACAACCGTTTTATTTCGAGTTTAGATTAAACAAAAATAATCTCGCAGCAACGCGTGGGTACCCCACTCGTTAATTACAAACATAAACAATATAAAAACAATAATTTGGAATTATTCGTATTGAATAGTTTGTTAGTAGTTGGATTTTTGTATAATTGATTCTTTTGGACAAATGATAATACATCAAAGTAAAAGTATATTAAAGGACCAAAAAGCGTCCACGAAGCCGACTAATGGGAAAGAAAAGATGTTATATACTCTTTAAGTTTTAAACAACTTTTAATTTTATTAGTCTATTTGGGTTGTTTTTTGGTTTGTTCTAATTACCGATCTAGCTATCAAAGGGTTGTGTCCCAATTATATTTTTTGTTGTGTGAGAAGCTCGTCAACTAAATGATTGTGAGATTACTAATTGTTCAAGTCCTGCTTTAAACATGTGAGATAGTTTGTGGTATATATTTTGTGAGATTACTAATTGTTGACATTCTTAAAAAAATAAATAAAAAACTAAAAATAACAAAAATTTACCGATCTAGCCAGCGAAACATGAATATACTATACTATCAACTTCCTTATTAAATTTGGAAATAGAGGAAATGTCAAAAGCTTCACAACGGACAAAAGATATTACTATCACGCATACATTTAATTAAAAAAAAAAAAAAAAAAAAAAAAAAAGGACAACTAATTATATTATGTCGTCGTAAACTCTTTAAAATACCAAAATGAAATAAAGGTTATGAACGTAAATAAAAATTACTTATGATAGCAACCATTATTGATGAGAAAAAATAAAGTTTGTTTCAAAAGTCAAATGAACATTTCATTTTCAATGACCGAGTAAAGTAAAGTGATCGAAGGGTGTATCACAATGTTTTAAAAATCGGTTTTTTTAATTGACTCGATCGAGCAATCGAGTCACGGTTAAACCGGTTTAACCGACAATTCAATCAGGTTTTTCACTCAAAACCGGCTTCCGATCAGCTTACTGATAAACAGTTCAACCGACCGAGTCAACCCGGATTCTATAAATGGTACGTCCATACTCCATTACTGCATACATTGAAATTACATATGCTTATTCCAAATATCACAACTTATATTTGCTCTATATTTTAATAATTATTGTTTCATGATATATCAATCATATACTCTACATCTGTTAAAAAAAATCATATACTCTACATATAATATAATTGCTAGAAGTCCATTTATAATACTTATATTATCTTATAAGTTATACCTAACAAATTAACAAGTATGTAATGTATCTATACTTTCATGGCACCTTCTTTATGTCACCAAACACATAATTTCCCATTTAAAGAAGATATTGCAATCTTGCTTGCTATCTTTTTGTTTAGGTGGTTTTCAATATCATTTGCTCATTTAGTTGATTAAACAAAATTCATTAAGTTTCTCAACTTTTTTATGGAAAGCATTTTAAACATGTTAAATTAAAATGCAAATAAAATAAGTAGACACAATAAAGTACTTAAGATTAAAAAAAAAAAAAAAAGGTACTTTTATCACAAAAATCAAACCAAATAACATTTTTCAAAAGGTTTAAATCACCGCAAAGAAATCATAACCTCGTACATTTGTGTGTCGAGTGACTCTTCTCGAAGGAACAACCCAAGCAATGTTCATTTGTTCTATGCGAACCGGAGGAGTTGGGACAGAACCAACATTCCAACTACTTAGAAGTTGTCTCAAGTTCAATTTCTGCTAGTTGCAAATGTCCTGAAGTGGTCACGCCAACCTCTTGAAAATTGAGGGTTTTAGCCGATTTAAATCTATGTAGCAGTTTGTTCAAAGCCCGTAAATTACTATGTCAAAACATCAGAAACCATGGCTACTCCAAAATAAATTATTTCATACCGTGATTTCCGACTACTTAATCAATCAAACTAACATATTCGGGGTTCACTAAAAAAGGAACGAAAGAGATTAGTTTGACCACTAGGGTGTTAATCTGATCGAGTTGATCGGATTCAGGTCGAGGCTAAAAAATCATACCCCCACTTGACCCTATTTAAATCACGAGTTAGTCGATTCGGGTCACTTCAGATCGTGTTCACTCTGGCCGGGACAAGTCGGATTTGAGTCAACCTGAATCTGAGTTAAAAAAAAAAATGACCAAAAAAAAGTAAAAAAAAAAAAAAAAAAAAATTGCTTAATCCTATAAGTTTACATAGATAAATTATTAAAAAATAATAATAAAAAAAGTAAAATCCTTATTCGAATCAATCGGGTTGATCCGAACCCGAGCTAGACAATATTAACCCGACACTATTTAGCATTCGGATTATTTGGGTCGACCTGAATAATTCAAGTAAGATTATTGACACGAGTAACTCATTAACTTGTCTCAAATATGTTCAATGAAGTTCGGACGGGTCGAATTAGGTTTTTTTAGGGGTAGATACTGTAGGATCCCACGAAAATCCATTATGATAATCCTCGTTAATTAATGATAATCTCAACTTCCTGTTTAACAAAACCCATTTTTACGGAGAAATTTGAACTTTTCCCTTATATGTTATTATTAACCTGTTACGTTTCACGATTATATGTTAAGTAACGACACGGACTCGAGACACAATTCGATCACGACACCACTTTTTCACGAATGTCGACTAATGATAATACTTATATTTAACAAGTGACCATTTCTTGATTTTCCTAGATCATTATCAAATATTACATTTAGATTCACCATTAATCACAATTAATTTAATTTAACCATTTCACTAATCACTCTCTATTCTATAAAGCCAAATGGGCTGCTATAATTCCAGCCCATTGTCAACACCATTACAAGATCCAAACCCAACTTCAAGTCACACAAATTTTACTAATTCATGTATATACTCGACAGCCAAATCCCTCACAAAACAGCTCTTGTTCATTCGATTCGTAAACGCAACATGCCACTATTTTTATACCACCTCGACCACGACCCACTAGACTACTTGAGTGTCAAACTTCAGAGACTTAAGTCGAGTTTTGATATGATTTAGAAGGCCCATTTGTTTGTCCCATAACCACCCCAATACGTATAGAAAAAAATTTCTAAAACACAACCAAATTGAATATCGATTCTTCCTATGTTCCACTGATGATATTTTTAACTTAATATAACGTGTAGAAGCAGAGTTAGACAACAAGAACAAGAGGAGGCTCGCTAGATTCATTTTTGTACACATTAGAATGCCAAACGTACACATATATACTCCAAGCACTAAAGATAAGCCTTATCTCATTCATGAAATCTTTCCAATATCTTGGTATGTCAGAAACCTACTTATGTGTCCTCTTCTCTACAGGGGAACTCAATGATTGAAATGAAAAACAAACGTGTGTAATTCTCTCTATAAAACTACCCCCATTTCACCATCTCTCACCCACTCTCAATCACACACAACTCATCATATTGTTCTACAATTCCTTTGCCAAGACCACATGCTACTGTCAGTAAGATAGAAATAATATTGTATACACCAAGTTGATAAACTTGACTTAAAATATATGACTCCCATACGTATACTCATCTTGACTTTCATAGCCATTTCATCCCTCTTGTCTCCCCAACTTGTCTTCCATTCATTATAACAACCCCATGCAATACACTCTAGCTCTCTAGCACCCTTTTGCCAGACCACAAGACCCAGAAACACGAGAATTGATCGGGATTCATTCTCTTCAAATCAAAGGAATTATTTTGCGATATACGGTATAAGGGTTGCAAGTTTTCTTGGTTCTGCTCGTATCCAACGAGCCACGATCTCCCTCCCACTCCTTGTAAGTCCCTCTTTAGTTGTTTTACATCATTATCCACGTACAAGAACACCCCATGCATGACTTTTATAATCCATCCGATCGTATAAAAAGATAACAAATTCTTTCATGTATGCAACGTATTGTATAAACTTTAGTAACTCGTAGTATGTTGAGATAGACTAGAAAAACCTATTCACGACACCTTATAACGTGTACAACCTTTAAAAAAAAAAATCAAACCGGTTCGTAAAGAAACTAGAAGTCAAAACGGGTAGAAACACTTAGTTTTATTTCGAAGTGTTCCTTGTTAAAATATCGCTCAACTAGTCCACTATCTACCCCAGTTATTTTGATTTGTCACACGAAACGTATAGATATTTTTACACAAGTCGAAAGTCGACCTAGCTAACTACATATTTCATTCTGTAAGGTTCCTCCCATAGGCTCAAAATATCGATCGAACTCATCCATTTGAAACTGCCTGTCGCTACTTTTAAAATTCAATTTCAGAAATTTAAATGATTTCCGAGGTGGGCTAAGATTTGAGCCCAACAAGAGTTTGCGTTAGAACAGCCCACTAGGCCCATATAATATATTTTCAGAATCATAAAAACAGCCCAACTCCAGGCCCAAAACAGTTTACACGCCCTCGCCTCTAAAATTCTTAATGGGCCTTAAGTTGATTCGCTACTTGGCCCAATAATGTAAAAATAAGCTCTTTTCTGAAATGAGAAATTAAAATAAGTTAAAATGAACTTAATAAAGTTATAGAAATTTTCAAAATACTTTTCCCGTTATTTTTATGCAAAAAGGACTAAAAATGTAACGCGATCTAACTGGAAGGACTAAAACTGCCAACAGTGAAACTTGTGGACTGAAGCTATGAAAACAGTTTATAAAGGACTGAAATTGACCAATGATGTAACTCCAAGCCTTAATTGTACTATTGGACAAGTTTTGGACTATTATGGACTATGGACTTAACCGAGGACTAACGACGTAACGCAAGCACAGTTAGGGTAAAAAGAGTAACAATCTGAAAAATACAAGGACCAATTAATTTCATCTGACATTCTTATTTTATTTCCTATTTTTCACCCCTCACTTCATATGCATTTTACATTTTAGTCATGCATTATTTAGTATTCGTTATTTATTATAACTAGGAATTTAGCAATTCACTTTGCATATCATTTCAGCATATTTTGAGAAGATAATATTTTAAGTCGAGTGACATAAGAATCAAGATAATATCATATATGATATTATATTTTTAACTTGAGGCATTTTAAGCATATCACACTCATATCACTGATCAAATCGTTATACGATCTATCCTTCCACATTCGTTATTAGTAGTAAGTTAGACTCTTAGACTTCGCTTATATTCAGGTCTCGTAGTGAAGAAGTTCTCGTGACCATTTACTTGATCTTATAATTTCGTCTTGTCAGATACGCTCCAGGTGAGTCGTGGCCCCTACTTTTAACACTTATTTTTAATAACTCTTTTGGGGGAGATACATGCTTTGACTGTTTTAAGTATACTTTATATTCTGAAAACTCATGATTTACTCGAAATTATCAACTATGCTTTACATGTTTGAATCACCATTGAGAGAAATATATGTTCGTTATATGTGGAAATTGCTTGCTTAGCTTAAACACTGAATTTGAAGGATAACATTTTTAAACTACTTGATATAACATGATACTGAGACTTGTTGTATGCATTCATATAACAAATGAATGTACTGTTACTTTACTATGATATTTCTACATTTCACTGGAAATAATTGCCAAGACCAGAATACGTATATTTTATGAACCCCTGAACCCTATATTGCCCAAGTTTACTTTATTGCCATAAAGTCCCTCGATCATGAGCCATTAATCACTGCGGTGAGCGCGAATATAGTGAACAGCTTCGAAACCTGTTAGAGGCTGACGACCTATCCCACTAAATACTTGGACGAAATACCTACATGGTTAGTCGTATTTAGTCGCGATACACTATATTTGAGAAAAATAGGAATTGGCAAACCACCTATTACATGAGGGCTAAAAACACCCATCAGTAACCCTGGTGGGACACTGCCGTTTTACGGTACTCTGTTAACGTTTTGCGTGTCATGAGGCTTAGGGCAATATAACTTTATAAATATATGAATGTTTCATATATATCCTAGGATACAGCTGTATTTAGTAAACCACCACTCCACACTGATAGATTTCAGACTCTAGATTATTATTTTCACTATGTGTTATGATTATGGATCCTGTACTTGAATTTTAAACTGTTATCATATGTGACTCAAATGAAAATTTTACGAAAAATAACCCAAAATGCTTGGTATATCGTTACATTTAAAAGCTGACACAACATTCTATTTCGAGCGTATAACAACGTAGCTCATCTTCAATTACAACTTGAAACTTATGATTTTGGAGATCATACATGATTTGCTTGTGGATTTTTATACAATACAACTTGTTATTTATTTCATGAAGAATTATTATTTACTTCGACAATCACTATACACCTTTTAAATTCATTGGAAGAAAGTTATTTTCTATCAAACTCCACGAACTCACCAACCATTGTGTTGACGTTTTAAGCATGTTTATCTCAGGTAATTAACGGAGCAGGACAAGACACGGAGCGGGCATCTTATACTCTGATAAATAAACTGGTGTAAAATCAAATATGTCATTCTTTCCAAATTACCACACTTTTGTGGGATTTTCAAATAAGATATTTTCCTTTTATACCAAAACTATTATTTCGAATGACATATAACTTTCAAAATGCCTATTCTGGACCGTTTTTCTGAAATTTTAACTCGATCCTCACCGTAACACCCTAATTACTTTTTCGCTGCCACTAAACAAATTAGGGGGTGTTACAGTTTGGTATCAGAGCTTATGGTTATAGGGAACCAAATGTTTTCAAACATCGAACTATAACCACACTTTCCAAATAAATGATTTTACACCTTATCATCTTATGCCTTCCGTGTCTGCAGACTGCCGTGCTCAATACATTACCTACTAAGATTGTTTTGTACTAATCTTTACATGCTTGATGTATACTCTTCACACATTACACACTGCATTATTTCAACACTCAACGTTACATCATGAACGTATAAATACTCATAATTATTATTTTCGATTGCTACAGTAACATGTCTTCCATACCAGTTGACATCGCTAAGACTACCTCTCCTACTACCCATGTATCACCTAGCTATCATATTACACCAAATACTGAAGATCCTTATGTACAAATGTCACAACCTCAACCCGACATAGAACTCACTCAGAAATCACCTCCGTCATCACCTACTCAATCACCTCCACGTCAAAAACTTAGGAGAGCAACCGAATCTTATTCAGATGAAGATTCGATCGGTGGTCAACCAACATTTGAATATGGACAGAGTTCACAACAAGAAATGACTTGGAAGAATGTTAACCTAAATTCTCCCATACCCAATACCTCAGATTTCTCCATGCCAGATGCCCCAAACAATGCATCCTCACCCAATCCTCCTGACTACAATGTAGACACCCATGACTCTATATGGATTCGCCTTCACCAACACACCAGCATACTAAACGCTCACTCTGAACAGCTAAAAGAGTTACAACCATTACGATTCGAATGGTATGATCGTAACATTGACACTCTATTCAAGAGGACAGATGCTGAGAGACGAGAAGTGTTTGGTTTAGGAGTGAATATTGGTAACATGAAGGACAATTACGAACAAGAACTTAGAAACTTGGATGCCAGAACCCGCTGTTTAGGTAGAGGCCATACTCAAACCCACGTTAGGATTGAAGACATTGAAAGAGCATTATGGTTGGCTAGAGACGCAGCAAGAACCCAGAGCCAAAAGATTGCAGCTTTGGAAAACATGTTAGCTAATCAGATGAATGCATGCCAGGAACGTTTCTCAGCCATGGAAGCTGCACAACTGGATCTTGAGGCAGAAGTTAGACGTTTACGTCAGAGACATAACTGATCTTAAGTATCGTTGTTGCACTGAATAAACCAAATAGTTTTGGTTAGTATTTCATGTATTCGCAATAATTCTGTAACTCTCAGAAATTGTAATCGACTTTTAAGCTATGACAGTCTTTTACTATCTTATCGTTCTATTGTAAACAAATTCTTCCACTAAACCCTAATATTGTGCAATAAGTACAAAGAGCCATACAAAGCCTTGTCAATTGTTACTCTTTTAGGTAAACAAATAACCCACATAAATCAATAAGACATTAATAAAAGACCTTGTGTTGGTTGTTTTGCAAAAATCGATCAAACAAGTTATTAGAGTTATGTCAATTTTGATGATTGTATTCAAACTTGCAATGACATTATCGGTGATTGTACATCAAATATACCTCGACTAAACAATAAATCATAGAATTCCAAGAACAAATTTTCAGAAGAAAACTTGATGAATAAAAAGCTGTTGAACTTCAGCCTTTGTAAAATAATCTGTTTGTTCCTTAACAATCCCATATCAATAGATGATTATTATTTTACGATGCTATCCAGACACATCGTATTTCTATGATCTTCAGTTGGTTTTGATTTTGTATTAAGATCACATTGTTAGCAATAATATGCAAATACCTTATTATTTGAAATTATTCTAATGATAAAGTGAATACTAGATCAGTGTTTCTTGTTGTAGTCATTGAAGATGGCCAACATGAGCAACACCCATACCCCCTCGGCACTTACCACAACCACGACTCCTAAGACCATCGGGGAATTTGAAAACAATATCGTTACAGTAGTACATGAAGTGACTACAATAGTTCATCCGAGAAACAACGACATAGACAAGAAAGAGAAAAGAATGGCTAAACCTTGCAAGCGTAACCATGAAAGTTTCATGGGAAGTAGGCCAGTTTGCCTAAAGAATTCAAGAGAAATAGCCAACCCTATCCGCACATGTGCCCAAAGGATTAGGCAAGATTTTGCACTTAAGAGAAATAACCAAAAGCGAAAACTCAAAAAGAAAAGAACCTTTATCCTCAACGAATGCGAATTTCACAACGACATCTGTACCCGAAATCACCTACAAGATCGCATCGACTACCATCGTCAACAAAGGTCCAGACAAGAAGTTGGAGAGAACAACCTAACAACCCTTACTACTCGGGACAACTACCATGGGAAGCAACCCTTGTGTCAGAAATGCAAGATGCATCATACCGGACAATGCATTGCAAAATGCGGGAAATGCCAGAAAACAAGCCACAAGACAGGAAATTGCAAAGCCATGGAAGGAAATGAGCAACCCTCATCCATAAAATGCCACGGATGTGGTGGAATAGGGCATTACAAGAGTCATTGCCCAAACTACAATGTCAACTGGAAGGCCAAGATGGATGCAAGAAAATGCCTATTCTGGACCGTTTTTCTAAAATTTTAACTCGATCCTCACCGTAACACCCTAATTACTTTTCCGCTGCCACTAAACAAATTAGGGGGTGTTACAGTTGAACCAGTTTGACTCTGAAAAGTCAAACTGGACACTTATTTTGGGACAGAGGTACTCGTAATATTTAAGGTCAAAGTTGAACCAGTTTGACTCTGAAAAGTCAGGACACTTATTATGGGACGGGGAGAGTAAAAACTTAAGAAAACAGTTATGCGCTAATTAATTCTTCTTTAAACTAAAATAAAATTTTAAAAGACAAAATTCCGACATTAGACCAGTCGCTTAACTTTTATACCTTTACTAGACAAAAAAAAAGTGTTCTTCCCAAACTAGACCAAGCGACTTGCGACTTTTTTACTTTTAATAAAAAGTCGCCATGTGGCATGTACCTTTTCTGCATGTGTAAGCTATAAAAGCGTGTCATTTTTGAGCGACCTAAGTTAAACGGCTTGTGTGTACTTTAAGCGACCTTCTATTTTGTTATTTTCTAAAAAAAAAAAAAAGTTAACTACATTTTTGGTCCTTGTGGTTTACCGGGTATTTCACTTTCAGTCCAATATTTTAAAAAGTCTCGGATCCACTCCAAAACCCAACGACCCGTAAAAAGTTCAGTCCATTTTTTAACACCGTTATCACATTTATATTTAAAAAAAAAAAAAAAACATCATCTTCATCACTATAAGAAATCACAACAACAACTCATATATGTCCTCAAACACACGCACACAAAACAGATCTATAAACTCATATCTGAAAGAAGCAAAAAAAAAAAAAAAAAAAAAAAAAAAAAAAACGAATCCAAACCATCACTTACATTACAATCAACCCTCTTGTAACTAAACATGAAAATACACTCTCGATTAAAAAAAATCAGTAACAAGAAAATCAAACTCTCGATCCAAATCATCTCGAAGAGTTCGCCGGTCATCGGATCTAGGGTTCTGGTGGTGATGTGAGGTTAGTGATGGCGGTTTCATTAGTTGGATGCGGCGTGGGTTTGAATCGGATTGTGTTTTGGGATTTCATTGGTTGGATGAGGCGTGGGTTTGAATCGGATTTGCGTTTTGAATCGGATTTGTGTTTTGAGGCATGGGTTTTAATCTTATGTTGTGTTCATGAATCTTTTAGTCCCTGTTAATGAATTTTTTTTTTCCAGTTGAGTTGTAATATTGATGCAACTTTTTCTATGATTCTTTTGTTCTTTGTGTTTCATTTCTTTGCTTGTTCCCCAGTCTTACCTTCTTGACCATTTGAAGGTTGTGGCTAGGTCCATTTCTTTACTAGGTTGGTTCTGGTATTGAATTTATGTAGAAGTAAGAGCACCCATTATAAGAATGTGAGTTTGTGGTTCCCACCTGGTTTTTCTAACATAATATGATGAAAAGACGAAAATACCCTTCTAACTAACGGTCAAATGTAGTCAAACTGACGGTGTTAGTAAATTTGGACCAAACCAGCAACGAAAGTTTCATTTTGGACTAAACCCGAAACTTTTTGAAAAATTGGACTGAAAGTGAAATACTCGGCAAACTACAAGGACCAAAAATGTAGTTAACTCTTTTAGAAAAAATAACAAAATAAAATATCGCTTAATGTACATAAAAGTCACTTAACTTAGGTCATTCGAAAAGTACTTGACTTTATAGATTACACGTGCAAAATAAAAAATGAATTGGCACAAACTTTTTTGTGACACTTGGCACCTACTTATCAAAAGTAAAAAAGTTGTAAATCGCTCGATCTGGTTTCAGAATGACACTTTTTTTGTTTAAAAAAGATATAAAAATTGAGCGACCGGTCGAATTTGATAATTTTAAAAACAATATTTAATTTAATAAACCCTTTTATGATTAGGATAATGTTATTGGACATGGATGACTTTACAGACAAGGCAGTCAAGATTTCACTTATCCAGGTGGTGTCTTACTATACTTTAGTTCACTTTTACGTTTTCACTTCACATTCTGACAACACATAAAACAAATACATATCCCACCGACGACGTTTTTAACCGCAACCACTGTTCTCAACCACCGTACAAGTCAACATCTTCAAACAAATATATAAAAACACAAACATCAAACACACACATATATCGAGAAAAACAAACCAAATACGGAGTATAACTCTCGACCCGCCATATTCGCCGACACTACTATTCTTTTATGGCGTCGGTACAACACATCTATCTCGGTTTCTACTTCATCCTTCTAACCATTTCACGCGCCACATTTGCGGCGCAGGTTAACTCTAACTCCATTCTCGTTGCTCTCCTCGACTCTCGGTATACCGAGCTCGCGGAGCTCGTCGAGAAGGCCTTGTTGTTGGGAAGATTAGAGGAGGAAGTTGCGCTTCATAATGTTACTATTTTTGCGCCTAGGAATGAAGCGCTGGAGCGTGATCTGGACCCGGGGTTCAAGCAGTTTTTACTTGAACCCCGGAATTTGAGATCACTCCAGACGCTTTTATTACATCATATCGTGCCTAGTAGGGTTGATATGTCAGTGTGGCCTAATGAGACCACACGACATGATACATTGTCCGAGGATCCTTTACATTTGTCAAAATTTAAGTCCGGGAAGTTTGTTGGTTCGGCTGAGGTTGTTCGTGTGGAAGATGTGGTTCGTAACGATGGAATTATACATGGGATTGGTAGGTTGTTGATACCAAAATCCGTACAACAGGATTTCAATACTCGTAGGAATTTGCGTTCGATATCTGCGGTTAAACCGGAAGGAGCACCCGAAGTGGACCCTAGAATGAACCGGTTGAAGAAACCGGCTCCTCCGGTTCCTGTTGGTTCTCCCCCGGTTCTCCCGATTTACTCTGCTATGGCACCGGGTCCTTCATTGGCTCCGGCGCCAGCTCCTGGACCTGGAGGTCCACGCCATCATTTCGATGGCGAGAGCCAGGTCAAGGACTTTATTCAGACCCTTCTGCAATACGGCGGGTAAATTATTAGTTTACTCGCATTCTTACTATTTATTTAGGCTTAATTGAAAATAATGCTCTATATATTCTTCTATTATTTGTAATAGTAACTTAAATATATTTATTAAAAAAAACAAACTTAAATATATAAAAAAGGTGGAGTAGAAATTAAGAAGTATACGAAGTATCTAATTAAATATCTTGTTTAATTAGGTACAATGAAATGGCAGACATTTTGGTAAATTTAACAAATCTAGCCACAGAAATGGGCAAATTAGTATCCGAGGGATACGTATTGACGGTTTTAGCCCCAAACGACGAAGCAATGGCGAAATTGACAACAGATCAATTAGCTGAACCCGGTGCACCAGAGAGGATCATGTATTACCATATAGTACCAGAGTACCAAACAGAAGAAAGTATGTACAATTCAGTAAGAAGATTTGGTAAGGTTCAATATGACACGCTTCACGTGCCGCATAAGGTGCTTGCTCAAGAGGCTGATGGGTCAGTTAAGTTCGGTTATGGTGAAGAAACGGCGTATTTATTTGATCCGGACATTTATACTGATGGAAGGATATCGGTTCAAGGGATTGATGGCGTTTTGTTTCCGCTTGTGGAGAAGGATTTAAACACGACAAAGAGTGAAAAAACAGTTGTTCCAAAAACGCGCCGAGGTACGTTAATCAACTTGTTAAATGTTTTTTTATGCTTGTTGCCGTTAACTATGTATGTTGGTCTGTTTTGCCTGGGAATTTTGGTCGTATAGATCAGTACAATGTTTTTTTATGCATAACTTAAACATAAAGTTAACTGTTAGTTACCGTACTTGATTAGTTTACGCTCATTGGCTTTTAGAGGTACTTACAACATTACTTTACAACAAGTTCATCATTAGTTTTACATATTCTACTTTTATAGGAGGAAGAAAAAAAAAAAAAAAAAACTCGTTTAAGCACTTAATGATTGCCAAGTGTTACATATCTTCATATTCTATTAGAATGTATGTAAAGTTTATGGTTGTTAATGTTTTAAAAAACTGAAAAGTTGCATTTGAAAAGAATAAATGATCATATACGGACTATTAGTTAAAATACTTAGTGGCCTACATGAAAGTCTTTGCTATTCCGTTTAACGGGTTGGTGGTATTAGTTGTATCTTAGTATGTCGGATTTTCACTTTATGTTACTATTTATCGGTCATATTGTGATAGTAGGTCAATGGGTAATAGTGTGGTAGAGTGTAGTAGTAAGTTGAGAGTTTTGTCTGTTATGTTCGGATCCATGTAATCTTAATTAGCATTTTGCTATCTTTATCTATATATAACAATTGTTGCCTTTCAAAAAAAAGGTTTAGACGTGCAAGAGGGTTGTTAAATTGGTTGTCGGTGAGTCTAATTAGAAAGTCAATAAGGACAAATTCGTCTTTATGTCAAGTCACAACTTTAGGTTTTATTCGTTGCGTTGCTATACAGAAATGAATGATAGCATGTTTAATAGCGACTTTAATATATGTAATGTATATGTACATCTGTCTTAAAGTTCAAACAAGGTTTAGCGATTCAGTGTCTAAATGATTAAGCGATTTCATGTGATTGTAATAGTATGATGTCTTCTCTAAGTTTATGTCATTACAACCACTTAAGTAGAATTCGAACTCGGGACTTGCGTCTCCGATAGTCCAATGGACATTCGATACTAATCTCACACTCTATGTATATTACTCCGTATAAATTTATCACAAACCGAGATTTGAACCACAACCATTTGATAGAGACACGCAACACAGCTTTGCCATCCGACAAGCCTCGTTAAAAGTACAATAGACACCAACTTCTAAAGCCACATTGCTAAATTCATGGTCAACAATGTGAAGTTGTGATCATTACTGAACCCCAAAAGCCAAACACAAAAATATCCAATATGGACTTATTGGTAGAGGGGTAAACCCGTAAGTTTATCTAGAAAACATGTGCTTTAGTAGTAGTTGTAGATTACATAATTTAACTGCATTAAGAGTTGATAAAGAAAAGTAAGTAACATTAGTTAAGTGGTCCATATCATTGAATGCTTGTCATGCTTCCAACTGTCGGTGCTACATCTTAATTGTACCCTACGTTGATTTATTTGCACATATGCACATCGTGCGTCTACTTGCTTATTTGATGCCAAAGCATGCATAGTTGGTACAAAATGTTAAGTCCACAACTTTATTTTAATCGTTTTAAGTATGATTATTAAATATTTCATGTTATGTCTTGTACAAGTTTGACATTTTCCAATTCTGTGCTGTCAGCTGAAAGAATTCATCTCACCAAATAATATATTCTATCATTATACATTGTTTTGTTTTTTATGTTTATACTTACTAATGACCTTTTTTATTAATCATATATCACACAAAGCTAGTATAACTATGTCAAAATTTTAATACTTTTTAAGCAATGTCATTTTCCTACTGTATATTTGATTAGTTGGAATGCCAATTCCTAATAGTATTTATAATGAAAATGGTGATGAGTAGCTATCATTGAACAATTACTACAAGATATCGAGTTGCTTTCTCATTAAATTATAAGTGTGGACTCCCTATTGATTACGAGAGATCGATAGATAACATGTTAACAGTCTTATCACGAAGTATACTAATTAATCATTAAAATTATATTGCATGACATATAAAGACTAGTACTATTTTATTAACAAGTAAATATATTGATTGCAGGGAAGTTGCTGGAGGTAGCATGCAATGTGCTTATGCGAATTGGGCAAGATTCTAGGTTCACCACATGCCACCACCATTTGTGATCAACCAAAACTACATCTTCAACATGAGGTTCGTTTCTTACTAAATCTCTGTTAATTAACATCGCCGGGATATGTAAATGTGTCGGTTTATATATAATCTTTTACTCACTACATGATATATGAAGTCATTATGTTTGTTGCTAATATTGGTTTTGGTAACCTAACTTATAAAAAATCAGCATTTTATCAAGTATTCAAAAATCGCAATGCAAACGAGTATGTTCTACAACAAATATCTTATTAAGCAAGTCATATTACATATACATGTTTTTGTAATCATATCATGCCACTTGAAATTATTTTGCATCAAAGTTTTCTAATGTGACCAAGATGAATGATCAAAGTATCAAATTAAGATAAAAAAGAGCTAAGAGAAAAGTACTTTAATGGGAGATACTAGCTAATGGGTTTATACTTTGCATAATCTAACAATTCTTTTTTATTATTTTAATGCAGGGAATTGTGTAAAGACATAAAAGAACCTCTAAGAGATAAATATATGCAAAAGATAGAAGATGGTTTTGGCAAAGGGTGTTCAAAGATTAGGCTTTTGGGGTGTCATTAGTGTTATTCTTGTGTGTAATGTGCTAAAGAGTACAATGGTAAATTTTCAAGTCAGATTTTTTGGGTGAGGTATAGTCGGAATAAGATGAGGTGTCTCTTGCTGGCAGAAGTATAGAGGTGTTGTACATATGTGTTGTGTGTGTTTTTTACGTGTGGGTTGGTCAAAGAACAGCCCACCACTTGGAATACAGGACAACCCAATAAAGAAATTTTTCTCTCATTAAAATGCAAAAAACAATCAATATAGCATATCTTCTAAAACATGTGGTATATAAGTTTTATATGATTAAAAAATACATTATCGAATTAAACGCTTTATTAAATTGAAAAATCAAAGATTCAAAGTTTTGCCAAGCTATTAAAGTTAAAGAAGATTGTAGTGTTGAAAGGAAACTATTTATAAATTTAGATATCTCAGAATGAAGATGACAAATGCATGTCTTCTATTTTCAGTCTTTTGGAACTTGTTTACAATTATAATACATCAAAGATTGTGTCCCTCGTCAATTTATCGTGTTTTCGAAAACATAATATAGAAAGTTAAATTGTTGTTGCTCCCTTTAAGATCTATAAATTGAATATTGTCGGGTTGACATAACTTTCCGACTAAAAAGGCATATCAAGCTAGTTGCAACGTACATTAAACTTTCAGTCAAACAATTAACGAACATACATGAATAATTGCATACTTATGCTCTAGGCCTATATGGAAAGACCAAACATTACGATTACTATGAGCGACATCGCTATTGTTACACTTACCAAACTATGATGAGATGAATTGTGGAAGCACATTGGTTTGTCGAACGACGTTTTAAATTTGTTCAATTATGTTGATAGTACTTTTTTTTATCGTCCTATAAACCTTCAAACAAAGATAAACTAACAAGTTTGTGGAATGGAATTGTCTACATAAGTACTCCCTCCTTCCCACATTTTCATTTGCAAAATAACATACGACACCCTTGATCAGTTACTTAAAAAATTTCATTTGAAGTTTTGAAATGCACTCTGGTCTTCGAAAACGTTAAACTGTGATTTCAACGGTAAAAGTAGTTATTATGGATAGATATGAGCGCTTTTTTAACAGATTATGGGTCACTAATCTTTGGGACATGCATTTGTGTTAGCAGTAGCTGATTAGGAGGTATTTTTGTTTCGTGTCTCTCAGTTTGTATATATTTTTGGTTTGATTTATTCTCTTCCTGTATGATCCCCATTTTGGTGATCTCTTTGTTTGTTTGTTTCTCGTTTCCTTCTAAAACACAGGCTAGAAGTAGTTGAAATCCTTTATGTTTGGAAACACGTAGTTACATTTTCTTAGTGTAGTTAGACAAGTTCGAATTAAACATCTATAAAGCTCTCGATACTAGTAAGCAAATCTAAATTAAATGCATCTTACATTTTCTTCAAATGACTATTCGAAGGAGTAATGGTTCGATTTTGTTTATTTCTCATGTGCGGAGTAAGTTGTTTCATATCGATGGTCCTTTGGTGAAGGAGTTGATTCTTGAGTTTTTTAGTACGTTTGAGTTTGAGGATACTCATGTAGAGTTGGACCGTGCTCACAATTTGACTTTCTAATTGGGAGGTGTGCCCCGGTCGTACCATGACTATGCGGGATTTTATCATAGCTATGGGATTGCATACTCTTGAGGAGACCAGGAAACTTTCTTTTGTTACCTATTATTGTGTTGAGTTGAGGCAGTGTTCGGATAAGGTCGAGTTGGAGACATATTGGAGGTCGATTTCTTCTGGTGGGAGTATTCTGGGAAGAGTTGCTCCCTCGTATACTTTGATTCGTGAGCCGATGAAGAGGATGATTCATCGGTTACTTTCTTATTCTATTGATAGGAGAGGTGATGGTCGGGAGAAGGTTACTACTACTGATATGTTTTATCTTCGCAGCATGGATGATGGACCGTTGGTCAATGTTCCATTTTGCTTGGCTAGTTTTTTGTATAAAAGGAGCCATAGGAAAGAAGATTGGTAGTCGAATTTGCGGTGGTCAGTTTATTTCTAGATTAGCTGATTATTATGGGTTATTGAGTGCGGGGATCCTTCATTCCTTCAGGGTTGTACCATCGAGGTTCAGGCGATGAGGCAGATTGGAGCGGCCGGATTAGAGGAGTTGCATATTTGTGGTTGGAATCCTACTGGAGAGGTTATAATGTTATATGGTTTTGTCACGTCGTAGTAGAGATGAGAGTTATGATGAGGGTGATGTTGCTGAGGAAGAAGGTGATGGTGATCTTTGTTATAATTTAAATACCATAAAAATTATATAAATAATTCCTACAACATCAAAGCACATAGCGGAAGCAAAGAATCATATTTAACATATAAGAGATTAACCGAAATCTTCTTCTTTAAAGACACGTACCTTTGATCCTAGCAAGAACAAGGATCACAACTTTAAATCTTCTTCTTTAATTAATCAAGTGGATTAGCGAGAAACCCCTTACCTTTTTGTTTCTCAATCCAATAGGTATTAACTATAGTGAGTTAATAACCAAGGTTTTGTACACACATACTATAACCGATTAATGTTTGATGCTAGTAAAAGAACACAAGAATTAAACCAAACAATTTGCTTAATTAAAACCAATGGATCGACACTCCCAAGGGATGTGATCGATCGGATTTCAAAGAGAAGAAGAACAAGGAAAAGTTAGGGTTATAGCAAGAGTGCACAAGGTAAAAAACCCTAACCCCTAAGCCTTGTATTTATAGGCATGTAATCTTGTAGGACAAGTTAGACTAGAATTGGGTTTGGCACCCTTATGGCCGATCGGCCCATACCCTCCATAGGGAATTCTATAACCTTCTTGCTCCTTAATTACACCTATAGTCCTTCCTTTATTCACTAACGGTCGTTAGTCAATTCCCGTTAATTACTTAACGTCCGTTAGTCGTTATTTCGTGTTCAAATAATTAAATACATAACGTTTATATATATATATATATATATATATATATTAATTATTCTTCATTAATCATTCATACGTAAAGTGTGCAATCCCATGGTCCCGAGTTCGATTCTAGTCATACACGTTTAATATTTTTCCACAAACTCTAACAGCTCCCACTTGGAAATCTATTAATAGTGTAATGACATTGTGTTGGGTCCTTCAGTACCCAAGGATCCTTAAAACAGGATTTGAATACAAATTACACTAAGTGTTAATCAACCGAAAACACAATTAAGTCACTGAGTGAACAGTCACTCAGTGAGTTACCTTCAAGATGCTCAGGACGAGTCTAAGAAGAAAGACTCACCAATTCAGGGAGGCGGATCTTCCTGAAGTGTTACTTGAGCCAAAGAAGAAGGTAATGGGTTCAGTGAGTGTTGGACAAGAACTCACTGAACCCCAGTCTCCTCAACAACAATAAGATTGAAGACTGAAGACTGAAGAACCTGAAGCCTGATAGAAAGGCGGGATTGAGCGGGAAGGTTTGAAGAAATAAGGACAAGTCTTATCAGGGCAGAAAACAAACCATCCCTAAAGCGGCTAAAAGTTAAGAAGTGTCAGAACTGACACTCGAAGACTTTTTGGCGCATTCCTATTGGTTCTTGGAAATGAAAAATACTGTTGTAGTTGTCAGACACGCCTTCCTATTGTTTATGTATTTTTAATCTTCAGTACTCTTACATGTTTGCCTATAAATAGCAAACAGATGGAGAAAAGTGGGTTAGATATTTTTGTGCAATAAAAGCTTAGACTTTCACAATACCCCTTTTCTCTTACAAAGAGTAACCAATCCCTAAGATAGCTCAGTGCGTCGATATTGTTACCACTTAAGCATTGCTTGAGTTTAGATAGGAGACACCATACCTTGTCTATTCAATCCCAAGTGTTTGTTCCGCAAAACACTTGGGTAATAGATTCTTTGATTGATTTCTAATAAGAATTTAAACGTTGAAAAACATTGTGTTTTTATATTTACGTTTTACTTATAAGTTGTAATTAATCAAATACATCGTATCAGTCATAAACACAAATAGATTAACTTTTTAGTTAACTCTAAGCGTGTCAAGGGAACAACAAGTGGTATCAGAGCCTCTGGTTTATAAAATCTTTTCAAAAACTAAAAGTGCTCAAGGTTTTTAAAACCAAGATCCTACTATGGCTGATATTAATGTACCCCAGCTAGTCGATAAAAAGGGTGGAAGCTTTTCAGCTGTTGCCCCTAGACTTGAAGCTGGTAAATTTAGCAAGTGGAAAAAGCGAATGCTTTGCTACTTGACTGGTATGGAACCATATTACATCACTTGTGTCAAAGATGGTCCCTATGTCCCAAAGACTGCTGAAGGGCTAAATAAGCCTGAAGCTCAGTGGACCATCGATGAGAGAAGGGTGGTCAATCAAGACCAGTGCCTGAAAAGCATCATTATATCTTGTCTTCCTGACGATATAATGGAATCAGTCACCAACTGTTCAACAGCCAAGCAAACTTGGGATGACTTGATCAATAGCTTTGAAGGTCCTTCAGATACCAAGGAAAACAGGATAATGGACCTGAAACTTGAGTACAATACTTTCAGAGCAAAGGACTCTGAAAGTCTCTCTCAGACATATACCAGATACAAGACCCTAATAAACGAACTATCAAATGATGGTGTAGTTTTGTCTAAGCATGAGACAAATGTTGGCTTTGTCAACAGTCTCCCTGAGAAGTGGCTAAACTTCTCACAAGGCCTCAGGAATGCTAATCACATTCAGACCCTTGAGCTCTCTGAGATCTATGGGAAGTTTGTCTATGAAGACAACTTAATCTCTAGGAGATACCCAGACTCAAAAGCTCTTGAGACAAAAAAGGCCTTGACCTCCTCACCCATATCCACTGGTACAGATATTGCCTATCGTCACACTGGAAATGCGTGACTATATGCATATAGTCACACACGTTTTTTTGGGTGTGTGTGACAAAAAGTCGCGCCACCGTAGGTATCATATGGTCACATTGTTTAGTTTGTGGCCGTTTTCATCGAAAAAGAGTGACCAAAACCCGAATATGTGTGACTAATTAGGCACAAGTTTTGTTGGATTCATCAGTATGTGTGACTATTTCCCATCCTATGGCCACACGAAAATATAATAAATGTGACGTTTGTGATGATTTAGTCACACATCGTGTATTATTTTTTTCGAGTTAGTCACATACAATTTAAAAAACAGTGGCCAAAAGTGTTAATAAGTGTGACCATATGCTGTTTAAAGTGAAGAAATGTGTACTATTGATCATCCAATGGTCACATGAATTCTTAGTTTGTGTGGCCTTTTGTAATATTTAGTCACACAAAGCATGTTTGCTTTGGGTATTTAGTCACATACTATTAAGCATAAAGTGGCCAAAAGTGTTAATAAGTGTGACCATATGCTGTTTTAAGTGAATAAATGTGTATTTTGTGTGACTATTGATCATCCAATGGTCACATGAATTCTTAGTTTGTGTGGCCTTTTGTAATATTTAGTCACACAAAGCATGTTTGTTTTGGGTATTTAGTCACATACAATTAAGCATATAGTGGCCAAAAGTGTTAATAAGTGTGACCATATGTTGTTTTAAGTGAAGAAATGTGTATTTTGTGTGACTATTGATCATCCAATGGCCACATGAATTTTATGTTTGTGTGGCCTTTTGTAATATTTAGTCACACAAAGCATGTTTGTTTTGGTTATTTAGTCACATACAATTAAGCATTAAGTGGCCAAAAGTGTTGATAAGTGTGACCATATGCTGTTTAAAGTGAAGAAATTTGTATTTTGTGTGACTATTGATCATCCAATGGCCACTTGAATTTTATGTTTGTGTGGCCTTTTATAATATTTAGTCACACAAAGCATGCTTGTTTTGGGTATTTAGTCACATACAATTAAGCATAAAGTTGCCAAAGTTGTTAATAAGTGTGACCATATGCTGTTTAAAGTGAAGAATTGTGTATTTTGCGTGACTATTGTTCATCCAATGGTCACATGAATTTTTATTTTGTGTGGCATTTGGTACTATTTAGTCACACATCGAATTAAACAAAGAGTGACCAATAATGTTGGAGCAGAGTTGCTACTGCTAGCAGTACTAAAGGTAGTCCTGCTGAAGCAGAGTTACTGCTGCTAGTACTATGCTAGTGCTGCTGGAATGAGTATATATATTATATATAAAACAATATTAAAAAACACAAGAAATTTCAAATTGAATTAATCTCGAATGTATATAACTGGACAGAATATACAATTGTAATGTCGTACTTAATTAATCAAATATCTAAAGACTTTTGAACCTTCACCCCCTTAGCAGTTTGCCTTAAGTCGTTAGCAGATATATATTGTTTCTTCGGTGGTGCCTGTGGTACACATTTAGTCACATGGTTTGTTGGTGTAACCTGTAGTAAACAAAAGACGCTTCTATCAAACATTGAATTACATATGAATAATTATATATGTAGGTTGAAAAAACACATGTACGTACCACCTCTTCAAAAATAACTTGATCCTTTGGCCATGCAACGAAACTACCTTCAACATTCTTAACTATTTTTAACCCATTATTTGCTACGTCCGGTACGCATCCTGCATCAACTAACGATTCATCAATCGACACTTTGTAGCAATCACTTGGGAGTGGTCGGTTATGCAGCACTTGCTTTCCATGAGACTGGTATACGGTACCCAAAGCAACAATATTTGTTTGCTTTATAATCCACAGTTTGCACTTAAGTGTCTACAAAAAAAGAATTTTTATGTATATATCAGAAATTATTTAAACAAAAGAATAACAAGAAACATGTTGAAATACATACTGTTGGCAGTGCTTGTGTTAGAGACACATCTTGTTGCGATTGGGAATCTGGAGACCCGTTTCGTCGCTTCTTTTGCTTTGGCTTATTGGGTCCGACAGTTTTAGCAAGTTCCTATATGTATATATAAAACACGTTACATTATTTAAACAAAAGAGTAACAAGAAACATGTTGAAATACATACTGTTGGCAGTGGTTGTGTTGGAGACGACACATTTTGTAGCGATTGGGAATCTGGAGACCCGTTTCGTCGTGACTTAAGGTTATGCTTAGGCCTGACAGTTTTAGAAATACAGTCACTCAGCAGTTTCCTATACGTATATGTTCAATGCCTAGTATCATTAGCATCAGTGGTGTTAGCATTAGAAAATGAAATTGTTAACAACATAAAAAATGGCTTACAACTGAGGCTATTGGCGATGGTTCAGTTGGCAGAGTTATATTCATCCCTTTATCATTCAACTGTTGCAGAATTTGAGAAAGCACTATATTTGTGTTTTCCACCTCACCGGATAATTTATTGACCTGCACATCTTTTTCGGTCATCTCGGCGGACAATTTCTTGATCAATTTATCTTTTTCTTCACGCTCGCGTCTCTCATTATCCAGTTGAGTTTGAAGTAAGGCAATTTTTTCATTGGCTTCTTGTTTTCTTCGAGGAAGGCCAAAATACTCTTTGTATGTTCCTGCACCTCCCACTCCTCTGGCATAACCGCCCTTTTCCTTACCAAATACAAATGTCATGGCATCAGTGCCATCATCAAAACCTGATGTTCCTTCCTTGATCTTGTCGTCAGCTTCTTTCTGCACAAAAAATATAGGAAATGTTGGGATTAAAAGTCTTCTTAATGCTGGTAGAGTAACTGCTGGTATACAAGCTACTACTGCTAGTACACAGTTAAATGTTGCTGCTATATAAGCATAATAATAGAATTAGCAGTCAAACTTACAAGTTCATCTCCCTTTGATTTAATATCATCATTTGGGTATTCGCCGTCTTTGTTTACCCTTCCTTTCACCCACATTACATCACGGGGGGGGGGGGGGGGGGGGTTCTTCATCCGCTTCAATCTCTTTATTTTGGATCTAATAAACATCAAATGCATACCCATGTAAAGTTAAACCAAGATAAACGAAAATATGAGGATGCTTACACATGTACAGTTAAACCAAGATAATCGAAAATATGAGGGTATTAATGCAAATGTGCAAATTAGGCAATGTAAACAGATTCATTTCTCATACTAATCGTCTCTTAATTGGTAAAACAAACATTGTGTAATCTTACCATTTTCTCTTTGACATAAGCATATCCACCTCGTCCCATTTTATGCTGATAAATATTTTGGGAACGCGCCATTTTACCTTTCTCAGATTTCTCCTAAAAACACAAAATCATAAGGCGTTTAGATGCGGTAATGCTGCAAACTGAAAATAATAAAATGACATATACACTTAATTAAAGATGACTAATTAAAACCTTGTATGCTTCGGTGGTCGTGTATTTAACATACTCGACCCAGTCTTCTGATTTCATTATTGTATTATACAAGTCCGGGACTTCATTCAGTTTGGAAGGTGTGTTTAGGTTGGGCAAAATGTAGTTGAATTTGAGCTTCCTTCTGTAATTCCTTAGCATTTTACCAAGACGAATCATTATCAATTTTCTGTATTTGACGTCAACAACAAAAAATTTCTGAAAAGATTAACACAATGTTGTTAATTAGTTGCACATAATGTAACTGCATACATAAACTTATGTAGTACTGGGTTACAAAATAGTATATATGTACCAAGATTTCATCCCATAGTTTATCTCTTGCTTCTTTATTCACCTTCTTCCAGTGTAGAATCTTCACACCTATCTGCTCACGAGCCACATCTCCTAAAAAACTCACAAACACTGCTCTGTTTTCCCCTGTTACCCTACCGAGTGCATTGATGCGTGGTTTTGTAACCTTACAACAGGTTTTACCTCTCGAGGGATCTCAAGAGGCTTACAACCCCACCAGGCAGTGTACCTGACCGATGTAGTATAGTGTAGTGGTAAGTACGGGGGATTGATCGTTCTCCACAGGGAATAGTGTTCGTTAGGTGTGAAAGACTACTCTAATAGGTCTAAGGGTTGAGGAAGATTCTTTTTATGTTTTTATATTTTTTTATGAAAGCAAGTAAAATCTCGGTTTTGAAAGAGTGGGCGGAATTAGTTGCTAGTCAACTAACCCAAATAACTACAAATGCAAATAAAATAAATAACTGAAAATAAAATGTTTGGTGAGAAACTTATGTGTAGAGAAATGTGTTTACTTAGATTTCCTTACTCCCTAACTATCTTTTACCGGTTAATTAGTGTGTATTAGTCGCGTGGATGACGGGTGTATTCCTTAATACCATTCGTGGGGTGGCGTACTTACTTCCCCAACTCTACAAGCTCCTACTTCACTCCTATGTCGAGCCGGCTAGGAAGCTCCTAACATGGGATCACTAGAATTCGCTTGTGCATTAAATACAACCATAAAAACCTTTAGTACGCATTTGGTTCATGTTTCTTAAGACGTTCAAGCAAGTTACCGAATAGGAAGTTAGCCAGTTTTCTTAAGCCTAACATAGATAAACAATCATCCAATACAACTAAAAACACACTAATAACCAATAATCAATAGCTAGGTTTCATTAGATCTAAGCAAACACAAGATAAATTTAGCCTAACATGTTAATCAAAAGACAAGAATAAGATAAAATCAAACAACACATAGACATATTGAATGATTAATTGATAACTTATCTTCAATGTAACATGGAAGATCTCAAGGCAAAAAGCCTTGAAAAAGAAGCTAAATTCGTCTTAGGGTTTTCTCCCAAAATTCCACACACTAAGCTCTCTCTTAATGACAAAAAATTAGAAAACTATATATAGATTTTTGGATCTGACGGCGTCACGTTATGGAGTGTGACGCCGTCACCTCGCCGCTTTTAGGGTTCCCGGATGACCTTCTTGACGCCGTCCCTCTTTAGCTCTTCCAAAATCCATTCTGGCTTATCAAGGCTTGACGCCGTCGAACCTTGAACGTGACGCCGTCCCCTTTTGATTTAAGCCGTGACGCCCTTGATCAGGTTAAAGCGTGACGCCGTCATAATTCACATGCTATTTTCACTGGCTTATCATGAGTAAATTTCACGTCCACTTTTTCTTGCCAATACATGACGCCGTCCAGAGTAAAATGTGACGCCGTCAGAGGTAACTTTCAGCCGATTTTTGAGACTTTGTCGTTTTCTTCACTTTTATGCTCCAAAAACGTCCAAAATGCCTCCTTTTCCAGATTTCTCCTCAAAAGTACCTAAAATGACAAAAGGAACGATTTAGGGCAATATTTGATCAAATAAATACGATTTAGGGCTTAAATGACCCCTTAAAAGCGGTACACTTTTCGCTTCATCAAATACCCTTACACTTGAGATTTGCTTGTCCTCAAGCAAATGCGCTTTTATTCTAATCAAAATACAAGTTAGGGGTCATTTAATGCAAACATAAAAGTAATTACAACAAATATTCGTTCCACTTCAATCATAATAAGCACGGAGATTACATACTAGCACCTCATAAGTAGTGTTTAGATACTCACATCTCTCAAGTGTCATCAAAATAAATCTCATAAATGAAAACGGATAATATCTCTCACTACCTGTCATAGCAAATAGATTACCATAGGCTTGGGAAAGGATCGAAAACCTCCTCCACTAGGCGTAAGCACCAAAGATAAACTATCAAAGAGGGCTTTTAAATGGGTTATAACGTTAGGTGTAGGGAAAAGGAAAACACGGTTTTGTTGGATAAGGGATATTTTACTGGTGGCGAGTTAAAAATCTTGATCAATTACATGTACTATACAATGTTGCTAAGCCAAGACTAGACTCGATCTTAAGCTAGAAACGAAATAACAAAATAACAAAAACATAAAACAAACATAAAATGAAACGGGATGGTAGTCCGTATGTTTTTTCTATTTTTCATTTTCTCATTTTTTTTGTATTTTTCTTGATTTTTCGAATTTTTTTTTTTTTTTTTTTTTTTTTTTTTTTTTTTTTTTTTTTGCATACACTTTTGCCCTACCATCCAAAATAATACATCATAGGGGTATTGCATTCCCTTACACTTGAACTTTTACATAACTTTACAAATAACTTTTCTAATGACTCGAATTAAGATAATTGAAAAACTTGGAGTACTTTTTAAAACATTTAGCACATATGGGGGTAATAAATGATGTTCTTCCCCATTACTCCATTACACTAGTACTTCACCCATGAGTCCCAATCGTCCCAAAACAATATGTACAAGGATATGACTCGACATAGCAACCATGTAATCAATTAGATAATTAACTTGGGTTTAAACAAATGTTGTCACAATAATGCACTAAAGATGAGTGCATACAAGGTAGGCTAAGGCGATTTGGGTGTACATTTAAGTGGGGTGTAACAAATTCTTCCTTTAAGTAAAATGCTTAAAGGTCGAAACGAAAAGATAGGCTCTGAGGGGTGTACTAGGGGTATCGTGTACTAAAAATGAGTACAACGCAAAGGGTGTGGGAGAATTACTTGACCAATGTAGCCAATGTAATTATAACAAAAACACAGGTGTAAAACAATGGGTTAATCCTAATGCCTCTTATCATGTAGTAAATCTAACTACACGAATGTAGTCTCACTTGTGGCCTCGGAATGGTCCTAACGCAAGTTCTAGAATCTAAGTGCTACCGGTACACACATCATAGCATAAATGCTTTTCCTACCAATTCTAGGGGCGAACCTCACATATTTGGGGGTGGAAAATTTTTTAGTGGTACGGTTTTTGTGCTAGTCATATAACTCCTATCCGTGAGACGCTCATTAAGATCAAAGTTTCACTCCTATATGTTGTAAAAAATTTTAAATTTGGCACTAAAATTACCCTAACAGGTATTTATCTCAGTTTTATTACACATCTACTATTATACAAACAAAAATCAAGCGTAATAGCATTCTCAAAAATCGTACTTTTACCCTCCCCTTACACTTAAGATGAACATTGTCCCCAATGTTCAAATAACAAGATGTAAAAGTAAAAAGTAAAAGAATGAAATCAAATACTCCCCTGATTCGCTCGGTGGATAATGAAATTACACGGTTAAATCTTCCTCCAAGGAGAATGTTGAAGCTCCATGACTAATGCATCGCCACAAGCTTGATTCCATAAACATCTCCTTGTCCAAAATAACCTGTTAAACCTGAGAAAACAAACACGAAAACCTGCATAACATCGGCGGGAAAAATCTATATATAAGGATATAATGCTTGTGGAATGATAATTTTGCAGATTCCTGGAGATTATAAGTTGGAGATTTTAATAAAAACTTTTTAAAAACAAAACTTTCAAAAATTTCTGAAAATTAAATCTGACGCCGTCAGGTTATAAACCCTGACGCCGTCAGAAATGACCTGACAAAAATTTTCATTTTAAGTTTCCGGAAAATTTCTGGAAAAACCTTTACCTTACTTCCTGGAAATCCTGCAAAACATCATTATGACTCGATACAAGCATTTGACTCAAACACACACTAATATGTATGTTAATTTATTATTATTACGATTCATGTTAATTTGTGTTCTAATAAACCGATTTAGATTTCCCTTACACTTATCTTTTGCAAAATACCTTTATATGTAGTTAAGACGAAGTTAAAAACAAAATAAAGCATTTTCACAAATTAGTTTTTGAACATGAATCAATACTAATAAAAATTAAACACACATACGGAAACAAATAAAAACAAACAAACAAACAAATAAACACACAAAGCAAATAAAGCTTATAACGCTTGGGTTGCCTCCCAAGAAGCGCTTGTTTTTGTTCGAGTCATGAGCCTGACTCTACCCTTATTTAATGGATAAAGGAGAGGTTTTCCCTACACTTAGGATTAAGTGCGGGTGATAGTAGCGATACACACCAGCTCGGTAGGAGTATGCCACGTGAGGAAAGAGTGGTGGATGAATTATATGCTCAAAGGGGTGTGCTCCTTTCATCATAACCTTGCCTAGTTCACTTTGGTCAATGGGTGATTTTGAGTTTCCTCCTAAAAAGGGATCATCTTCTATCAACTTCGAGAGACTCCTAGTTGGGAATCCATCTTGACCTAATAAACCCGGTTTAAACCCATAATGTTTCTTGTGATCAATCATGAATGGGTGATGTAAGTATGTAAGGTCATGTTTCACTCCTATATTGGCTTCCTCTCTACAAGGCTTAGAGTCTACTACCTCCAACGTAAAACTACCCGGACTATATGGTTTGATGGGTGGATCGGGACCTTTTTCATTTCCTAAATTCACATCTAAAGATGGAAGATTAGGTAACGGTTTTGGTTGAGGCTCTGGTTCATCAAAACTAGGAACTTCCATAGAACTAAGAGTAAGGTTGTGATCACTATAAGCATTCAAACCTATATCCTCTAGTTGTGTTTGGTCCAAGGGTTCTACCTCTATTGGGGTTCCTATAGTCTCTTCCACTTCTTCCGGGTAAGTCACGGGCGGTGTGTGTGCCTCAAATGATGGTAGGACTTGTGGGGCACTTGGTGGGCTTATGTTACTTACCTCATCATTCCTTACGTCAAGCTCACCTATATCCTCATCATGCGTTTTAGTAGGATCTAACCCAAACATTTTCCCAAGTATCTCAAGTGCTTCTCTAGGCATTTCAACTTCTATGTCCAAATCATACGGATCATCCTCAATATTCTGACTGCTATATTCAAACTGCCTAAAAGATTCATCATGTGTTTCTTGAGATTCGACGTCATCAATCACAAAACCTAGGTCTTTTTGATCAATGTGATCATGTTCGGCTAAATCCTCCGTCATATCAAGGTCACCTATGTGTTTGTTTTGTAATATGGCATTACATGACATCCACTTAGGTATCTCAACACTAACATATTCATCCCCAAACAAACTTGTTTCATGATCCTCGAAATTTGTGGTCAATTGACTTGTACTAACGTTTGTTGGGTTGTCTACTATATAATAATATTGGGCACACTCTTCAATAGCTTCCCATGCTTTCTCAGCACTTAATTCCCTAATATCCCTGCCGGCAATATGGTAAATGTCCCTTTGGGCATGTCGGTCGACATGATTGTAAAAGATTTGAGTTAGGGACCAAAAATCGAAGTTATGATGAGGGACTTTTTGGAGTAAATACTTAAAACGAGTCCATGCATCATAGAGAGGTTCATCTTTATGTTGTTTAAACATCAAGATGTCATATGGAGTGGGTGAATTACGTGGCTGGTAGTATGGTGGATTCGCGTTCTCCATAATGGTGAACGGAAGAGTCAATGGAAATTACGAACAAACACACAAAGAAAATAGATAGACTAAAGAAAACCTAGAAAAAGAAAATAAAAATCTCACTAGAAAGGAATCTAGTGAGTAGACCTATAAAATAAAAATTCAACCTAAACAATAACTATTCCCCGGCAGCGGCGCCAAAAACTTGATGCGTGGTTTTGTAACCTTACAACAGGTTTTACCTCTCGAGGGATCTCAAGAGGCTTACAACCCCACCAGGCAGTGTACCTGACCGATGTAGTATAGTGTAGTGGTAAGTACGGGGGATTGATCGTTCTCCACAGGGAATAGTGTTCGTTAGGTGTGAAAGACTACTCTAATAGGTCTAAGGGTTGAGGAAGATTCTTTTTATGTTTTTATATTTTTTATGAAAGCAAGTAAAATCTCGGTTTTGAAAGAGTGGGCGGAATTAGTTGCTAGTCAACTAACCCAAATAACTACAAATGCAAATAAAATAAATAACTGAAAATAAAATGTTTGGTGAGAAACTTATGTGTAGAGAAATGTGTTTACTTAGATTTCCTTACTCCCTAACTATCTTTTACCGGTTAATTAGTGTGTATTAGTCGCGTGGATGACGGGTGTATTCCTTAATACCATTCATGGGGTGGCGTACTTACTTCCCCAACTCTACAAGCTCCTACTTCACTCCTATGTCGAGCCGGCTAGGAAGCTCCTAACATGGGATCACTAGAATTCGCTTGTGCATTAAATACAACCATAAAAACCTTTAGTACGCATTTGGTTCATGTTTCTTAAGACGTTCAAGCAAGTTACCGAATAGGAAGTTAGCCAGTTTTCTTAAGCCTAACATAGATAAACAATCATCCAATACAACTAAAAACACACTAATAACCAATAATCAATAGCTAGGTTTCATTAGATCTAAGCAAACACAAGATAAATTTAGCCTAACATGTTAATCAAAAGACAAGAATAAGATAAAATCAAACAACACATAGACATATTGAATGATTAATTGATAACTTATCTTCAATGTAACATGGAAGATCTCAAGGCAAAAAGCCTTGAAAAAGAAGCTAAATTCGTCTTAGGGTTTTCTCCCAAAATTCCACACACTAAGCTCTCTCTTAATGATAAAAAAATTAGAAAACTATATATAGATTTTTGGATCTGACGGCGTCACGTTATGGAGTGTGACGCCGTCACCTCGCCGCTTTTAGGGTTCCCGGATGACCTTCTTGACGCCGTCCCTCTTTAGCTCTTCCAAAATCCATTCTGGCTTATCAAGGCTTGACGCCGTCGAACCTTGAACGTGACGCCGTCCCCTTTTGATTTAAGCCATGACGCCCTTGATCAGGTTAAAGCGTGACGCCGTCATAATTCACATGCTATTTTCACTGGCTTATCATGTGTAAATTTCACGTCCACTTTTTCTTGCCAATGCATGACGCCGTCCAGAGTAAAATGTGACGCCGTCAGAGGTAACTTTCAGCCGATTTTTGAGACTTTGTCGTTTTCTTCACTTTTATGCTCCAAAAACGTCCAAAATGCCTCCTTTTCCAGATTTCTCCTCAAAAGTACCTAAAATGGCAAAAGGAACGATTTAGGGCAATATTTGATCAAATAAATACGATTTAGGGCTTAAATGACCCCTTAAAAGCGGTACACTTTTCGCTTCATCACGAATGCATCGAAGGTTACCTTGAGCTTAATTGCACCAGGTTTGTCATGCTTCGCGCGAAACTTTACTAGCCTGGTTGAGCCCCTCTTAGCTAGTATCTCAGGTATTTGGTTGGTTACAGGCTCATCTATATCTTCTTCATCAGAAGACTTTTCGGATTCATATTCTAAGGCATTATCATCATGTACAATATGATCAAGAGGAAGCAAAGTATGGTTATCAACAATGGGTTCAGTTTCCATGACTCTTGAGCAAAAAAGGGTAAAAGAAAATGATTATGGCTTAGCTTGGAGAGTAATGGTGAGAGAAGATTTGATTTTTGTTTTTTATTTGCAGTCTTTTTTTTAAGGAGAGAAAAGAGGCTATACACCAAGAATATGAATCGTTTGTGATTCAAAAAATTTCGATCCAAAAATTTGCCTCCAAGTTGTAATTTGAAATTAACAATTGAATTATTTGAAATTTTTTCCTTTGAACCTGTTAATTAAAGCATAAACTTGAATAAATCAAATTTTTGGCTCCAAATTTTATAGAGTACTATCTTAATAATCGCAAATAATGTATCATACTGTGCAACCATCACATCAACAGTACAAACTACTACCATTTAACAAACCAAAATACTTACATAATTACTAGTTATTGTACCCTTACTAATTACATTTACAAAACACAAATTACTAATTACCTTTTTGTTATTTGGTTTCATTGTTTGCGTGCTTGTGTTTGCCATAAGAATGTGTGTGTTGATTAGGGTTTATTGATTTTTGTGTGTGTTTACAAATGACCGGGTAAAGGGATTAATTGCTGGTTGAATATTGAATTTGTGGTTTGGTTTAACTATAGCTGACGTGGCAAGATTTGTTTAAAAAAAAAAAAAAAAAAAAAAAAAAAACTAATGGTGATGACGTGGCGGTGAAATCCGGCTATAGCCGGTAAATAGGGATGGCAACGGTTTGGGTTCGGGGCGGGTTTTAGTATACCCATAACCGAACCCGTTTATAATATACCCGTACCCGCCCCATATCCCACCGGATACCCGATTAATATTATCCATCTGTTTTTCGGGTTTCCCCGCGGGTATCAGTTATCCGTACGTAGTTGAATATTATATGGACAAAATTGGCGGTATTAAGATTAAGTCACGCTAAAATCCACCAAAAAAACAAAAGAAAATACTCTAACCACTCCCAACAATAACTCAACTTTAAACTTTAACACAATGCCACGTCAGCTTTAACACACTCACCCTTAATTAACTGAGCTTTAGTTATACACAAGATGTTTAACGAATGAGCTGAGATGATATGGTTGTATACGAGATGTTTAACGAATGAGCCGAGATGATATGGTTGTATATATACGAGATGTTTAACGAATGAGCCGAGATAATATGGTTGTATACGAGATGTTTAACGAATGAGCCGAGATGCTATGGTTATACACGAGATGTTTAACGAATGAGCCGAGATGATATGATTGTATACGAGATGTTTAACGAATGAGCCGAGATGATATGGTTGTATATATACGAGATGTTTAACGAATGAGCCGAGATAATATGGTTGTATACGAGATGTTTAACGAATGAGCCGAGATGAAATGGTTATACACGAGATGTTTAACGAATGAGCCGAGATGATATGGTTGTATACGAGATGTTTAACGAATGAGCCGAGATGATATGGTTGTATATGAGATGTTTAACGAATGAGCCGAGATAATATGGTTGTATACGAGATGTTTAACGAATGAGCCGAGATGATATGGTTATACACGAGATGTTTAACGAATTGAATGAGCCGAGATGATATGGTTGTATACGAGATGTTTAACGAATGAGCCGAGATTATATTTTTGTACATGAGCAACACACCCAACAATAACTCACGCAACCTTTCGACCCTGTTTCATCATTTCTTAAAAGAGTTTAATTTCTAGACCAACCCTGATAGCTGGATGGTCTTGAGACAACTCACGCAACCTTTCGACCTCTGGATCAGCACGATTATGCATCTGTAGCATAATACGAGTTATCTCACCTAGCAAATTGTTAATCAATTTGAGTTCTTTTTCTTGTTCATTGTGTAATCGGGTGAGGATAGCCTTTTGCATCTCTGCTAGTTAATTTGTTAGCCACAGTGTTTGTGTTAAAATTAGTGATACTTGCGAGAGAGTTTTATAAGAAGTTGTGTGAGAAAACGAAGTGTTGTGAAAGTGGCTTTGATAGTGGAAAGCCGTTAAACTAGCCGTTGGAGGCTATTTTAAAAATCAGATTGTAAGTAAAAGTAACCGTACGAGTATTATTCAAATTCAAACGTAAAGTAACAATACAACATATTAATAACGAGCGGGATATTTAAAATTTCAAATTTCAAATTCAAATTAAACAAAAGGGCGGGATATATTTAAAATTTATCAATTGAATTCAAATTCAAATTCAATTTATAAATTGAAAATAAAGTATCAAATACAAATACATTAAACATGAAATAGAAATACATTAAACATGAAATAGAAATACATTAAATGTCAAATAAAAACTACGTTAACATAAACAACGATTGATTAACATAAACAACATACGATTAACATAAACAACGGACGATTAATAAAAACTATCATCTGAATCTGGGTAACCATCTTCAGAGGATTCGGAAGGTGTGAAAAAACCAGACTCCCACCTTTGCCTACGTTCTTCATCCTCCCTGGCTTGCCGCTCCAAACGATCAGCTTCCTCTTCTCTTTCAAGTGCTTCCATTTCCTGGAGGACTTGCATATCTGCTTCCTCTTGCCTAAGTTGTTCCTCAGTTAACCCAAACGGATTTGGGTCTTGGTTGGGAACCGGTTCATTTTCAGGTTGATTATTCACCGAAAAATTTTCCGGTTGGAAAACCGGAAAGATATGCTCGGGTGGAGTATGGAATTTTTCATTTTCGCTAGGTGGGCTTGGAAACTGTTGGCCAAAATCCTTTTGGCGAGGTGGGCTTGGAAATTGTTGGCCAAAATCCTTTTGGCGAGGTGGGCTTGGAAATTGTTGCCCGAAATCTTTTCTGGAAGACATCTTGAATTTGAGATGCTTGGATCTTGAGTATTTGAGAAGTTTGGAATGTGTTTCTGTGTGACTTGTGCTTCAGAAGCATTGGTATTTATAGGGTACAAATGCACACGTTTTATTAACGTGACTTTGAATTTTAATTGTTGGGGCTAACATGCGTTAACGCAGCGTTAATATGTTGTACTTTATCTTACGTTTGAATTTGAATTTGAATTTGAATTTGAATTTTAATTTTAATTTGTTAAGGCTGAGTTATTGTTGGAAGTGGCCTAAATATACCCATACTTCTCAAACACATTCAGACTGCGATAGATATTAAAGCATGTATTTACATTAAACATGTACTAGAAAATATCAATTACCCTAATGAAAAAGTCAATTAGTCATTAAAGTTAGCACACAAATTACATTAAACATCATTAATATAGAAAATATCAATTACCCTAATGTAAAAGTCAATTAGTCAATCCAACACCAAACACACTTCTAGATCAACTACACTAGTCAAATCCAAACCAAACACAAACCAAATCCGATCAATATTATCCATCTGTTTACTTTTGGCGCCTGTCGATGGTCCCTCTTCCCGCCTAAAGTATTGGGAACCGTTCGTATACCTCTCTAGCCTATTTGTACAACTCGACATGGAAAACCGTTCATAATCAACCGTACCATATACAACTCCTTTGATATTTTCATTAGAAAATAAATTTCAAATTTCAATGGCTGACTCCTCTTCAACTCCTTCTTTCAACAAAAACAAACGCCCAAGGGATGATTCTCCTCCACCAATGCCTGAAAAATATAAAAAATTTGGCATATCCCAACATATTTGGGAGAAATGTAGTGAAGGCCAGTATGGTGTTGAAAACGCATTGTTAGAAATTCACAACAAGCGTATAAAGATGTATGAAGAAAGGAACAAGAAAGATTTAGATGTCATTGAGGAGCATCAGAAGAAAATTGAGGAGAGGAACAAAAAAATAGAAGAAGAAAGAGAGAAAATAGTTGATGTTTACAGAAGTATTGAAGCTAGTACATATGTGTCTTAATGTATCTTTTCTTTATATATTTTGCCTATGTAAATGTAAACTTATTTTGACTTGGTTTAATATATGAATGCAGTTATTATTACAAGTTTATGATATTTGAATGTAGTTATTATTATTGTACTGCTAGGTAAACAATTGTACTGCTAGCGAAACGTTGTACTGCTGGGTATCCTTTTAGCAGTGGTTGGGAGTGCAGGGTAGTTTGTATCACTTTTTACTTAAAGGGTATAAACCCCCAATTGCTGCACACAATCACATTCACGCACACATTACTCTCTCTCTTCCACTCCCTAATCGAATTTTAATCGTCAAATTGCAAAACCCCCAAATCAAATCATAATGTCGAACCTAACTTTTACCGAACCTCATAATAATGTTGCCTTTTTAGAAAAATCCAATGAGTCTGTAGATTTTACTGAGATCATTGATTTCCTTAATGCAAGCTATATTAAGTTTGCATTAACAGTAAAACCTACTATATATACTTCCAACATTATCCAGTTTTGGTCGTCTGCTAAGGTCAATACTATTAATGGGGAAGCACAAATCCATGCCCTTGTAGATGGGCAGATGATTATCATTACAGAGGCGTCTATTCGAAGAGATCTTCTCCTAGATGATGCTAACGGAGTTGAGAATCTTCCAAATACTACAATCTTTGAAAAACTTGCACTCATGGGCTATGAGAGATATACAGATGCTTTAAAGTTCCAAAAAGGTAATTTTTCTCCTCAGTGGAAATTCTTAATTCATACTGTCTTAGTGTGTCTAAGTCCAAAGACCACTGCATGGAATGAATTTAGCAGTAATTTAGCTTCTGCTATAATTTGTTTGGCTGAAAATACTCAAAGATTTAATTTCTCAAAATTAATTTTTGATAATATGGTTAGGAACTTGGATAGTTCTTTGGCTAAATATTTTCTATATCCAAGGTTTTTGCAACTCTTTTTGGACAACCAATTTAAAAAAAAGAAAAGTCACAAAAATGTTTCTCCCACTCCCTGCCTTACCAAAAAGGTTTTTGCTAATATGAGGAGGGTTGGAAAAGATTTTTCAGGGAGAGTGACACCTTTGTTTCCAACAATGTTGGCACTAGCCCAAATCCAAATGGGTGAAGGTTCAGCAATCCCAGCTGGTACCCATCACACACCCACAGAACAACAACAACAGACCTATAAACATAGGACTAACACCAAGAACACTGAGCTACCTCAGGCTAGTGGTTCTATACCAACTGTTGCAGATGAGGATGTCACTGGGGGGGGAGAGTGACATGTTGGCAAGGGCTGCCACTACTGTGTCTAGCTTAGCAGCAGCACAGGACAGTGATAACATCATTAAGAACCGAACCAAGACAACTTCTAATGAAGAAAGTTCCTCTGGAACTGATTCAGGTGAAGGTCCCAGTCACATGGAAACAATGGGGGGTTCGGATGTTCATCCTAGGGGTGAGGCTGAACTTAACTTTTCCAGTGATCCACCTCTCGGGCTAGGTAACACAAGCCGAAGTGGTGAGGATAGTCTGCAACTTTTGAATGAATTGAATGATACATGTGCCAAGCTGTCTGCATAAATTGGTGATCTGCGAGCAATAGCTTCTTCCCAAGATGGAATCATCAAAGCTCAAGGTGGGGAGATAAAGGCTTTGTAGAGAAGGGTTAGGTATTTAGAAGGAGTCAAAGGATCAAGAATTCCCAAACAAAAGGTTAAATCTTCTGAAGCTTCTAAGGATGCTCCCAAACAAGGGGGGGGGGGAATGAAGGCAAAGTTTCAGGGGAGGATAAAGAGGGTGAAAGTATTTGTGAAGAGAGTGATCCAATGGAATTTCTAGTTGCTGATAACCAAGGGAATGAAGCGGTGATGGATAGGCGTTTGGGCAAGGTTACAACTGTTGATAGTGAGCCACCTATTCCTGCTAGTGACCCAGTTATTCCTGCTAGTGGTCCAGTTATTCCTGATAGTGAGCCAGTTATTCCTGCTATTCCTGCTATTGATAAGGTTAGTTCTCTATACTGAGACTGAAGTTAGTATTGCTGCTATTGATGTTAGTGCTACTGAGACTAAATTTATTCCTGCTATTGATAAGGTTACTGCTACTCAAGGTGATGATGATATGACTATGGCTCAAATATTAACAAAGATTAGGAGTGCAAAACCTAAGAAGAAATTTAAGTTTCAGTCACCTAGTCAACAACAACAACAACCAATGATTACAGATGAAGAATTGACAAGACAAGTGGCTGATCTTGATGCTCAAAAAGCTGCTCAGATTCTTTCAGACAAGGAGTATGCAGAAAAATTACAAGCGCAAAAAAATGCAGAGTTAATAGCTTCATGGTTTGAGGAAAGGGCTCAGGTTGAAGCTGATTGTGAGCTTGCTAAAATAGTACATAAAGAAGAGCAAGATAAGTACTCGGTAGATGAAAAAGCCAGGATGCTGAAAGAAATTTTTGATGCAAAAAAGAAGAAGTTTGCAGCACAAAGATATGCAGCTAAGAAGAACAAGCCACCCACTCAAAAACAAAAAAGAGATCTCATGTGCAGGTATTTATTTATTTATTTATTTTTTTGTTGCAAAGGTAAATTTATATTAATATCAACAACACCCAATATGTACATCATAAACATCTACTCATGTGCAGATATTTGAAGAATGTGGCCAGTTGGAAACTAAAGGATTTGAAATTCTTGGATGATAAAAGCATTGAAGAATTGTATGCAATTGCCAAGAGAAACAATGAACTCTTCTTGAATGACAGTTCAAAGAGAGCAGGTGAACAGTTGGAAATAGAAAGCAGTAAAAAGAGAAAACAAGAATAAACTGAGCAAGCTGTTGCTAAAGAACAAATGCAAGCTCACACTGAACTTGCAGTTGACTCTGTAGGAGAAGCCATAGATGCACAACCTTTAACTGTCAAACATCCCATTGTTGATTATAAGTCTGGATCTCATGGGGAAAAAATTTATTACGATATTAAGAGGCATGATGGTTCTTCTAGAAGGTTTGTAAGCTTTCTTCACATGGTTCATGATTTTGATAGACGAGATATGATAGCTCTATGGAAATTACTCAAACAAAGATTTGGTAATAAGACACCAGAACAAGCTTATGATAGAGAAGTCTGGAATTATTTGAAGGTAATGTTTGAACCAAATCATGAAGATGAATGTTGGAGAAGACTAACGCACAATACTGTTAAAGAATGGAAAATTTTTCAACGATGTGGAGTACATGCTTTAACTGTGAATGAGTTGGTGATCTACATGCTTGTAGAAAAGGATTACCCTTTAAAGTTTCACAAAGACATTCTACATCAGATGTTGCGTGGGAAGAAAATACTCAAGCTTCAGCTTAATTATGATAACATGGCATATGAACTGCTCAAGAAGATGGAAGAGTATCTAGGACCCAAGGACAAGAAATAGAATGTATAGTTATTACTACTAGAATGTATAGTTTGACTTAAACATGTATAGTTATTACTGCTTATGAGATAAACATGTGTAGTTATTACTGCTAGAATGTATAGTTATTACTGCTAGAATGTATAGTTATTACTGCTAGAATGTATAGTCTGACAAAATATGCTTACATAAATGCTTACAATCGAGCCAAAACATTGATATTTTTAAATTTTTGACTATTGCATAAGTTATCAGAAATGTGTGACCATATGTATCGAATTGTGACTACACTTAAATAATGCGTGACAAAATTTGACTATTGCCTATAGTCACATGATTGTGCTACAATTAAATGTGTGACCATACACATTAGGAATTGGCAGGCAAACACACACTTAACTTTAGACACACATATTAACTTACGTGACTATTTGTATCGAATTTTGGTCACACTTAATCATGTATGCCTATGGTTTAGTGTGACCATATATGACATTTGGTCACACATCTCAAGTGTGTGACATATATTTGTCACTTTTAAATGCATATCGTGACTATGCTTCAAACTTACTTTTCAGTTCTCACACATTTCAAATTCATATGTGGCTAAATTTTCAACAAAAACTAGCAGTCACGCTTAAATAATGTGTGACAAACTTGAGCATATGATTTAGCCACATACACAATTACTTCGTGTGACCATATATGGATTTTGGTCACACTTTTCAATTGCGTGACATATATTTGTCACATATGTATATATATAGTGTGACTAATGTTTCAACCTTATTTGTATCCGTCACACGTCCCAAATTATAAGTGACTAAAAAATCAAATTTTTTTTACCAGATACGTATAGTCACGAAAATATTCAAATGTGTGGCTGTAGCCTCGGATGTAATTCCGAAATGGTCACACAAGTCGGATCAAGTGTGGCTGTTTATTTTATTCTGGTACATTTAGTCACATAAAAAGGCGACTGTGTGGCTGTTCAAAAAAAAGCATGTGTGACTAAATCCCATTTTTGTACTAGTGATCAAATGCCTTTTATTCTAATGGTGTTGTGCAGGATTTTCAAGAGGATTCTGAAGATGAGATTGATGAAGGAACTGGTGATGAGTACCTAAATGATTTAAACTTGGAATTCCAAGAAAGGGCACTCCTTGCTAATTCAAAACATTTCATCAAAAGAAATCAGTCCAACTTTTCAAAAGCCAAAGCAAATGAAACCACTGAATGTTTTAATTGTGGTAAAAAGGGTCATTTTGCTAGAGACTGTTATTCTAAAACCATCTCAGAACCCTCTTATAAATTTTCAGGAAACAGTTCCTCAGGAACTCGCAAGTTTCAACCTAGAATGCTTCAGTCGACCCAAAACTTTCAAAACAATAATGTTCGAAAGGGTCAAAAAGACTTTGAAGCAAAATATAGGAAAGCTAAGGACAAACTTGCACTTCTTGAAACTAATCCCTCAATGTCTTAGGCTGCTCAAATATCCAAACCTGTTCAGACAAAGAACAAGGTTCTTGTAGCAGAAGCTTATGACTGGGATGAAGAAGTGGTCTCCTCAGAAGATGAGGAAATTAGAGTGAGTGTTGGCACTTTCTGAATGTGATCAGGTGGCTGTTGGAAAAAGCCATGCAAGGAATGGAGAGTGGGTGAACATTACCATGATGAAGGTAAACACTTTACTATCTATGGATAATGATTCTGATTGGCAGTCTTATATGAATTACATTTGTGTAGATTTTAAGTTTGTTGAAGAACAAAGGTTTAACTTGCTTTCAAAATAAAACAATCTTGTGTTAGAATTGAATAAGTGTAGATAAGAAATGCTTGTACTAAAACAAGCCAAGTTAGAAACTATTACTCTACAAATTCAAAACACTAAAATTTTGAAACAAAATCAAGCCCTGCAAAATGAACTTAACAAAGAAAAGGCTGTCATTAAAGGCTGGACTAAAAAGAACCCCAAGGTCTTTGATACTATTGGTTTAATTCCTAAGAAAACAATAGGAATTGACCATCTCACTGAAACCCCCAGTGAGAGTCACAGTGAAATGACCTTTATTCCAGCTGGCATATCTTTTGAGCAAGAAATGCAACCCAAGTCAAATGACTGGATTGTCAGGGACAACCCAGTCAGTAAGTTACCAAACTTTGAGACTGGAAAAATCTTGCTTCCTGAAAGTCAGGCTCTGAAAAATATGCTTGGACTCACTGACCAACCTAGTAGTACTGAGTCAGTCAATGAGTCTGAATCATAATCATTCTCACCACTCCCACCTCTGAATATCCTTCAGGGTGCTGCACCAAGCTCAGACCTCCCACCATTGGTCTACTCTCAGTATTCTCCAAAGGAGAATCCAGGAATGGGAAAAACCCTCCTGAAAAGGCAAACCCCTGAAGTTTCAGTACATTCTGATGACTCATCAACTTCAGTCCCTTCTGAAGTAAAAACTGAAAGCCCTGATTCAAAAATTGATCAGTTGGCTATATGGTCAGGAAGCTGAGTGGGAAGATTGAATCTTCTGAGAAACCTTCTCAATCCAAGAAGAAGGAACCCAAATCAACTTCCTCAAGCACCATACCAAAACCCTCCAAACCCATGAAAAGATGTGAACTGTGTCACTTTACCAATCATTTTACTGATGATTGTTATAGAATCCTTTGCTGCATGATTTGCAAAAAGGAAGATCACAGGACCTCTGATCATAAATCATACACAGCCACATCAAAGATGGCAGGCTTTAAAGCTCAGGCTTTAAAACACCCTTCTGATTCTAAACAGAAACAGAAACAAAAGGCCAAGCCTTTTGCACCTTGCCCTCACTATGGATTCAATGACCACTTTCCTAAGGATTGTCTAATGGACAATAGTTGTGAAATTTGTGGAGATCCCACTCATGACACCTCAGGACATGATATGGTCATTCAGACCAGAAGAGATATGACCATGTCATCCTCTCAGTCTACTAAGGCTACCTTCGCAATTAAATGCAAAACCTGTGGTAGCTCAGTCCACTCAACCACTGACCATAAATCAATTGTCACTTTCAGAAAGACCACCAAAGTCAAGCCCTCCAAGATGTGGAGTCCTAGAAAGAACTAACTCAGTTTACCATTTGTGTAGAGGCATGTCAGGGAGCTTGTTTGACATCTAGATAGTGGATGTTCAAGGAGCATGACTGGTGTGAAAGAGTATCTGCATAAATATGTGGATGAATCAGGACCCAAAGTGATATTTGCTGATAATTCATCATGTCTCACTGAAGGTTATGGATCAGTAAACTGCAATGGTATAGTCTTTACTAGGATAGCTTATGTTAATGGTCTTAAATACAACTTGATCAGTGTCAGTCAACTATGTGATGCAAAATACATAGTTCAGTTTGATGATAAGAAAGTAACCATCTTCAATGCTAATAAGGATGTTGTCCTTATTGCACCAAGAAGACAAGATGTTTATGTGTTAGACATGTCCAGTCTAACTTAGAATGGAACTTGTCTCTTTACTAAGGCCACTGAAACCCTCAACTGGCTTTGGCATAAGAGACTCTCACACCTGAACTTTAAAAACATAAACAATCTTGTGAAACAAAACAAGGTCCTTGGCTTACCATCACTTGTGTTTTCAAAGGATAAACCATGCTCTGCCTGTAAAAAAAGTAAACATCATAGAGCATCCTTTAAAACCAAAACAAACTTTTCAATCAGGAACTGCCTTCATCTTCTCCATATGGATCTCTTTGGGCCCATCAGTCCTAGATCCATTAACCATGAGAAGTATACTCTGGTCATTGTGGATGAATACTCAAGATACACTTGGGTTTACTTCCTGATCAAAAAGAGTCAGGCAGCTGAAACAATCATGTCCTTTGTCAGGAACATTGAAAATCAAAAAGATTAGGACTGACAATGGAACAGAGTTCAAAAACTATGAACATTGAAAATCAAAATGACATCAAAGTCAAAAAGATTACACACCTGAACAAAATGGTGTGGCTGAAAGGAAAAATAGAACACTCATTGAAGCAGCTAGGACAATGCTAAATGGATCAGTCCTTTCCAAACACTTCTGGACTGAAGCAGTAAAGACTGCCTGTTACACACAAAACAGATCCATCATTGTCAAGAGACATAGAAAAACCCCTTATGAGTTATTCAAGGGAAGGATCCCTGACATCAGCTACCTTCATGTCTTTGGGTGTCCTGTGTTTATTCATAATAACAAGGATCACTTAGGGAAATTTGATGCCAAAGCTGATGATGGATACTTCCTAGGATACTCACTTGTCTCAAAGGCCTTCAGGGTGTTCAACACTAGGAGACAGCAAACTGAGGAAACATTCCATGTTACCTTTGATGAGAGCACTGATGCAATCAGTGTGTCTAACACCTCATTGGAAGAGATAGGCATTGATGATTCATCAAAATACCCTCCTGATGAACATCATCCTGACAATGGTCCTTCCACTCAGTATCAACCAAATGCTGACATCTCCTATTACATCATCCCTCACAACCTTCCTTACCCAACCATCACTGAGTTTGTTGAAGCACAAAGAAGTACTGATGTAATCATTCAGTCTGAACAAAGTGCTCAGGAACCAAACAATCACAGTGATGAGTCAACCCACTCAGACACTCAAGATGCTAAAGATCATCATGTGTCTGATCCTGACCCTACCCATCAGGCCTCCTCAAGTTCTAATCAGTTCCCAAGACCTCAGGACAGTTGGACTAGGTCTCAGGATATAGAACTTGTAAATATAATTGGAGAGCCTACTGAAGGCACGCTCACTAGAAGCAAGGCTGCACAACTAAGAGCAGCCTCAGCCAATGAATGCCTATTTGTGGACTTCATCTCCACAATTGAACCCAAAAGTGTCAAGGAAGCACTTAATCATCCAAGTTGGGTTCAGGTCATGCATGATGAACTGGAACAATTTGACAGAAACAAGGTAATGACCTTGGTCAAATGTCTTGAAGATGTTTTAGTCATTGGCATGAAATAGGTGTTCAAAAATAAATCTGATGAAAATGGCATAGTCATTAAAAACAAAGCCAGACTTGTGGCCAAAGGCTATAACCAACAAGAAGGCATTGACTATGAAGAAACATTTGCACCAGTGGCAAGGATGGAAGCCATCAGGATCTTCCTTGTCTTTGCTACCTACATGAACTTCAAGGTGTACCAAATGGATGTTAAAAGTGCATTCTTAAATGGGTCACTGAAAGAAGAAGTTTATGTTCAGCAACCTCCTGGATTTGAAAGCCATGAGTTTCCTGACTATGTCTACAAGCTTAACAAAGCCCTTTATGGACTGAAACAAGCTCCCTGGGCATGGTATGAAACTCTCTCAGCCTTCCTGATCCAAAATAAATTGTTCAGAGGCAAGATAGACAACACATTGTTTATCTACAAGACAACTAATGATGTCATACTTGTACAAGTATATGTTGATGACATCATCTTTGGCTCAACAAGTTATAAACTTTGCAAACAGTTTGAGAAACTAATGGCAAAGAAATTTGAAATGAGCATGATGGGAGAACTGACTTACTTCCTTGGACTACAAATCAAGCAGACTGATAAAGGAACCTCAATCAGTCAAGAAAAGTATGTCAGGAGCCTACTAATGAAGTATGAGCTCAGTGACTGTGCCTCAGTCAAAACTCTCATGGTTCCACCAAACAACCTTGGTCCTGACCTTACTGGAAAACCAGTGAATCAAACTCTTTTCAGGGGAATGATAGAATCACTGATGTATCTACTTGCATCAAGGCCTGACATCCAATTCTCAGTCTGTTTGTGTGCCAGATATCAATCTGACCCAAGAGAATCTCATCTCACAGCTGTGAAAAGGATATTCAGGTACCTGAAAGGTACTCCAAACTTTGGATTATATTATCCAAAATGTTCAGGCTTTGATCTCAAAGGATACTCAGATTCTGACTATGCTGGATGCAACATGGACAGAAAAAGTACCTCAGGCTCCTGCCAAATTCTTGGTGGAAAATTAGTCTGTTGGAGTGCTAAGAAGCAACAATCAGTTACCATGTCCTCAGCTGAAGCTGAATATGTTGCAGCAGCAAGTTGTTGTGCAAATGCACTCTGGATGAAAAGTCAACTCAGTGACTATGGAATTCAGTACAAGATGGTTCCCATCTTTTGTGATAACACAAGTGCAATTGCCATCTCAAACAACCCTATTCTTCATCAGAGAACAAAACACATTGATATTAGATATCACTTCATCAGGGACCATGTCATGAATGGTGACATTGAATTACACTTCATTCCTACTGAATATCAGTTGGCTGATATATTCACCAAACCATTGGATGAACCAACTTTCACAAGACTGAAAGCTGAATTAGGAATGTTGGATATTGAGATTCAGTCCACTGATTGAATCCATCCAACTAAGTGTAAATTCTGAAAAACCCATGTCCCTGACTCAATGTGTTCCTCAGTGAAAAGGATCACTGAACCTCAGGAACTAAACCCAAGTTCCTGAACCCTTGTACCTCAGGAACTATTCCTGAACCCTTGAACCATCAGGAACTAAACACAAGTCCTGAACAAGCATGTTCACTGAATGAAGAGTCATTCAGGGCCCTCTGAAGACATTCAATGCTAACTTAAATGCTCTAAGTATCTATTTAGTAAATGTCCGAGGTTGGTAACTGAATTCTTATTTAATATAAGAATATTTGTTCTTTTGCCTTTCTGGCATGCACCTCATGGGCCACCACATTCCCACTTGGCATTTAATGCCTCTCCAACCACATAACAGATATGTGATGACTCAACCCTGCAAATTACACTTTTTGCAGACGGTACAACTGTTCACCTCGACAGTTGCGCAAAACAGGGAAAGTGGAGTGGTTATGAATTAAATGCGGATCTCAAACGTTTTATTCAAAACAGTTTTCAAAATTATATCTTTTGAAAAATTAAACCGCTTAATGCCTAAAATACCCTCCTCTCCACTTCCCTATAAATACCCCCGAAACAAAAAACAAAAAACATACACACGTTTTTTTAGAAAATCTTAAGCAAATTCTTTCCTTTTTTTTTCAAAACAAAATTTTGTGTGTGTGTTCTTAGTTTTTAGAAACCCAGACCTTTGTTGTTCTTGCAAACCCAAGACTTTCCAACACAAATGGCTACTTCTAAAGCTATTACATACGCCCCAAATGTGGAATTCCTCATGGAGGGCGTAGACATGACCAAAAACAACGTGGTAGGAAACTTTGCCTACCCCCAAAAGTTTTGGGCGTACAAGAATGTAGTTAAATATCTTCAAAACTGCTTTCTTGCTACGACGTTCACAAAGACCCCCTCAGTCATATATAATGACTATTTGAGGGAATTTTGGTGTACAGCAGTGGCAACTAGCCCTGAAGACACCAAAGACTCAATTATCAAGTTCTCAGTGATGAATGGGAGAAGGACCCTCTCCCTAGATTACCAAACCTTCATCAAGGCCACAGGTCTTGATTTCACTGAGAACTATGAGTCCAAACCCACTGACCAAGAAGTAAAGGCCGAATTGCTTTTACTAGGGCCACATGACCCAAAACAACCTGATGTGGCCTCAGGATCCCTTTTGGCCAAAGCGCCCATCGTCAAAACCTGGTTCCATCCTGTCTGGAGGATCCTGATGACTTTTGTCATTCAGGTCCTTGGGGGAAATAAATCCTCCACGGAGCAATTGAACTCATCACAACAATTGATGGTGTTCAGTTTCCTGGAGGGTAGAAAAATTGACATCGGAGGAATAATCTTCCGTGACCTCGTGGCCAAGCTCTCAGGAAAATCTAGGCAAAAACACTTGTCTTATCCTAGGTTCATTTCCTGTGTGCTTCAAGATTTACTCGGCTCTGATTATATTAGGCTTGACGTTCAAGGATCTAAACCTGACATCCTACACAAGGCCAATTATACGAGTGGCATTACTGAGGTACAACCAGTCGCCCTTACCGACTACATGTTGGTAATCATTCAGGGTGCAAACGCTATCTTACCCATTCCTTCTCCTACAAAAGAGAAGAAAAAGAAGGCAGGGTCCAAGAAGGTGGTTAAACCCAAATCACTCATCCTTGAGACCTCTGCCTCAGAACCCAAAGAAGGGGAAACAATGGCCAAGACCTCAGAGACACCCATCATTGAGACCCTCTTGACCTTAAAACAAACGCCAACGGAGGTTATTGAGAAATCATCCTCAGTATCCTCGGGCAAAACCTTTCCCCATGGCTCTACTAACATGCACAAGTCAGTGGAGTCAGGAACCTCCACCCAATCACATCCCGATGAAGGCACTGATAAATCACAATCTGTGCCTGTGGGAGAAAAGGGTCCTGAATCCTCGGTAGAGCAGCACTACTCTACTGAGAAGGGGACCCACACCCATTCACATCTTGCTTACGGCCTTGAGAAATCACACTCAGGGTCTCAGGGAGTCAAGGACCCTAAATCCCCAAAAGGACAGTACAACCCTGATGGGAAGGGGGTCCATCAACAATCACAAATTGTGCCCAGTGATAGTATTGGAAAACACCCACCAGTGCTTGAAGGTGCACATGGGGACAAAGACTTAGGGGGCATGCAACCACCTATTGATATGGAACTACAACCCCCTCATGGTGGATCCAGTCTCTCGGGAACTGACTCCAAGCGCCAGGCTGAGCAAACCCACTCAGTTATTATGGCGGGGTCAGGACCTGGCCAAACCCAGTTGCAGATTCAGTCAATGGCGGATTTTCAGGCTGTTCTCTTGTCTGATGAAGAGCTCAGCATTGACAGTGAGGAAGAAGTGTTTGAGGCAGGTGATGATATGGATACTGATGCTCAACCCACTGAACAATCGCATCAGTCTTCTCCACCACAGGGTGAAGAATCAGCATCTCAGGCTAATCATTCATCGGACTCTGAATCATCCTGCCCAGCCAATCTCAGGAAGTATGACAACATTTTTCCTCTCACTGAAAGACAATTGGTCAAGTTCTTGCAGAAAGCCAACAATGCTCTCTTTCAAAGGCTCACTGAAGAAATCTTTGACCAACATTGTGAAGCTGCAGTTCATTATGTCAACCTGAAGGAATTTGTTGAAGCTTATCATGATGAAGTTAATGAGCAACAATCAGGGATTTCCTACTCCTTGACAAGTCTTGATCAGAATCTTAAAATGTTCAACGCTACTCTTTCCAACATTACCAAGAGCATTGCAACTATTCAAGAGTCAGTGAAAGATGACCCTGTGCTCAACAAGAAAATTCTTCAGGCTTCTGAAACTTATCAGCGACAGGCAGCTCAGTTCACTGAGCTTGTCAACATGCTGAAATTCTCTAACCTTCAGGGTCTCAGCTCTTCAGTGGACTCCATCAAGTTTTTCCTGGTTCTTATGGAGGCAAATTTGGCATCCTGGGCCAAGTCTTCGAGTTCCTTGGCCTGGAATCTTGGGCCTCGGATGACTGCCATAGAGGCTTCTCAGGCATCTCTTGAGGCAAAGGTCAGCACTCTTCAGCAAGACACCTCAGACATCAAATTTATGATGACTGAGATCTATCAGGCTTTCAAAGGTCAGGCTGCTCCCTCAACTTCAGTGAGCACTCCAACTCTTGCTCTCACTATGGCTCAAGCAACAATTGAGGGGGAGAAAGTCACTGAAGCATCTTCCAGCCAACAACCTCCTTCTCACACTAAGGGAGAGATTCCTGAAACAACCCCATCATCAACTCACCAAGATAAAGGCAAAGGCATTCTCACTACTACTGAGCCTGAACCTACAATATTGGTGGCTGCTTCCCAGGTCATAAGGCATGACCCTGATGCACCAGTCAAGGTCCCTTATGAAATTAATGGAGTGATGCATCTTCTCACTGAGGCTGAAATTCAGGCTCATATGGAGAAGGAAGAAGGGTTGAAGAAAGCAGCTGAAGAAGAAAGGCTGAACAAGTCTGCCCTTATCCAGGTGGTCAGTGAAGAGGCTGTAAAGCTTGGAATAGAACCAAAAGCACTTGCTGGAAGAAAAGGTAGTGAGAGCTTTGTGAAAGCTCAGGATGCTGAGATGATAGCTCTCAGGCAGAAAAGGGATGAAAGGTTGAAAAAGGCTGAGGAGATAAGGAAAAAGAAAATTGAGAGGTACCAGTGGGTTATGACAAGCAGATTGAGACCTGAACCAATCACTGATGTCAAGATTCACCAAAATACCAAGCCTGCTGTCATCAGTGTCTTCAAAGGTCCAGACAAGAGAGACTTTGAGGTTCATGATCCATTTAGATTCGCTGACTTTGGGATCACTGAATTGGATGAATTGGGTCCAATCATATTTAAAAAGTCGAACGTTGTCGTCAAGGAACTGATGAAATCCCTGAAGCTAAGATATGAAAAACTGACAGCAACACCTGATGAACTTGGTATTCCCTCACTTCTCCCAGCTCTAACCAGTTAGCCTGCTCCCTCTCAGTCCTCTAGAAGAAAGAGGAAGAAAATTGAGTCTGAGCCTGAGATCAAAGTTCCTGGCCTTGAATGCAACAGAGCCCTCCCTGAAGGAGTTACATTTGTGAACAACTTGGTCATTGAAAAACCTGAGAGGGGTCTCTTCTTCACTGATTCATTTGGTGATAAAGCCTTCCAAAGATGGAGTGACATTGATAAGGCAGGAATTAAAACTATGCTTGGTTACCTCATGATGGCCTCCCCTATACAGAGCCCTGAAAATATGAGGTTCTGTCATGACTTGAGAATCAAGATCCAAGAACATCCTGACCAACATGAGCTGTAATCTAAGAGACCAAAGCTTGAAGCCCTTGGTTACAAGTTTGACTGAAGAATCTGCAACACCACCACTATCCTGTACATTGTTTAGTTGTTAGGACTCATGTAAATGAAATTAATAAAATGATGGCCCTTTTTTTTTATTTCAGTGTCCTCAATTACTTTCTAGTACATTCAGTATGAGAAGAAGTTATTAGCTCACTCATAACTGATCAAAACACTTAAGTATAATTTATATCCAAATAGGGGGAGATTGTTGGGTCCTTCAGTACCCAAGGATCCTTAAAACAGGATTTGAATACAAATTACACTAAGTGTTAATCAACCGAAAACACAATTAAGTCACTGAGTGAACAGTCACTCAGTGAGTTACCTTCAAGATGCTCAGGACGAGTCTAAGAAGAAAGACTCACCAATTCAGGGAGGCGGATCTTCCTGAAGTGTTACTTGAGCCAAAGAAGAAGGTAATGGGTTCAGTGAGTGTTGGACAAGAACTCACTGAACCCCAGTCTCCTCAACAACAATAAGATTGAAGACTGAAGACTGAAGAACCTGAAGCCTGATAGAAAGGCGGGATTGAGCGGGAAGGTTTGAAGAAATAAGGACAAGTCTTATCAGGGCAGAAAACAAACCATCCCTAAAGCGGCTAAAAGTCAAGAAGTGTCAGAACTGACACTCGAAGACTTTTTGGCGCATTCCTATTGGTTCTTGGAAATGACAAATACTGTTGTAGTTGTCAGACACGCCTTCCTATTGTTTATGTATTTTTAATCTTCAGTACTCTTACATGTTTGCCTATAAATAGCAAACAGATGGAGAAAAGTGGGTTAGGTATTTTTGTGCAATAAAAGCTTAGACTTTCACAATACCCCTTTTCTCTTACAAAGAGTAACCAATCCCTGAGATAGCTCAGTGGGTCGATATTGTTACCACTTAAGCATTGCTTGAGTTTAGATAGGAGACACCATACCTTGTCTATTCAATCCCAAGTGTTTGTTCCGCAAAACACTTGGGTAATAGATTCTATGATTGATTTCAAATAAGAATTTAAACGTTGAAAAATATTGTGTTTTTATATTTACGTTTTACTTATAAGTTGTAATTAATCAAATACATCGTATCAGTCATAAACACAAATAGATTAACTTTTTAGTTAACTCTAAGCGTGTCAAGGGAACAACACATTGGTTAGCGTCTAGCAACACGCCAATGCCCCTAGTTCAACTCGGGTGGTGGTCTCCTGGAAAAACCATTCGATGATTCATCGTCATACTTATCCTTTTGTTTCTAATACTATATTAATAAAGATATGGATCTCAGTCATTCTTTATTAACCATTCTGTTTCTTGTTGTTTCTGATTGAGCAAGATTACCAAATATTCTAAACCTATTTAGGGGAGATCTTGGGTGTGGCCACACATACATCTTGTCAACCCTACGAGGGGCCCAGCAGTATTAAACTCCAAACTATTTGAAGGAACAAATTCTCTCTTGACTACAAGCATAACCCATGAACTTTGCAACACTCCTGAAAAGAATCCTTATAGCTACCAGTTACGTATAGCGGTAAATTGCTTCACAGAAATGCACTACATCCATGACAGTTATCTGGTATCTCAAGTCTGAGGATAACTATTTAAACATGATTTACTTAATGACAAGATCCATAAAGTAAACTCATGAAGTTGGGATAAGTCCTATATTCAATTCATTAAATATCATGTGAAATTAGTATAACAACGCATCAATATACTTTCAAGTATATTCTACCAATACTCAGATTTGTCTTAATTTAATGATATTCCCATATCATTAAGCGACAACGGACAATTTAGAATAACCTAATTATTCAAGGATTTAAACATGCAAATACAGGATATATTATTAAGAAAATGACAATCAAACATAACAAGTATTTTATTTCATTAAAATAATAACTGTTCAAAACATCCCATTATCCAAACACTAATCACAGATGGGCATGAAACTACTAGCTAAACGAAGTCCTATGCCTTCAGCATGTTGATTAAGCTTTCCACCAGGTAAAGCCTTCGTTAACAGATCAGCTAGATTGTTATCTGTGTAAACTTTGAGTAATTCGATTTCACCTATCTCCATTTGTTCTCTAACATAGTTATATTTAATCGGGAAATGTCTGGTGCCCTTCATGATTCCAGGTTCATTGGAAAATGTAATTGCGGCTGAATTGTCACAATACATCTTTATAGGTCTTTCAATTGAGGGCATAACTCCAAGCCCTGAAACGAACTTCCTAATCCAGACGGCTTCCATTACAACTTCTGAAGCAGCAATATACTCACTTTCTGTTGCAGACATCGCTATAGTACTCTGTTTCTTGATCTTCCAATCCACAGCTCCTCCACTGATGACAAAGACATAACTCGTCTGAGACTTCGTATCATCTTTATCACACTTCCAGGAAGCATCGCAGTAACCTGTAACACACAGTTCTGTATCTGGATTTCCCCCATATACAAAAAATATATCTCTCGTAGCTCTCAAATACTTGAGAATATGTTCAATAGCAGTCCAGTGGAGTTCACCTGGATTCTGCTGATATCGACTGGTAATGTTTTGAGCAAACACCACATCAAGCCTTGTACATCTCACTGCATACATAATAGATCTCACAGCCGAAGCATAAGGGACTCTCTTCATGCATGCCACCTCTTCAGGTGTTGAAGCACAAGCTTTGCTACTTAAGCCATGTTGTTCTTGCATCGGCAAATATCCCTTCTTGGAATTTTGCATATTGAATCTCTTCAATATTTTATCAATGTAAGCACTTTGGCTTAATCCAATCAATCGCCTTGATCTATCTCTATAGATCTTGATTCCCAGAATGTATGCTGCTTCTCCTAAATCCTTCATGGAAAAACATTTCCCAAGATAGGCTTTCACCTCTTCCAATCTTGGAATATTTTTACCCATGATTAATATGTCATCAACATATAGGACTAGGAAAATCACATCACTCCCACTAGCTTTGTGATATACACATGGCTCATCAAGATTTTGAGTAAATCCAAACCTTTTGATTTCTTCATCAAATCTCTTATTCCATTGTCGTGATGCTTGCTTCAATCCATAAATGGATCTTTGAAGTTTGCATACATGGTTTGGAAATTCTGGATTCATAAACCCCTCAGGCTGCGCCATATAGATGTCTTCATCTAGGCGACCATTTAAGAAGGCGGTTTTGACATCCATTTGCCAAATCTCATAATCATAGTACGTTGTTATGGCTATGAGAATCCTAATAGCCCTAATGTCAGCTACAGGAGAAAAAGTCTCCTCATAGTCAACGCCATAAGTTTGGGTAAAGCCTTTAGCTACTAAACGAGCCTTATAGGTGTGTACATTGCCATCCATGTCAGTTTTCTTCTTGAAGAGCCACTTACTTCCAACTACCTTGGCATTGGGAGGAAGGTCTACTTCAATCCAGACTTGATTATCTTTCATGGATTGCATTTCCCCATTCATAGCAATCTGTCATTTATCCTTTTCAGGATCATTCATGGCAGCTCTATAATTAACAGGTTCTCCAAGATCCCCTAATATAGTTTCATCAACCTCTACGTTAAGACATAGACGTTCAGGTGCTTTCACAATCCTTACAGATCTGCGAATGGGAACTACTTCAGGTGGAGGACCCAGACTTTCAGGTTCCACATGAAGTTCGCTAGTGTTTTCAGAAGGTAATGTATCTATCTTCTTGATCATCTTCCAGATCATAGTGTCACAACCCGCATTTTCAGGATATTTTCCATATTCACTATTCATCTCGGGAAATTACTATTCATCATTTACTATTCACCGATCACTATTCATCATTTTACTATTCATCTTTTTTGGAGTCAATTTGAGATTCTGAGAAGCGTTCAGAAATTTTACTATTCACATGACACTATTCATTCCCGGAAGAATTCACTATTCATGGTTATCGTTCATCACTTCGTAAACTAGGTTTACGGGTATTCAAATACGCGTAACCGGTAAGGTTTAGCGGCATATTCATGCATCATCATTAAGGACCCGTCATATAGACTAGAAGTAGTCTACACATCATCAGTACATTAGTTCATGCACGGATATGCATTATTTCAATTTACGTATGTTCGTTTATTTGTTAAACGTTACCACTCAGTCATTACTATTAACATTATACCCAATACTCCCGACAATGATCCTAATACATTTTCAAACTAATTATAATGATATAGAGATTATATTATTAATTTACCCGGTGTTTTTAAACCAATCGCTATATTTTCCGTTAGGAGCTTATAACTCCGTCGGTTTGCGATATTTCAATCCGATAATCATTCTAACACCCGATTCTTGCAAGGAATATGATATTACAATTTTTACGACTTCGTCGTATTTTATTTCAACTCGTCACAATTTATTTTCAGATAACTCGGTACCCGATAACACTCAATGTATGCACTAAACTAACTATATCTAATTAAATGGGAGACAAACTCTTTAATTACACATCAAATCTCTTCAATTTAGCACATGTGTGCCGCCCCCCTAGCCATCCCATTTAGCTAATACTTCCATTTTGCATTAAATGAATTTACTTGATTTAATTCCATCCTCCACTAACTTAACACATACTATAAACAAATAACTAGCCATTTTAGATCAAAACCCTCTCCATCTCATCCACCCCAACCGGCCACACCTCAAGAACACCAAGAAGTCATCAATTTTTCAAGATCCAAGTGTTTAACAAGTCCTAGTAGTAATCTAGTTTGGGTTTTGAAATAAAAACCACAAAGATTAATAGGGTTTTCATCACCATCTTTCAATAATCATCACAAGTAAGTTACCCATCATTTTCCTACTCTTTTAAACATTTACTTGATGTATTTTCATGATCTAGTAACAAAACATGCAAGTATGTATGATCCATACCACTTTATTAGGTTTTTATTACATAAAAATGGGTTTTGATTATCCTATGCTTATTCCCTTGAAACCCACCATGGTTGGTGATGTTTAGGACCCCATGACACCCTAAGAAGGTGTATGGTAGGATTTGCGAACTTGTGGAGTTGATTTGAAGAGATTTGAGTAAGTTTAGAACTTTAAAAATGGATTTTAAACATTATAGATGAGGGTCTGTCCATAAACGGCAGATCTGGAAACCTCAGTAATTTTTGAACTATTTTGGTCTAAATATTCAGAAAGTACTTTCAAAAACGAAACCGTGGGCGCCGGAATCACTAAAATCGGACTTATAACGAAGGAGATATGATTTTCCGAAGTTGGGTGACGAAAACTATTTTTCAGAAAAACTGTTGCTGATTGCCGAACTTTAAGGGGCAAAACGAGTCATTAGCCGTGATCTAGATGAGCCGAGCCATTGAAAATATGTTAGTTTATATTTATACGAAACCGTGGATATAAAGAACGTAGAAAACGAGCTTATAACGACCGAGATATACACGTTTAAAGCCCGACAATTCATCACTTATTTTGACAGCCCACTTTTATAAAGTGTTTTAAGTATGAAAACTAGTATTTTTACAAGTCACTAAGTTGATAGCCGATTATCTAATTGATCGAGACATAATTGATCAAAAGTTGAATATAACGATATTTAGATATTGTTACAAGGTTTACAAAAACGTTGAGTTTTATTTCTAACACTTATCGAGCTATATTTCACGACTAGTTTTACGAGGCCGTTTTGGCATATCTTCACGAGTTGTAAAAAGAGTTATTTTGCGACGAAAACATTATATTAACCAATATAACACCAAACAAGGATCGTGGAGTACCGTTTCAACCTATTTACACGAAAAGTGTTTATTAACTTAACGAGACGTCAAAAATGTATTTTTCGACGATAAACGTTATTTTCCAAAATCATCGAGTGGTATCGATAACATACGTATTTGCATGTGCAGCATCATCTCATTTCTTACATTAGATTCCATCATTCATATTAGGTCGCGGTTAGAGATCGTGCCTCATTTCAGTGTATTCACTTTTGTCATCGTAGCTATCATACCAGGTGAGTTTCATAGCCCCTACTTTCGTACATTTTGAATAACTGTTTTGGGGGAGAATACATGCTCATTTTCATCCAAATGTATACATGATTTACTTGATTATGCCACTTGTTCATCAAAGTATTACTTGCTCCACTTATGAATTTGTTATTGATCCGAATGCATTCACTAGTATTGCACTTAATTTTTATTACTCATGGACACAAGCACTTCAAACATTATGCATACTTAACCGAATGAACCGGCTCCACTACTATGTACATACATGACAAAATGAATGGGTCACATAACCGAATGTACGGGTATTATGACCGAATGAACGGGTCACATGACGAATGAACTGGTCACACAACCGAATGAATTGGTCACATCATCGAATGTATTGATCAACCAAATGTACTGTGAATCTTGTGGTCCACATATTACTTTTATTCACCAAACCAAAACTCATTTGGCAGTGGGTTGTAAACACACAGGTTGCAAGTCTTGTTATGGCCAAGGCTTGGGACTGAGTGGATTTACAATGCCTTTGCTGGGAAATCATTATCCAAAGGCATTACATTTTACAAAAACTCTATGAACTCACCAACCTTCGTGTTGACACTTTAGCATGTATTTTCAGGTTTTATGCTATGGCACGCTACAGGAGGTTTTGGCAGGGCATGGCATGGTCATAGAAGACTCTGATATTCATATGGGACCGTTTTAAACTATATTTTTAAGGGCCTAATTCCGCACTACTTTTTACAATGTAATCCAACACTTTTGTTAAACTATTTTATTCTAAATGATTGAAGCTGAAAACCGTTCTTTGCACTTGTGTTGTGGTACCAATTGAGTTACATCCCAATAACATTACTTTCCGCTGCAAACCATTTTTGGGGGTGTTACAGATTGGTATCAGAGCCTCGGTTATAGAGAACTGAGTGTTTTTAAAACCTAGACTATAGCTACATTCACGAAAACTTAATCCTATGACCGCCACGTGCCTGCCTGCCAAGCTGATGCCTCATTTGTGGTTTGTTGCTGACATAATTGATGAGATTTGTATCTCATTATCAGATAGATTACACTCACTTATTCTAGTTGATTACCATACTTGTCTTCCATATTAGTATGCTTACATATCATATGCGTTCCATTGTTACGCCTTTTTCCTTGCGTAGTTTCATTATTCGACCTCGAGATTGGTCATTTGCATTAGTCTTTCAGAACATCTTTTCATATGTAAAGGACATGGTATTAGTATAACTGGGCTGAGTATTTCAAAATTCATGGAACCTCGGTAAAATATAGACTGGTCATCTATATTCGACCCGGGATAGTGGGACATAGGCTGACCACCTATATCCGACTCAGAAATGAATTTTGCAATACTGAGAATAGTTATAATAAAATTTTGTCCAGATCAATTCTCTACCCAACTTCCAAATGTTTCATTCAGGTGTGCGTACTCAAACGTTGCAAGAACATTTCACACCTACACCACTTCGGTTACCACTGAGTGGATGTGCGCCGATAAATCATTGCATCTCATGGACATTCCCATTGTGCACCATACATTTACATCACCGTACTCTCTTTCATCATTGTTATGTGAATTCCTCATCATTGTTATTTGACTTCCTCACCAAGAAACATTTATAGGGATGAATCCAACCTCCTAACCAAGATTATAGAACATTCATGCCTTCATTTCCCTCGTGAACCACCGCCTAGAAGCATGTCAACTAATCATAACGACTTCAAGTTTTCATTTTATGACAAGCCACTCAGAACATCTACTTCTAGGAAGCGTCTTATTTACGTTTCACCCTTCTTTTCTTGTTTTGAAGAGTTATGCCGCAAAAGAAAGCTACTTCAACTATGACACCAGCTGCTATTCGGAAGCTTGTTGCGGATAGTATAGAGGCAGCACTAGTAGTTGAAAGGGAGGCCGTAGCTGCACGGGCTGCTGAAGCCGCTTCTCGGGCAGAAACCGCAGGAGTTGCCGGAATGGCTGCTAATGGTACTAATGGTCGTAAATGTACATACAAGGACTTTAAGAGTGGAGATCCCCAAAATTCAAGGGCACTGAAGGAGCCACTGCTATGATCCGTTGGTATGAAGGGATAGAATATGTGTTTCTTCTATGTAACTGTCCAGAGGAGTACAAGGTAAAGTTTGCTGCTAGTACACTTGTTGAGGAAGCTATGTCGTGGTGGAATTCTTATGCAAAACCCGTGGGAATGGAAAATGCTCACAAGCTTACGTGGGATGAATTCAAGAAGTTGCTGACTAAGAAGTTCTGTCCACGCACTGAAATAAAGAAGCTGGAAACAGAGTTTTACGAGCTAGTGACAACAGGTAATGATATCGAAACATACATCAGGAGATTTCAAGAATTGGCTGTGCTATGTCCAACTATGGTTCCAGATAATGAAAAGCTGCTAGAAAATTTCACTGGTGGACTACCTCACAACATCCAAGGAGATGTGATTTCCTCTGAACCACACACACTGGACGAGGCTATCAGAATGTCTCAAAAGCTTATGGCTCAAGTAGTGAAGCAAGAAACTACTGTCAACAACAACAACCACAACAACAACGAAAACAAGAGGAAAAGGGATGACAACCAACGAGATGATCAAGTATGGCAGCCAAACAAAGGACATGAAATGGTTAAGGCCTACGTTGCAGGACCAAGTAAAAGGAAAGGATATGCCGGGACTTTGCCCAAGTGCCACAAGTGCCGGTTTCACCACGAGGGACCTTGCCCCACTCAATGTGGAAACTGCCAAAAGGTCGGACACAAAGCCAAGGATTGCAAGGCTCCCACCCTCGTAATGCATCAGAAAGTCACGGTAACCTGCCATGAGTGTGGAGTACTTGGACACTTCAAGAGTGAATGTCCAGAGCTGAGAAACCAGAATGGAGGAAGAGTTCGTTGAAGTGCGAAGCTCGTCAGGACAACAACAACAATGACAATGGTTAAGAAGAGAACTTCTGCCTTATCTATTTAAACGGAAGCGTAAACCCTCTAGTGTTGTATTTCTTTTGTGTCCACTTTGTGTTCTATCGTACGAACTTCATGTACTATTACGATTCCGATCTAACGAATGTTTTATCTTTTATCACCGCAATGTGACTCATATATCCACGTCTCTTCACCGAGTACCCTCCAGAGACCAACGCTAACTGAATTCAGGGACTGAATTCCTTTAACGGGTGGAGACTGTCACAACCCGCATTTTCAGGATATTTTCCATATTCACTATTCATCTCGGGAAATTACTATTCATCATTTACTATTCACCGATCACTATTCATCATTTTACTATTCATCGTTTTTGGAGTCAATTTGAGATTCTGAGAAGCGTTCAGAAATTTTACTATTCACATGACACTATTCATTCCCGGAAGAATTCACTATTCATGGTTATCGTTCATCACTTCGTAAACTAGGTTTACGGGTATTCAAATACGCGTAACCGGTAAGGTTTAGCGGCATATTCATGCATCATCATTAAGGACCCGTCATATAGACTAGAAGTAGTCTACACATCATCAGTACATTAGTTCATGCACGGATATGCATTATTTCAATTTACGTATGTTCGTTTATTTGTTAAACGTTACCACTCAGTCATTACTATTAACATTATACCCAATACTCCCGACAATGATCCTAATACATTTTCAAACTAATTATAATGATATAGAGATTATATTATTAATTTACCCGGTGTTTTTAAACCAATCGCTATATTTTCCGTTAGGAGCTTATAACTCCGTCGGTTTGCGATATTTCAATCCGATAATCATTCTAACACCCGATTCTTGCAAGGAATATGATATTACAATTTTTACGACTTCGTCGTATTTTATTTCAACTCGTCACAATTTATTTTCAGATAACTCGGTACCCGATAACACTCAATGTATGCACTAAACTAACTATATCTAATTAAATGGGAGACAAACTCTTTAATTACACATCAAATCTCTTCAATTTAGCACATGTGTGCCGCCCCCCTAGCCATCCCATTTAGCTAATACTTCCATTTTGCATTAAATGAATTTACTTGATTTAATTCCATCCTCCACTAACTTAACACATACTATAAACAAATAACTAGCCATTTTAGATCAAAACCCTCTCCATCTCATCCACCCCAACCGGCCACACCTCAAGAACACCAAGAAGTCATCAATTTTTCAAGATCCAAGTGTTTAACAAGTCCTAGTAGTAATCTAGTTTGGGTTTTGAAATAAAAACCACAAAGATTAATAGGGTTTTCATCACCATCTTTCAATAATCATCACAAGTAAGTTATCCATCATTTTCCTACTCTTTTAAACATTTACTTGATGTATTTTCATGATCTAGTAACAAAACATGCAAGTATGTATGATCCATACCACTTTATTAGGTTTTTATTACATAAAAATGGGTTTTGATTATCCTATGCTTATTCCCTTGAAACCCACCATGGTTGGTGATGTTTAGGACCCCATGACACCCTAAGAAGGTGTATGGTAGGATTTGCGAACTTGTGGAGTTGATTTGAAGAGATTTGAGTAAGTTTAGAACTTTAAAAATGGATTTTAAACATTATAGATGAGGGTCTGTCCATAAACGGCAGATCTGGAAACCTCAGTAATTTTTGAACTATTTTGGTCTAAATATTCAGAAAGTACTTTCAAAAACGAAACCGTGGCGCCGGAATCACTAAAATCGGACTTATAACGAAGGAGATATGATTTTCCGAAGTTGGGTGACGAAAACTATTTTTCAGAAAAACTGTTGCTGATTGCCGAACTTTAAGGGGCAAAACGAGTCATTAGCCGTGATCTAGATGAGCCGAGCCATTGAAAATATGTTAGTTTATATTTATACGAAACCGTGGATATAAAGAACGTAGAAAACGAGCTTATAACGACCGAGATATACACGTTTAAAGCCCGACAATTCATCACTTATTTTGACAGCCCACTTTTATAAAGTGTTTTAAGTATGAAAACTAGTATTTTTACAAGTCACTAAGTTGATAGCCGATTATCTAATTGATCGAGACATAATTGATCAAAAGTTGAATATAACGATATTTAGATATTGTTACAAGGTTTACAAAAACGTTGAGTTTTATTTCTAACACTTATCGAGCTATATTTCACGACTAGTTTTACGAGGCCGTTTTGGCATATCTTCACGAGTTGTAAAAAGAGTTATTTTGCGACGAAAACATTATATTAACCAATATAACACCAAACAAGGATCGTGGAGTACCGTTTCAACCTATTTACACGAAAAGTGTTTATTAACTTAACGAGACGTCAAAAATGTATTTTTCGACGATAAACGTTATTTTCCAAAATCATCGAGTGGTATCGATAACATACGTATTTGCATGTGCAGCATCATCTCATTTCTTACATTAGATTCCATCATTCATATTAGGTCGCGGTTAGAGATCGTGCCTCATTTCAGTGTATTCACTTTTGTCATCGTAGCTATCATACCAGGTGAGTTTCATAGCCCCTACTTTCGTACATTTTGAATAACTGTTTTGGGGGAGAATACATGCTCATTTTCATCCAAATGTATACATGATTTACTTGATTATGCCACTTGTTCATCAAAGTATTACTTGCTCCACTTATGAATTTGTTATTGATCCGAATGCATTCACTAGTATTGCACTTAATTTTTATTACTCATGGACACAAGCACTTCAAACATTATGCATACTTAACCGAACGAACCGGCTCCACTACTATGTACATACATGACAAAATGAATGGGTCACATAACCGAATGTACGGGTATTATGACCGAATGAACGGGTCACATGACGAATGAACTGGTCACACAACCGAATGAATTGGTCACATCATCGAATGTATTGATCAACCAAATGTACTGTGAATCTTGTGGTCCACATATTACTTTTATTCACCAAACCAAAACTCATTTGGCAGTGGGTTGTAAACACACAGGTTGCAAGTCTTGTTATGGCCAAGGCTTGGGACTGAGTGGATTTACAATGCCTTTGCTGGGAAATCATTATCCAAAGGCATTACATTTTACAAATAACTCTATGAACTCACCAACCTCGTGTTGACGCTTTAGCATGTATTTTCAGGTTTTATGCTATGGCACGCTACAGGAGGTTTTGGCAGGGCATGGCATGGTCATAGAAGACTCTGATATTCATATGGGACCGTTTTAAACTATATTTTTAAGGGCCTAATTCCGCACTACTTTTTACAATGTAATCCAACACTTTTGTTAAACTATTTTATTCTAAATGATTGAAGCTGAAAACCGTTCTTTGCACTTGTGTTGTGGTACCAATTGAGTTGCATCCCAATAACATTACTTTCCGCTGCAAACCATTTTTGGGGGTGTTCCATCTTCTAGATCATAGATCCTCCCACTGAATTCTTGAGATATGAGATCTTTTTCAAGAAAATCTCCATACCTAGCAACAATTACTTTGTTTTCAGGTGGGTAGTAAAAGTAGTAACCCATCGTTTCCTTTGGGTATCCTACAAAGATACACTTTACAGATCTCTGTTGGAGTTTATCTGCTGAGTCACGTTTAACAAACGCCTCGCAACCCCAGACCTTTAAATAAGACAAGTTAGGCGTTTTCCCAAACCATAACTCATAAGGCATAATCCCAAAAGGATAAAGGAAGAGTTGTAAGATTAAACATTGATCACACCATATCCAATAATGTATGATTCCTTCTCTCAGATACATCATTTTGTTGTGGAGTATATGGAGATGTGAGATGCTGGACAATTCCATTCTCAGCTAGATAATCTTTAAACTCTTGACTTAGGTATTCACCACCTCTGTCGGATCGAAGAGCTTTAATCTTCTTTCCAAGTTGCAATTCTACTTCAGCTTTGAAAACCTTAAATGTTTCAAACACCTCATGTTTATGTTTAAGTAAATAAACATATCCATAACGGCTGAAATCATCAGTAAAGGTTAAGAAGTAGCTAACACCTCTCTTTGACACATGTCTAAGTGGTCCACATACATCAGTATGTATCAAACCAAGTACATCATCAGCCTTTTCCATACGATTATTAAAAGGTTTCTTTGTCATCTTCTCAGATATACAAGATTCGCATTTATCAAATGATTCATCATTGATCTCTTGCAAAAGAACGTCACATTGCAGCTTTTGCATGCGAGTCTTGCCTATGTGAGCAAGTCGACAATGCCAAAGATAAGATGAATCCAAGACATTCTTGACTCTCTTATTATTGATGCTATACATCGAATTATAATCATTGCATTCATTCATATCAATCTCAAAAACACCATTCACAACAATAACATTAAAATAAAAAGCATTATTTAACGAAACAGAAATTTTATTGCTTATAATAGTATGTTGAAATCCAATATCCAATAAACACGAAAAAGAGACCACACCCCTAACAATTGAAGGTGCATAATGGCAATTATTGAAATACAGTACTAAGCCCAAAGGCAAAACTAATTTAAATATTCCTATGACTTCAACAACTGCTTGTGCTCCATTGCTCACGTGCAGATATTGCTCCCCATAGGCCAGTCTCCTTTCAACTCTAAACCCCTATAGTTGATTGAAAATATGAATACTACATCCAGTATCGTATACCCAGGAATTTATTTTATGAGTTAAAGAAAATAATTCAATCATGAAAAAGTTACCTGAAGTGCTGGATTTCCCAGCCTCAATCTTCATCTTTTTCACACGCAACTCCTCGAGATAAAGAGGACAGTTCCTCTTCCAGTGTCCTATCTCATAGCAATGGTGACAAGTCTGATCCTTCTTGTTCGGATTGGCCTTGTTCTTCTGAGGGTACTTCTTAGGCATAGGTTGATAGGCCATAACTTGTTTACCCTTGTCAACCTTTCCTTTCCCCTTCTTATTCCCTTGCGGTTTTGGCTTTTGAATCCTACCTCCTTGTATAGCTAATACCTGAGGAGTAGGTGCCTTGCCTGGTAAACCCTTTTCATAATCCACGAGCATTGCGAGCAATTCCGTGACTGTCTTCCCCGAGCAATGCATGTTGTAATTTTGAACAAAACCCTTAAAATCCTTGTTCAAGGACCTATTGATTAAGTTCACACACACATTCTCAGCATAGACATAGTTCAGCTAATGTAGTTGGTCCAAATACATTTTCATTTCCAACACATGATCGCGAACATGTTTACCTTCCCCTTGCCTACAGCTGTGTAATTGATCGATCAAATCATACAGTTCAACAGCTGGTGGCTTTTCATAGGTCTTTTGGAGTTCTTCCAGCATATCTTTATGAAAATAGTTCTCAAACTGCTTTTGCAACTTGGGAACCATACTTTCGAGCATTAAGCACGCAACTTCATTGTGCCTATCGAACTCCTTTTGCCAATCTGCTTTGACTTCATCAGATTCAGTCTCAGCTGGCTGTTCAGGGCAAGGCTTAGTCAAATATTCCAGCTTCTTGGACACTCTCAGGACAATCCTAAATGACCTATGCAATGAAATTTGAGCCAGTCAATTTTTCCCTTTCAAAATGACTTTTGAAAGCAGAACTTAGTATAGCGTTTTCGGGTTGAGCCATTTCTACAGAAAAAGTTCAAATATTAGTATTCTGATAATACAATTTTTCAAAAAAAGAAAATTACCCAGTAAATATTCATATAACATAATCTTCTTGAAAACTAGGATCCAAATTTCCATAGTTTCACTACATCAGTTGATCTGCTAGTAGTGAAAGTACTAAAGATGGTAATCTGTCGTACAATAATCGGCAAACAATCTCCGACTCCTAGATCATTATGGGAATTACATTTGCCAAAAACAATTTGCAATGTAAGCATGTTTCTTCCCATCTCATGCCTTAAGTTTCAAGGTCTCACTTACAACTTAATTAAGTCGTATAATTTAGAAACTGCAAATTCTCCATGTCACGGTCTCACGCCATGGAAATTTACCTTGTCATTAATATCTAGGCAAGGTCTCACTTACGCTAAATATTAACTCCAAGTGTCTCTTATAATTAGATAGCATGGACTTAAATTTTAGGGTATTTATTTTGATGTGACAATCAAAATATGTACGAAGAAGCATGCACACATCTTCGTATCATAAGTTTTCAAAACATTTTTATTTACCAATTAGGCTAAGAGTTAAACCAACAAAGTTTTAATTGAGGTATTGGGTTCACTAATCAAAGAATTACCTACAATTATCGCCCACTATATCCTACTGCTGCATGAGTCATAAAGACCCAAGTTATTCGGATAATTACCACAAAAGTGGGGTGTGGAATTGAGGTCAATTCACCCTTAAGATGATTTTGTACAAATAAATAGCATTACTTGGTGGCTCCAATTAGACGCACAAAGGAGCGGAGAGACAAACGTCCGCCCGAAGGCTAATTAAAAACGCGTTCCTTTCGGATGACAATTTAATGTCAAGCCTCCTTATACCCCTCTTATAGTTTGTCTAAACTAGGTGAGCCGTTCACATTATTGGTACAAAACTCATCACTCAATCAAAAGTTTATGATTCTAAGTCTTAAAAAAAATATGTTATAAACTATAATATTGCTAGTCTCGCCTGGGAGCAAATTACAGTGCGAAGCGAACCACTGTCGGCACATAAGACATTGCAATATATAATTTATCACATCAAGGTTTCATAGTTATTATGTCAATTTATTTTCTATTCGAAAAATTACCCTCTTTTTGCTTACAATTCAACATATAATTTAAACAAAAAAAGCAAGTAATTTAATAAAAATAAATAACCACATAATAACACATATAATCTTAACCATTAAATCATATAGCCACATGCAGACCTTTTGATAAAATCCTATTAATAATCTATCTATGTTTTAATATGCATATAATTAACTAAGACTCCTATTGGTTTTCGAGCTAATGGTACCAATGGACCACATACACCAAACAATTTGGTTGCGTAAGTCTTAGCAAACATATACCACGTTGCACATAAAAGATTCATTAATTTAATTAATTAGGTCTTCCCTAATTTCAAATCTATCTTATTACATGTAGCAAATAACTTAACAATTAATTACAAACCCTAATCCATGATAAACGTGCATGTTTCATCATGGATTAATTTACAAGTCAAGGAGCGTAACCCTTTACACACATAAACACACATGTTCCTAATTATAGGGTTACAAAACTAATTTTTTAATTAAAGAGGGCTCGCCCCCCCCCCCCCCCAAATTAGGGTTTGAATTTTTTTTAATGTTCGAAAATCCTAAAAAATTCGACTAACATGTTAATCCTAATCAAATATTCAATTTTTATGTGTTTCGGTAATACAATTACATGTTAAACGACTCGTGATGCCACTGTTAGAATTTAAATCCCTTAACAATTATATAAATAATTCCTACAACATCAAAGCACATAGCGGAAGCAAAGAATCATATTTAACATATAAGAGATTAACCGAAATTTAAAGACACGTACCTTTGATCCTAGCAAGAACAAGGATCACAACTTTAAATCTTCTTCTTTAATTAATCAAGTGGATTAGCGAGAAACCCCTTACCTTTTTGTTTCTCAATCCAAGAGGTATTAACTATAGTGAGTTAATAACCAAGGTTTTGTACACACGTACTATAACCGATTAATGTTTGATGCTAGTAAAAGAACACAAGAATTAAAATAACAATTTGCTTAATTAAAACCAATGGATCGACACTCCCAAGGGATGTGATCGATCGGATTTCAAAGAGAAGAAGAACAAGGAAAAGTTAGGGTTATAGCAAGAGTGCACAAGGTAAAAAACCCTAACCCCTAAGCCTTGTATTTATAGGCATGTAATCTTGTAGGACAAGTTAGACTAGAATTGGGTTTGGCACCCTTATGGCCGATCAGCCCATACCCTCCATAGGGAATTCTAGAACCTTCTTGCTCCTTAATTACACCTATAGTCCTTCCTTTATTCACTAATGGTCGTTAGTCAATTCCCGTTAATTACTTAACGTCCGTTAGTCGTTATTTCATGTTCAAATAATTAAATACATAACGTTTATATATATTAATTATTCTTCATTAATCATTCATACGTAAAGTGTGCAATCCCATGGTCCCGAGTTCGATTCTAGTCATACACGTTTAATATTTTTCCACAAACTCTAACAATGTTCATGCTTAGGTTGCGGATTTGAGAGTCCCTAGGGGGATGGGTCATAGGATGTCAACCAGTGATCGTTTGCAACCGTTGGATGAAGATATTCGGCGCCTTAGCGTTAGTGTGGAGGATCAGCAATCCAAGTTGGATACCTTGGGGTATCACATGTGTGCCATGGATGAGGTGCATGAGAGGAATGCATAGTATGCTCAGGATAGAGAGGAACAAGGCAAGTATCGAGAGTGGGACACGAGGATGACAAGTATGTGGTTTGAGAGGAACCACATTGATCACACACGTTTTGATGGGTCCACTTATACTTATGTGCCCGATACTAGAGTTCCACATGTTCCTTCATTTCCTCATCCTCCTCAGTTTCACAGTCAGCAGGCTCTTACCTATCATCCTCAAGACCCATTTGGATTATTTCCTGATATGTCATCCACCTCTTGGCAGCATGGTAGAGGTGGTGATGATATAAACGAGTAATATGCTCGTGATTTGATTTCTTTGCATTCTAGCCTTAAGACAATTTTCATTTTTATTTTTCTGTTTTTATTTGTTTGGTTTGTTTAAATCTATTTAGGATGCTTTATTTTTGTTTATGTTTTTATGATGATTATGGGTTTCGTTTATTATAATGGTTTTTGTGTTTACCCCAGAAAGGATTAGGAGAATTCGAGTCATGATGACACTAAATTCAACGCATAATTGTTGAAGTCCTACTTTCCTTGCTCACATTCTCATGGATCATAATCTCAAGGGAGTTTTCCGTTTCTAAGTTTATTTTTGTTTATTTGATATTTGTACAATGAGGGCATTGTACATCATAAGTGTGAGGAGGGGAATAGAATTAGAATTCTTCTTGTCTTTAGTTTTTACGAAATTTGTTATAATTTTAAAATTTAGACATGTTTTTTTGTAAATCATTAGTTGCATAGTCGCACATTTACCATTATTACAATTTATGATGATTTTAGCCTATTAGCATACATTTTATACGTTCTTTTTCTTTCATTTCATTGAGTAAGCCGGTGGCTAGTAGTAGACTTTAGAACTTGATATTGTTTACTCTTTGAGACCACCAAAATGAGTATTTCACTAAGGTAACTTGGTGTAATAGATGTAGCTAGTTTATATGAGGAAAATTTTAGGATTTAACCCAAATAGCCTTAATGTTTATATGTTTGTGTATATTAACTAACTACACTGATTAATTAATCCCCATTTGAAACTCATTTTGTTGTACTTATTTTTAGTACAAGATACCTTTAAAAAAACCAAGTTTGAGGAAACATATTGGCTGCTAATCCCAACGACTTGCATAACACAATCTCCATCTCTCACAACTTAATGGACCAGGTGATCCAAGATATGGCAGAAAAAGGAGGAGATAACAAAAGAAAATGGGAGGACAACTCCAGAGCCAACCATCAACCAAACAAACGACAGGAAGTCACTAAGACTTATTCTGCTGGACCCAATGACCAGAGGGTCCGGACCGTGCTCCGTGAAATGTGTAAATTTTCAAAAGATCGGTCATATGATCAGGAATTGCAGAGCACCAGTTCTTGCTACTGCTCAAAGGGCACCAGTGACTAATCAAAGAGCTCCTACATTTAAGGACAAATCTTCCCTTACCTGCTTTGGGTGTGGGGAAAAATGGCACTTCAAGACTGAGTGCAGGAAACAGAGAAACCAGAGTAACAATGGAAATCAAGCTGCTGGAGGAAACCAGGGTTATGCAGGAAATGTCCGAGGAAGAGTGTATGTGGTTAGAGGAAGAGAAGCACCAGAGGACCCGAACGTTGTTACGGGTACGTTTCTTCTAAACAACCGCCATACATCTATTTTATTTTATACCGGGGCAGACAAGAGTTTCATATCAAACACATTTAGTCGGTTGCTAGATATCATCCCTACAACTTTAGGCATTGGTTATGACGTAGAATTAGCTAATGGTCATGTGAAAAGAGTAGACACTATAATCCGAGGTTGTACACTAAACCTGTTAAACCATCCGTTCAACATAGATCTTATGCCAGTAGGACTTGGAAGTTTTGACGTTATTATTGGAATGAACTGGTTATCTAGACATCATGCGGTGATCATCTGCGACGAGAAGATTGTTCGAATACCATACGGAAATGAAGTATTGGAAGTTTTAGGAGATAGAAGCGACCGTAGAAATCCATCGCAATTGAACATTATATCATGCACCAAAGCTCAGAAGTACATTGAGGATGTATGTCTCCTCTTTATAGCATAAGTTGAGAAGATAAAGAAGGAACCTAAAGAAAACCACCTAGAAGACGTGCCGACAGTGCGTGACTTTCCTGAAGTATTTCCCGAGGATTTGCCTGGACTTCCAGCAGTTAGACAACTAGAGTTTCAAATTGACTTAGTTCCAGGTGCTGCACTCGTAGCGCGAGTACCATACTGATTAGCTCCTTCGAAAATGCAAGAATTGTCAGAACAACTACAAGAACTCTCAGAAAAAGGTTTCATCTGGCTTAGTTCCTCACCATGGGGAGCCCATGTTCTATTCGTAAAGAAGAAAGACTGATCCTTCCGGATGTGCATCGACTACAAAGAGCTGAACAAGTTAATAGTAAAGAACCGATACCCACTCCCTAGAATCGATGACCTATTCGATCAACTACAAGGTTCCAGCGTATATTCAAAGATCGACCTTCGATCTGGATACCATCAACTTCGAGTTTGAGAAGATGACATTCCAAAAACAGCATTTAGAACCCGTTATGGACACTATGAGTTCCACGTTATGCCATTTGGTTTAACAAACGCACCAGCAGTATTCATGGACCTTATGAATAGGGTGTGTAAACCATATTTGGATAAGTTTGTGATTGTATTCATAGACGATATCCTAATCTATTCCAAGAACAAGGAAGAACATGAAAAACATCTCAAAATGATTCTGGAATTGCTCAAGAAAGAGGAATTGTATGCAAAATTCTCAAAATGTGATTTCTAGATCTCCACAGTACAATTTCTCGGTCACGTAATTGATAGCCAGGGTATTCATATGGACCCTGCAAAGATTGAATCAATTAAGGATTGGGCAACACCAACAACGCCAACTGAAATCCGCCAATTCTTAGGACTTGCCGGTTATTACAAGAGATTCATCGAAGGATTCTCCAAGATAGCCAAACCACTAACCACCCTAACTCAGAAAAATGTAAAGTACGTCTGGGGAAAAGACAAAGAAGAGGCATTCCAAAAACTCAAAGAAAAATTGTGTAGTGCACCCATATTGGCCTTACCTGAAGGAAGCGATGACTTTGTCGTATACTGCAACGCTTCGCACAAAGGTTTAGGTATTGTATTGATGCAGAGGCAGAAAGTGATTACTTATGCCTCACGGCAACTCAAAACACATGAAAAGAATTACACAACCCATGATTTAGAATTGGGGGCAGTTGTATTCGCTCTTAGGATATGGAGACATTACCTGTACGACACTAAGTGTACACTGTTTACGGACCACAAGAGCTTACAACATATCCTAGACCAAAAAGAGTTGAACATGAGACAACGTAGGTGGCTAGAATTACTCAGTGATTACGACTGTGAAATTCGTTATCACTCGGGAAAAGCCAACGTTGTGGCAGATGCTCTTAGCCGAAAAGAACGACTCAAACCCTTGAGAGTCAGATCCTTAAGAATGACGATCAGTTCACCTCTCCCATCAAAGATCCTCACTGCTCAAATTGAGGTACTCAAAGAAGAAAATAAACCAAGTGAAAAACTCTATGGTATGTCAGAAAACGCAAATGGCTTTATCAAGAGACCAGACGGAGTATTATGTTTCAATGATAGAAGCTGGGTACCACTCTATGGTAGGATACGAGAGTTAATTACGCATGAATCGTATAAGTCCAAATACTCTATTCATCCCGGATCTGATAAAATGTACCTTGATCTTAAGAAACTATATTGGTGGCCTAACATGAAGGCGGATATTGCACTATATGTCAGTAAATGCTTAACTTGTTCTAAAGTTAAGGCAGAACATCAGAGACCGTCCGGATTACTAGTGCAACCTGAAATCCCAGTGTGGAAATGGGAACGAATCACTATGGACTTCATAACCAAACTACCACGAACATCCAGTGGATACGACACGATTTGGGTGATTGTTGACAGACTCACCAAATCAGCACATTTCCTTCCCATCAAAGAAATTGACAGCATAGATCAATTCGCTCGTTTATACTTGAAAGAGGTAGTCTCCAGACATGGAGTACCAATTTCGATCATCTCCGATCATGACAGTCGTTTCATTTCAAAATTTTGGCAGTCACTCCAGAAAGCTTTGGGAACTAAACTCGACATAAGTACAACTTACCATCCCCAAACTGACGGCCAAAGCGAAAGAACCATTCAAACCTTGGAGGATATGCTCCGAGCCTGTGTAATAGATTTCGGCAAGATATGGGACGGACATTTGCCCCTAGTCGAATTCTTGTACAACAACAGCTATCATACAAGTATAAAAGTTGCACCATTCGAAGCACTTTATGGACGAAAGTACCGATCACCCATTTGTTGGACGGAAGTGGGAGACAGTCAACTCACAGGTCCAGAACTCATTCATGAGACAACCGAAAAGATTGTACAGATTCGTAATCAGATGCAAGCTGCACAAGACAGACAAAAGAGCTATGCAGATAAGATGCGTGGGTTTTGCAACCTTACAACAGGTTTTACCTCTCGAGGGATCTCAAGAGGCTTACAACCCCACCAGGCAGTGTACCTGACCGATGTAGTATAGTGTAGTGGTAAGTACGGGGGATTGATCGTTCTCCACAGGGAATAGTGTTCGTTAGGTATGAAAGACTACTCTAATAGGTCTAAGGGTTGAGGAAGATTCTTTTTTTGTGTTTTTATAATTTTATGAAAGCAAGTAAAATCTCGGGGTTGAAGGAGTGGGCGGAATTAGTTGCTAGTCAACTAACCCAAATTACTACGAATGCAAATAAAATAAAATAACAAAAATGAAAATGTTGGTGGAAACTTATGTGTAGAGAAATGTGTTCACTTAGATTTCCTTACTCCCTAACTATCTTTTACCGGTTGATTAGTGTGTATTAGTTGCGTGGATGACGGGTGTATTCCTTAATACCAATCGTGGGGTGGCGTACGTACTTCCCCAACTCTACAAGCTCCTACTTCACTCCTATGTCGAGCCGGCTAGGAAGCTCCTAACATGGGATCACTAGAATTCGCTTGTGCATTAAATACAACCATAAAAACCTTTAGTACGCATTTGGTTCATGTTTCTTAAGACGTTCAAGCAAGTTACCGAATAGGAAGTTAGCCAGTTTTCTTAAGCCTAACATAGATAAACAATCATCCAATACAACTAATAACACACTAATAACCAATAATCAATAGCTAGGTTTCATTAGATCTAAGCAAACACAAGATAAATCTAGCCTAACATGTTAAACAAAAGACAAGAATAAGATAGAATCAAACAACACATAGACATATTGAATGATTAATTGATAACTTATCTTCAATGTAACATGGAAGATCTCAAGGCAAAAAGCCTTGAAAAAGATGCTAAAATCGTCTTAGGGTTTTCTCCCAAAAATTCCACACTAAGTTCCACCCTAATGACAAAGAATTGCAAAACTATATATAGATTTTTACATCTGACGGCGTCACCTCGCCGCTTTTAGGGTTCCCGGATGACCTTCTTGACGCCGTCCCTCTTTAGCTCTCCAAAATCCGTTCTGGCTTATCAAGGCTTGACGCCGTCAGACCTTGAACGTGACGCCGTCCCTCTTTGAATTAAGCCGTGACGCCCTTGATCAGGTTAAAGCGTGACGCCGTCAGAATTCACATGCAATTTTCACTGGCTTATCATGAGTAAATTTCACATCCACCTTTTCTTGCCAAGCCATGACGCCGTCCAGAGTAAAATCTGACGCCGTCAAAGGTAACTTTTAGCCGATTTTTGAGACTTTGTCGTTTTCTTCACTTTTATGCTCCAAAAACGTCCAAAATGCCTCCTTTTCCAGATTTCTCCTCAAAAGTACCTAAAATGACAAAAGGAACGATTTAGGGCAATATTTGATCAAATAAATACGATTTAGGGCTTAAATGACCCCTTAAAAGCGGTACACTTTTCGCTTCATCAAATACCCTTACACTTGAGATTTGCTTGTCCTCAAGCAAATGCGCTTTTATTCTAATCAAAATACAAGTTAGGGGTCATTTAATGCTAACATAAAAGTAATTACAACAAATATTCGTTCCACTTTAATCATAATAAGCATGGAGATTACAAACTAGCACCTCACAAGTAGTGTTTAGATACTCACATCTCTCAAGTGTCATAAAAATAAATCTCATAAATGAAAACGGATAAAATCTCTCACTACCTGTCATAGCAAATAGATTACCATAGGCTTGGGAAAGGATCGAAAACCTCCTCCACTAGGCGTAAGCACCTAAGATAAACTATCAAAGAGGGCTTTTAAATGGGTTATGACGTTAGGTGTAGGGAAAAGGAAAACACGGTTTTGTTGGATAAAGGATATTTTACTGGTGGCGAGTTAAAGATCTTGATCAATTACATGTACTATACAATGTTGCTAAGCCAAGACTCGACTCGATCTTAAGCTAAAAACAAAATAACAAAAACATAAAATAAACATAAAATGAAACGGGATGGTAGTCCGTATGTTTTTTCTACTTTTCTTTTTCTCATTTTTTTGTATTTTTCTTGATTTTTTTTTTTTTTTTTTTTTTTTTTTTTTTTTTTTTTTTTTTTTTTTTTTTGCATACACTTTTGCCCTACCATCCAAAATAATACATCATAGGGGCATTGCATTCCCCTTACACTTGAACTTTTACATAACTTTACAAATAACTATTCTAATGACTCGAATTAAAATAATTGAAAAACTTGGAGTACTTTTAAAATATTTAGCACATATGGGGGTAATAAATGATGTTTTTCCCATTACTCCATTACACTAGTACTTTACCCATGAGTCCCAATCGTCCCAAAACAATATGTACAAGGATATGACTCGACTTAGCAACCATGTAATCAATTAGATAATTAACTTGGGTTTAAACAAATGTTGTAACAATAATGCACTAAAAATGAGTGCATACAAGGTAGGCTAAGGCGATTTGGGTGTACATTTTAGTGGGGTGTAACAAATTCTTCCTTTAAGTAAAATGCTTAAAGGTCGAAACGAAAAGATAGGCTCTGAGGGGTGTACTAGGGGTATCGTGTACTAAAAATGAGTACAACGCAAGGGGTGTGGGAGAATTACTTGACCAATGTAGCCAAAGTAATTATAACAAAAACACAGGTGTAAAACAATGGGTTAATCCTAATGCCTCTTATCATGTAGTAAATCTAACTACACGAATGTAGTCTTACTTGTGGCCTCAGAATGGTCCTAACGCAAGTTCTAGAATCTAAGTGCTACCGGTACATATATCATAGCATAAATGCTTTTCCTACCAATTCTAGGGGCGAACCTCACATATTTGGGGGTGGAAAATTTTTTAGTGGTACGGTTTTTGTGCTAGTCATATAACTCCTATCCGTGAGACGCTCATTAAGATCAAAGTTTCACTCCTATATGTTGTAAAAAATTTTAAATTTGGCACTAAAATTACCTTAACAAGTATTTCTCTCAGTTTTATTACACATCTACTATTGAACAAACAAAAATCAAGCGTAATAGCATTCTCTAAAATCGTACTTTTACCCTCCCCTTACACTTAAGATGAACATTGTCCCCAATGTTCAAATAACAAATGTAAAAGCATAAAGTAAAAGAATGAAATCAAATACTCCCCTGATTCGCTCGGTGGATAATGAAGTAACACGGTTAGATCTTCTTCCAAAGTAATGTTGAAGCTCCATGACTAATGCATCGCCATAAGCTTGATTCAAAACATTTCCTTGTCCAAAATAACCTGTTAAACCTGAGAAAACAAACACGAAAACCTGCATAACATCGGCGGGATAAATCTATATATAAGGATATAATGCTTGTGGAATGATAATTTTGCAGATTCCTGGAGATTATAAGTTGGAGATTTAATAAAAACTTTTTAAAAACAAAACTTTCAAAAATTTCTGAAAATTAAATCTGACGCCGTCAGGTTATAAACCCTGACGCCATCAGAAATGACCTGACAAAAATTCTCATTTTAAGTTTCCGGAAAATTTCTAGAAAAACCTTTACCTTACTTCCTGGAAATCCTGCAAAACATCATTATGACTCGATACAAGCATTTGACTCAAACAAATACGAATATGTATGTTAATTTAATATTATTACGATTCATGTTCATATGTGTTCTAATAAACCAATTTAGATTTCCCTTACACTTATCTTTTGCAAAATACCTTTATATGTAGTTAAGACGAAGTTAAAAACAAAATAAAGCATTTTCACAATTTTAGTTTTGAAAATGAATCAATACTAATAAAAATTAAACACACATACGGAAACAAATAAAATCAAACAAACAAACAAATAAACACACAAAGCAAATAAATAAAATAAAGCTTGGGTTGCCTCCCAAGAAGCGCTTTTCTTTATTAACGAGTCTTGTAGCTAGACTCAAAGTCACGTACATTACGTGACTCCATCATCGGTCACGATTCCTAGGCCATTTTCATTCCCGGTTTTATATTCCGGTCCTAATTTCAAACAATCCTTGTAGAAACCGAATATCCTTTCCATAACATAGTCTACTCCTTTATTTTTATCCTCATCATTCCTATAGTAGACCGCTTGCTTGAGCTCCTTCTCAACATTTGACAAGTGTTGGAATTGTTCTATCTTATATGGCATTTGGTAGTTTACTTCATCGGTCTCATTCTTAAATCTAACTATCCCTAAGGAAGGTTCATAAGTCATTCTAGAGACCTCAACAAATGGTTTTCCAAAAACCACTTGAGTTAAGGACGCATCGACTATTGGGCGGATATCTTCTACAATTACAAAGTCGGTGACATAGGTGAAGTTTCCTATATAAACCGGTAATCCCTTAACTCTTCCCGTGAAGTTACTCATCCAACCCTTGTCAGGGAGCATCCTATACCCAAGTTGATTTTTCATTATCAAGTTGTAGTGGGCTCTAGTCATGATGTTTATGGGTGATCTAAGGTCGATGTAGGCTTTCCACACATGCAAATGTCCGATGTTGCATGGTATGTTGAGATTAGAAGGGTCGCCTATTTCAATGATTGGTCTACCTAGGAAGTATGGTGTCTCGGGGTCATCGAATAAGTTTGTATGATATACGCGCTCTTCCTTAGTGGTTAGCCTATTGAAGTAGTCCTCATCATCATCTACTTCTTCAATCTCATTTGTCCTAACTTCCTTATCAACCTCGACTTTCTTATCCTCATCCTTAGGTTCACTATTATCCTCATTTCTATCAATTGGTTTGATAGTGACAATGTTGACGAAGTGGACGTGTTTGGATGAAGAGGGGTCCTTTACTTGGGGTCCGCTATTTGTGTTCCTAGCGTCCTTATGTGGAGGTGATAGCACTTGGTTATTGAGGGCTTTCAACAAGTTGTCAATTTTGTTGGTCATCTCTGTTTGTTGCTGATTGAATTCGGATTCGAATCTAGCTATCCGAGCTTCTTGAGATGCCATAAATTGAGACATCAATCCTTCAAAGTTATTGGTACTACCATTGCCGGAAGGATTGTTGTTGAAAGTACGGTTCGAGTTGGAACCGCTTGATTGGAAACGATTAGGTGGGTTGGAAGAATTGGGTTGTTGTGCGTTTTGGTTTTGTTTCCACCTAAGGTTCGGGTGATTTTTCCATGAGGGGTTGTATGTATCACCGTAATGGTTTGGCTCGGGTTTGAAAGTGTACCACTTGTCTCCCGCTCTGTCGGTACGCGAGGATGCGTAGTCCACAAAAGCTTGTTCGGGGAGTTCCATGCAATCACGGGTGTCGTGGGGACCACTACATAATTCACATGAAGAAGTGATTTTGTTCACTTGGCTTGAAAGTTTAGGAACCTCGTAGGATTTCATAGAGAACTTGACTTGGTCTTCAAGTTCTATGATCCTACGGTCGGAAGTGCTTGAATTGTTCAAAGGCAAAGATATTGCCTTGACCGTTTTATTCAAATCACGGGGATCACTCCAACTTTCGTTGTCATAAAGAGCAAGATCCTCTAGGAGAGCCCATGATTGTTCCGCACTTAGATCACGTAGCTTGCCACCGGCCGATTGGTCAATGGTTTGCCTTGTGTAGAGATTGATATGGTCATAGAAGATTTGGACTTGGAGCCAAAGTTCTATGCCATGGTGAGGGACTTTTTGGAGTAAGTCCTTGAATCGAGTCCATGCCTCGTAGAGAGTTTCGCCTTGACGTTGTTGGAACATCAAGATATCATTCCTTAGCTTGGTAGTTCTTCCCGGTGGGAAAAACTGAGCAAGGAAACGAGTGGTGAGATCATCCCAAGAGTTGATGGATCCTGCGGGTTGACGTTCTAGCCACTGACTAGCTTGGTCCCGCAGAGAGAATTGAAAGAGACGCAATCGGGTCGTCTCTCGAGTGGCAACATCAAGGTCTATAGAATCAACGATTTTAAGAAAGTCCTTGAGGTGTTGATTAGGATCTTCAGAACGAAGTCCATGGAATGCGCATCCGCTTTGCACCAACCGGATGGTGTCGGATCGCAAGGGTGTGACATTGGCTCCTTGAGTGAGCTCAATGGTGTTTCGATAGCCATGGTGGCTAGGACGGGAGTACTCTCCTAAAGTACGGGCTCTAGGAGGTGGTGGTGGTTGTTGTGGTGGTGGGATGTTGGGATCAAGGATATTACCATCTTCCATGATGTCTAATGGTAATGGTTACGAACAAAGAAACGAAGAAAATAGATAGACTAAAGAAAACCTAGAAAAATAAAATAAAAATCTCACTAGAAAGGAATCTAGTGAGTAGACCTATAAAATAAAAATTCAACCTAAACAATAACTATTCCCCGGCAGCGGCGCCAAAAACTTGATGCGTGGGTTTTGCAACCTTACAACAGGTTTTACCTCTCGAGGGATCTCAAGAGGCTTACAACCCCACCAGGCAGTGTACCTGACCGATGTAGTATAGTGTAGTGGTAAGTACGGGGGATTGATCGTTCTCCACAGGGAATAGTGTTCGTTAGGTATGAAAGACTACTCTAATAGGTCTAAGGGTTGAGGAAGATTCTTTTTTTGTGTTTTTATAATTTTATGAAAGCAAGTAAAATCTCGGGTTTGAAGGAGTGGGCGGAATTAGTTGCTAGTCAACTAACCCAAATTACTACGAATGCAAATAAAATAAAATAACAAAAATGAAAATGTTGGTGGAAACTTATGTGTAGAGAAATGTGTTCACTTAGATTTCCTTACTCCCTAACTATCTTTTACCGGTTGATTAGTGTGTATTAGTTGCGTGGATGACGGGTGTATTCCTTAATACCAATCGTGGGGTGGCGTACGTACTTCCCCAACTCTACAAGCTCCTACTTCACTCCTATGTCGAGCCGGCTAGGAAGCTCCTAACATGGGATCACTAGAATTCGCTTGTGCATTAAATACAACCATAAAAACCTTTAGTACGCATTTGGTTCATGTTTCTTAAGACGTTCAAGCAAGTTACCGAATAGGAAGTTAGCCAGTTTTCTTAAGCCTAACATAGATAAACAATCATCCAATACAACTAATAACACACTAATAACCAATAATCAATAGCTAGATTTCATTAGATCTAAGCAAACACAAGATAAATCTAGCCTAACATGTTAATCAAAAGACAAGAATAAGATAGAATCAAACAACACATAGACATATTGAATGATTAATTGATAACTTATCTTCAATGTAACATGGAAGATCTCAAGGCAAAAAGCCTTGAAAAAGATGCTAATATCGTCTTAGGGTTTTCTCCCAAAAATTCCACACTAAGTTCCACCTTTATGATAAATAATTGCAAAACTATATATAGATTTTTACATCTGACGGCGTCACCTTATGGAGTGTGACGCCGTCACCTCGCCGCTTCTAGGGTTCCCGGATGGCCTTCTTGACGCCGTCCCTCTTTAGCTCTCCAAAATCCGTTCTGGCTTATCAAGGCTTGACGCCGTCAGACCTTAAACGTGACGCCGTCCCTCTCTAAATTAAGCCGTGACGCCCTTGATAAGGTTAAAGCGTGACGCCGTCAGAATTCACATGCAATTTTCACTGGCTTATCATGAGTAAATTTCACATCCACCTTTTCTTGCCAAGCCATGACGCCGTCCAGGGTAAAATCTGACGCCGTCAAAGGTAACTTTTAGCCGATTTTTGAGACTTTGTCGTTTTCTTCACTTTTATGCTCCAAAAACGTCCAAAATGCCTCCTTTTCCAGATTTCTCCTCAAAAGTACCTAAAATGACAAAAGGAACGATTTAGGGCAATATTTGATCAAATAAATACGATTTAGGGCTTAAATGACCCCTTAAAAGCGGTACACTTTTCGCTTCATCAGCAGACAAGAGACGTAAACCACTCGAGTTCCAAGTAGGGGACAAGGTCATGTTAAAAGTTTTGCCATGGAAAGGCGTGATACGTTTTGGCAAACGTGGAAAACTAAATCCTTGTTACATTGGACCTTTCGAAATTCTAGAAAGAATTGGACCAGTAGCGTACTGACTTCAACTACCGCAAGAACTCAACGTACATGATGTCTTTCATGTATGCAATCTAAAGAAATGCTTGTCCGAGGAAACTCTTACTATTCCTCTGAAAGAAATCAAAATTGACAATCGACTACACTTTATCGAAAAACCTGTTGAAATCATGGACCGAGAGGTCAAGAGACTGAAACATAGTCGAATACCAATTGTCAAGGTTCGCTGGGATTCTCGAAGAGGCCCTAAATTCACGTGGGAACGTGAAGATGAATTCAAGACCAAATATCCCCATCTTTTTGTATCTCCGCCAAATAACCTGAGTTGAATATCGGGACGACATTCAAATAAGGTTGGGAGACTGTAACAAATGGTAATTTTCCATTTTAATAATTATGATTAATTATCAGAAAATGTACATTATTTATTTTCTGACACTTGTTAATGAGAGGTCATCTCATTTAATTATGTTATCACACTACGATAACTCAAAAACATTGATACGTGATACAATGCATTGGAACGAGCTCACACACGAACCACCAAAAATCAATAATTCTTATAAACAACCAAACGGACCATTACACTATTCCTGGCCCAACTATTTGGCCTGTTACTATTCATGGTCCAACCCAAAATTCATAATTTCTTATATAACGATTGACTGAACCTACCAAACTTTACCTCGATATCTTATAATTTCGACACGTAACATGTGAAACTTTTTACACAACTCGATTCTCCATACTACAAACAATCAGGATCAATAAATCTCATCTCATGATTCGAACATTTGATCACAGAACAAGACGCAAAGTGAACCTCGCTCGAACTCGTTTACATGTTATCACATTTTATGTAAATCGACCCTAACTTGATTTTACCCAGCTTGTTTAATTTTCTTTGATCAAATGTAAGTCCATAACATTGTTTTCTCATCTTTCTACACATTTGGTCACGTTAGAAAACGTTTTGGACCCTTTTAAGTATATCGAATGGTACATATGTACACACTTTGATCATAACCGAACCCAACAAGCAAACCCCCCTCTTTGATCTCATTATATTCGATTATAAACACATCTTATCCTCTAAAGAATCTCATAAAATCTGGAAAGGAATATAATCTATGCAACTTGATCATTATTAAACTATAAACCCTTTATATGCATTGCATATATATATCGACACATACATACCCTTTCAAACTTGAAATATATTTTCAAAACACATAATCTCTCTACATTTGCTACTGCCGAGAGACCTCCAAGGAACAGGAGGCATATTCGATCCATTTGAATATATTTCAAAGTCGAAAACTTATTTCTTGAAGCCATTGTGATCGACCTTGAAATCCATACGTATTCTAAGTCTTTTAGACGCATATCTCTCCACCTTTTGGGTATTATAAGTCTCTCTAAGTCATTTCCTACTCGTATATATTAATTTCAATATACCATGCATAATGTTTCATTTTATTCGAACGTATATTTACTTCTTGTACATTTATACGCTTTATGTTTATTTATTTTTCGTACATAATCATTGACCTCCTTCATGGATGGCTAGATATACGATATACACCTCTATTCGACTCTTATATAATCGTTTTATTGCTTATCCAACTTATTTTTGATCATTCATCATATCGCATATTTATATTTCATATATACATGTCATTTTTATTTTTGTACTACATGTATCGATCGAACAAAGAAACGGCCAAATATAATCAAATCTATACACATAACATGTTGTTTTTATTGTTCGGCCTATTTCTTTACACGACCATCTAACAAGTTGTTGTTATGAATTTCCCCTAATAAGCTCGTATAAGCTCTTTTTAAGACCCAAACTTATCACTAATCGAACCTACTAAAAATCCTTTATATTTTCCGGTTGGGCTTTAAACCCAAAAATAAGCCCAATAAGCTTAAGCAAATAAGCTGTTGTAAAAGCAGTTTGAACACGTTTTTAAGTCCACTTAAAAAGCCCAATTATAAGCCCAATATGTCTCAGAACCCATCGGATCTAAATTCCTTAATGGGCTTTAGCTTAATTCGTTAAAAGCCCATTAAGCGGAAAAATAAGCCATTTTGATAATAAGCAGTTTATTAAGACTCCAATAAGCTTTATAAAGCTATAAAAACTTTTCCCATTCTTTTTGTGATTTTTCGACTAATTTTTCAAAATAGTTTACTGTGCGGGTTAATTTTGCCAACTTTATATATTTGTGTTCTGAATTGTAAATTCATAACTTAAGGGTGGAAATTTGTAAAAACAATAAACAGGAAGCATAAATTGTCATTTTGGAAACTTGTGGACTAAATTTGTAACACATAACTAACGGGGGACTAACGGTTCAAAACTTACACCGTTAGGGTAAAAAGTGTAAATTCTGTAAAAGACCAAGGACTGAACAGTAACATTTATTTATATTCATTTCTATTCATGTTTTTCATATTTCAATTGAACATGTGCATTTTGTTATCTGTTTCAATATATTTGTTTTCGTTACGTTTATAATTATATAACGAACTTTAACGATTTACTAAACGTATTAATTTAACGACATTCGAGGAAACGATAATTATGGAATCATTGACATAAAAACAAGATAATATTATATATAATATTATTTTTGAACTTTAAGCATTTTAAGCATATCAAACTCACACATCACAAACCAAATCGTTATCCGTTACACATTTCCCACTCATTATTCGTGTTGAGCCAAAAACTGTAAAAATCTCAGACTTCACTATTATTCAGGTCGTGTGTTGGAGCCGTTCACATAACTTACTTGATTTTATATTTCACCTTGCCAGTTATACTCAAGGTGAGTCATAGCCCCACTATTACTTTATTTCTCATTTTAAACTACTTGGGGTGAGAAACATGCTTACATTTCTGTACTTCTTAAAAAATGCTTTTGTTTGACAAAACTACTACCTGCTGGCCTAAGTTGTAACCCCCCTAATTTATGAGATAACAGCGGAAGACTAATTAGGGTGTTACGGTGAGGATCGAAGTCATAATTATAGAAAATGGCTCGAAAGAGACGTTTTGAAAGTTGTTTGTCATTCAAATAATACTTTTGATACAAAAGGTGAAATATCTGATTTATAAAGTCCCATGAAAGGGTGTGATAATTTGAAAAGAATGACATATTTGATTTTACACCACGTAATTTATCAGAGTTATAATGCCCGCTCCGTGTCTTGTCCTGCTCCGTTAATTACCTGAGATAAACATGCTTAAAGTGTCAACACAAAGGTTGGTGAGTTCATAGAGTTTAATAGAAAACAATTTATTTCAATAAATTCAAGTGATGTACAGTGGTGTACGGTGGTGTACAGTGATAGTTGCAAATAAATACCAGTACGAGTAAACAGTTGATTTCAATAATTTCGAGAGTGAGGTGATAATTGTAATAAGTGCTAACAGTGATGAAACAAGTAGTGAGTTATTCCTTTGCCTTACGTTGAGTGATATCCAACGTAACCGCATAAGTGATTTATTTGCCTTACGTTGAGTGATATTCAACGTAACCGCATAAGTTATTCATTTGCCTTACGTTGAGTGATATTCAACGTAACCGCGTAAGTTATTCGTTTCAATAAATTCAAAAGGTGTACATAAAATATGTGTGCTCTAATTCTAGCAAATATTTCCATTGGAGTTTGGAGTTAACATATAAAAGGGGTGTATATATTTCTGGTGTTATGTGAAGGTGTATAGTGAAAACAAGTATCAAGTTACAATAAGCAATTTGAGAATGCTATCATTTGAGTTCAGTGTTTAAGCTAGCAAGCAATTTGCAAGTAAGGCAAACGTATATCTCTCCAAATAGTAAATCAAAACGTGTAAAGTAAGGGTTATAATTCAGAGTAAACCACAAGAGTTTTTCAGAGTACTAGAAAAAGTAAAAGCATGTAATTTAGCATGTATCTCCCCCAAAGAGTTTATATAATAATTAAACGAGTAGAAGTGGGGATATGACTCACCTTGAGCGTATCTGACAAGGTGGAATTATGAAATCAAGTAAGATTATGGGAACGATTATGGAAACTTCTTCAACACGTGACCTGAATATAAGGGAAGTCTGAGTATTTGACTTATTACGAATAACGAGTGTGAAAATGAGAAATCGATAACGATTTGATCTGTGACGTGAGTGTGATATGCTTAAAATGCCTAAAGTTCAAAAATAATATTATTCATAATATTATCTTGCTTTTATGTCTTTGAAACCAATAATATCGCTTCTTCGAAAGTCGTGAAATAAATCGTTAAGTTAAATCGATTAAAACTTGTTATGTAAGAACATAACGAACGTTATATATTAAGTAACTAAAATATACAAAAATGCACGTGACGTGACGGGGATTCGTAAAATGAAATATAGAAATGAAAATATTAATCATGTTCTGTTGGTCCTTGCAGTGTTTCTGTTTTTACACTTTACACCCTAACGACGTTAGCGTTGCACCGTTAGTCCTTAATTATATAATAATTGCATTTACAGTCCACTACATGTCCAAAATTACATTCTGAGCTTGGAATATCAAATAATATCAATTTCTACCCTAAAATTTCTGTTTTGGCAGTTTCAGTCCAAGTTTTAAAGGTTTGGCAGTTTTAGTCCTTTAGGGTGAAACTAGTTTGCATTTTTAGTCCAAACGTATAAAAATTATTGGAAAAAAAATAACCGAATTTTTCTGGAGCTTATTGAAGCTTATTAAAACGTGTTCCAACAGCTTATTTGCAAAAAGAACTTATTTTTCACTAAATGGGCTTTTAACGAGCTAATTATAGGCCCGTTAGTGTTTAACGATCCGTAAGCTTTGAGACAAGTTGGGCTTATCCTTAGGCTCATTTTTAGTGTACTATTTTCATATCAAAAGAGTTTTTTGGGTCAGCTTATACGGTGTGCTTATTTCCAGCTTATTGGGCTTTTCAGTCCGTTAAACTTTTATAACTAGTTTTAAGTATGGTGTTAGTTCACTGGTACAGATTTCACCTATCGTCACACTGGAAATGCGTGACTATATGCATATAGTCACGCACGTTTTTTTGGGTGTGTGTGACAAAAATTCGCGCCACCGTAGGTATCATATGGTCACATTGTTTAGTTTGTGGCCGTTTTCATCGAAAAAGAGTGACCAAAACCCGAATATGTGTGACTAATTAGGCACAAGTTTTGTTGGATTCATCAGTATGTGTGACTATTTCCCATCCTATGGCCACACGAAAATATAATAAATGTGACGTTTGTGATGATTTAGTCACACATCGTGTGTTGTTTTTTTCGAGTTAGTCACATACAATTTAAAAAACAGTGGCCAAAAGTGTTAATAAGTGTGACCATATGTTGTTTAAAGTGAAGAAATGTGTACTATTGATCATCCAATGGTCACATGAATTCTTAGTTTGTGTGGCCTTTTGTAATATTTAGTCGCACAAAGCATGTTTGCTTTGGGTATTTAGTCACATACAATTAAGCATAAAGTGGCCAAAAGTGTTAATAAGTGTGACCATATGCTGTTTTAAGTGAAGAAATGTGTATTTTGTGTGACTATTGATCATCCAATGGTCACATAAATTCTTAGTTTGTGTGGCCTTTTGTAATATTTAGTCACACAAAGCATGTTTGTTTTGGGTATTTAGTCACATACAATTAAGCATAAAGTGGCCAAAAGTGTTAATAAGTGTGACCATATGCTGTTTTAAGTGAAGAAATGTGTATTTTGTGTGACTATTGATCATCCAATGGTCACATGAATTCTTAGTTTGTGTGGCCTTTTGTAATATTTAGTCACACAAAGAATGTTTGTTTTGGGTATTTAGTCACATACAATTAAGCATAAAGTGGCCAAAAGTGTTAATAAGTGTGACCATATGTTGTTTTAAGTGAAGAAATGTGTATTTTGTGTGACTATTGATCATCCAATGGCCACATGAATTTTATGTTTGTGTGGCCTTTTGTAATATTTAGTCACACAAAGCATGTTTGTTTTGGTTATTTAGTCACATACAATTAAGCATTAAGTGGCCAAAAGTGTTGATAAGTGTGACCATATGCTGTTTAAAGTGAAGAAATTTGTATTTTGTGTGACTATTGATCATCCAATGGCCACTTGAATTTTATGTTTGTGTGGCCTTTTATAATATTTAGTCACACAAAGCATGCTTTTTTTGGGTATTTAGTCACATACAATTAAGCATAAAGTGGCCAAAGCTGTTAATAAGTGTGACCATATGCTGTTTAAAGTGAAGAAATGTGTATTTTGCGTGACTATTGTTCATCCAATGGTCACATGAATTTTTATTTTGTGTGGCCTTTGGTACTATTTAGTCACACATCGAATTAAACAAAGAGTGACCAATAATGTTGGAGCAGAGTTGCTACTGCTAGCAGTACTAAGGTAGTCCTGCTGAAGCAGAGTTACTGCTGCTAGTACTATGCTAGTGCTGCTGGAATGAGTATATATATTATATATAAAACAATATTAAAAACCACAAGAAATTTCAAATTGAATTAAACTCGAATGTATATAACTGGACAGAATATACAATTGTAATGTCGTACTTAATTAATCAAATATCTAAAGACTTTTGAACCTTCACCCCCTTAGCAGTTTGCCTTAAGTCGTTAGCAGATATATATTGTTTCTTCGATGGTGCCTGTGGTACACATTTAGTCACATGGTTTGTTGGTGTAACCAGTAGTAAACAAAAGACGCTTCTATCAAACATTGAATTACATATGAATAATTATATATGTAGGTTGAAAAAACACATGTACGTACCACCTCTTCAAAAATAATGAAGAGACGAAAAGTGTACCACTTTTAGGGGGTCATTTAAGCCCTAATTCGTGATTATTTGATCAAATATTGCCCTAAATCGTTCCTTTTGTCATTTTAGGTACTTTGGAGAAGAAATCTAGAAAAGGAAGCATTTTGGACGTTTTTGAAGCGAAAAGTGAAGAAAACGGCAAAGTCTCCAAAATCAAGCTGGAAACAGAGCTTGACGGCGTCACGCTTTGTAGGTGACGGCGTCACGTACTGGAAAAAGGATGAATATGAATTTACACGTGACGCGCCAGAAGGTTTTGTGACGGCGTCACGTGTTAATGGATGTAGGCCGTCAAGTGTTAAGTTAAAGAGAGACGGGCCAGAGGATTTTTGAAGGTGACGGCGTCAGGATCATAGACCTGACGACGTCAGATGATATAGAGTGACGGCGTCAAAGTATTCTTACACGAGAAGGAACCTTAGTGAAACCGCCACAAGTTAATCAAGACAATCACAACTCGCGCACGGAGTAGCTGTTACTGTTTTGGCCATAAAATCTTCATACGAACGCCGTCAAGACGGGCCGGGCAGAAAAGTGCTTATAAATACAACCTTATAACTTCATTATTTGTAAGCCCTAAACCCTAAGTCCGATTCTAGGGTTTAGGTAGGTGTTTTTCCAGCAACTTAGAAGGTCTTAATCACTCCATAAACATCTTGTAATGGTGTGTTGATTCTATCTTAATTATGTCTTCCATTATTATTGTTGCTTGTTCTTCATTGATTATGTTTTACTAAATCACCTAGTGTTTACCTATGATTGTGTGAAACTTGTGTATAACTAATTAGATCTTATTGATTTCTTGTTGATGTGTGTGTCCATCTCCATCAATTAGGGCGTGACAACTTCAATAGATCTAATTGGTTTAGCTTATAATTCTTGTTTCCTATTGTCTCTTGTATGATTGGATGATATCGATGTTAGGCTTAAGAAAACTGGCTAACCTCCTATACGGTAACTTGCTTGAACGTCTTAAGAAACATGAACCAAGGTGTACTAAGGTTAATTGGTTGTATTTAATGCATAAGCGAATTCTAGTGATCCCATGTTAGGAGCTTCTTAGCCGGCTCGACATAGGAGTGAAGTAGGAGCTTATAGAGTTGGGGAAGATCGTACACACCCCCACGATTGGTATTAAGGAATACAACCCGTCAATTAAAACAAGGTGTGACAATTCAATAGGTAGAATTGGATAGCTAGCAAGGAGTAACATATCATAGGTAGACATGCTTCACTTCCCTTGTAGAACCCTAGTTTACTTTCCTGCACATTAGTTTAATTAGTAGCTTTTGGGTTAGTTGATTAGCAACTAATTCCGCCCACTCCTTCAAACCAGAGATTTTACTTGCTTTTCATAAAATATAAAAATACAAAAAGAATCATCCCTCACCTCTAGACCTAGTAGATAAATTTCAATCCTAACGAACACTTTTCTTTGAGTTGAACGATCAATCCCCCGGTACTTGCCACTTCACTATACTACATCGGTCAGGTACACTGCCTGGTGGGGATTGCAAACTTCTCAAGATCCCTTGAGAGGTAAAACCTGTTGTAAGGTCGCAAAACCACGCATCAAGTTTTTGGCGCCGCAGCCCGGGGAGTAGTTATTGCTTAGGTTGAAATGTATTTTTATTAGGTCTACTCACAAGATTCCTATCAAGTGAGATTTTTCTTTCTATTTTTGTAGCTTTCTCGTAGTCTATCTTTTCTTTGTGATTTTGTTTGTAATTTGCTTCAAATGGACTTTTCACTTAGACTTCTAAGATTGCAAAATATGGTTGAGTGGCTAGAACACCAAGAAGTTCAAAATACCTCATTTAGAGACACTTATGAATCATATGAGCCTTCACCTAGGATAGATTCTTATGAACAACCTCCATGTTTAGGATCTTGTTTTAGTGAGGCTAATAGGAAAAGCGACCTAGTTTGCCAAGGAATTGTGGATAGAGCCGTATCAATAAACCATAAGTTGGATGAAGCACTAGGTTTGTTATTATCACTACCTAAGAAAACAATTGATGAGGATATAGGTGATCTTGACACGTGGAATGATGAGGTAAATAACATAAGCCCAAAAAATACTCAACCATCATTTGAGGCACCCACACCGCCCGTGACTTACCCGGAAGAAGTAGAAGAGACTTTAGGAATCCCGATGGAGGTAGAAACCTTGGACCAAGCACAACTAGAGGATATAGGTTTGAACACTTTTAGTGATGACCTTACTCTTAGTTCTAGGGAATTTCCTAGTGTTGATGAGCCGGAACCTCAACCGTTACACAACTTTTCATCCTTAGATTTACATCTAGAAGACAAAAGAGGAACCGACCCACCCATAAACCAATATTATCCGGGTAGTTTTAGGATGAAGGAAGCCAGTCACTCACCCCCTTCACCTCACGTGGCATATTTCCACCCTAAGGGTGTGTATCGCTACTTCCACCCGCACTTAATCCTAAGTGTAGGGAAAACCTCCCCTATTTCCGTTAAATAAGGATAGAGTCAGGCTCGTGACTCGAACAAAAACAAGCGCTTCTTGGGAGGCAACCCAAGCTTTATTTGTTTGTTTGTTTGATTTTATTTGTTTCCGTATGCAAGTTTAATTGTTATTGTTTGTGCTCATGTTTCAAAGTAAATTGTGAAAATGCTTTATTTTGTTTTTAACTTCGTCTTAACTACATATAAAGGTATTTTGCAAAAGATAAGTGTAAGGGAATCCAAATTTGTTTACAAGAACAAGATTGAACATGAATCACAACAATATTAAATGAGCATGCATACTAGTAATTGTTAGAGTCAAATGCTTGTATCGAGTCATAATGAATATTTTGCAGGATTTCCAGGAAGTGAGGCATAAGTTTTTCCAGAAATTTTCCGGAAACTAACCATAAAATTTCTGCAGGTCACTTCTGACGGCGTCAAGGTTAACACCTGACGGCGTCAAGTGTAAAATTCTGGAAATTTTGCAAGTTTTGTTTTTCTACCGGAGTCATAAAGTTTTTGTTAAATCTTTAGTTTTATAAACTCCAGGAAATCTGCAAATATTCATTCTACAAGCATTATATCTTTAATCGTTTTGTTTTTATTTCTAAGTCTGGAATTACATCTAGTTGTGGTTTTTCTTTGTTCTGTTTGATGCGTTGGTTTTTTGTGTTTGTTGATTACAGGTTATATTGGACAAGAAGATGATTATATTTCTGGAGTGAAGCTTTTCTATGCTCGTTTTCTTGGAGGAAGATTTAACCATGTTATCACATCATACATACCGAGCGAATCAGGGGAGTATTAGTTTCTTTCATTTTCATTTATTTTTACTTTTACATCTTTTACTTAGAACATTGGGGACAATGTTCGGTTTAAGTGTAGGGAGGGTAAATTAGGATGCCTTAGAAAATACAACTTCGCTTAATTTTTGTTTTGTTTAATAGTAAATGTGTAATAAAGCTAAGAGAAATACTTGTTAGGGCAATTTTAGCACTAAATTTAAATTTTTTTGCAACATATAGGAGTGAAACTTTAGTCTTAATAAGCATCTCATGGATAGGGAATTGTATGACTAGCACAAAAACCATACCACTCAAAAATTTCCACCCCAAATATGTGAGGTTCGCCTTTAGATCTTTAGGAAAAAGCATTCATTGTTGGTGCTTATGAGTGTACCGGTAGTTTATAGATTCTAGAACTTGCGTTTGTGATGCATACCGAGACCGCTAGTGAGACTACATTCGTGTAGTTAGGATTGACTACATGATAAGAGGCATTAGGATTAACCCATTGTTTTACACCTGTGTTTTTGTTATAATTACTTTGGCTACATTGGTCAAGTAATTCTCCCACACCCTTTGCGTTGTACCCATTTTTGGTACACGATACCCCTAGTACACCCCTCAGAGCCTATCTTTTCGTTTCGACCTTTAAGCATTTTACTTAAAGGAAGAATTTGTTTACACCCCACTTAAATGTACACCCAAATCGCCTTAGCCTACCTTGTGTGCACTCATCTTTAGTGCATTATTGTGACAACATTTGTTTAAACCCTTAGTTAATTATCTAATTGATTACATGGTTGCTAAGTCGAGTCATATCCTTGTACATATTGTTTTGGGACGATTGGGACTTATGGGTAAAGTACTAGTGTAATGGAGTAATGGGGAAGAACATCATTTATTACCCCCATATGTACGTTAATATTTTAAAGTACTCCAAATCTTTCGATTATCTTGATTCGAGTCATTAGAATAATTTTATGTAAAGTATGTAAAAGTTCAAGTGTAGGGATGGTACAAAGAATCCCTAGTGATGTATTGTTTTGGATGGTAGGGCAAGAGTGTATGCAAAAAAAAAAAAAAAAAAAAAAAAAAAAAAAAAAAAAAAAAAAAAAAGTGAAGAAAAAGCATACGGACTACCATCCGCCTCTATCTTTTATTTATGTTTTGTTTTGTTCTATGTTTATTAGTTCGTGATTAGTTTAAGTTGAGTCGAGTCTTGGCTTAGCAACGCCTCATTCTACATGTAATTGACCAAGATGATTGACTTGCCACCAGTAAAAATATACTTATCCAACAAACCATGTTTTCCTTATCCCTACACCTAACGTTATAACCCTTTGTAAAGACCTCTTTGATATTTTATCCTAGGTGCTTACGCCAAATGTGGTGGAGGTTTTGATCCTTTCCCAAGCCTATGGTAATCTATTTGCTATGACAGGTAATGAGTGATATTTCTCCATTTTCATATATAAATTTACAACACCCGAGAGATGAGAGTATCCAAACACTTAATGTGAGGTGCTAGTGTATAATTTCCGTGCTTGTTTTGACTAAGGTGGAACGATCATTTGTTGTAATTACTTTTATATTAATGTTAAATGACCCCTAACTTGTATTTTGATTGGTGGAAAAGCTCATTTGCTTGAGGACAAGCAAATCCCAAGTGTAGGGATATTTGATGAGACGAAAAGTGTACCACTTTTAGGGGGTCATTTAAGCCCTAATTCGTGATTATTTGATCAAATATTTCCCTAAATCGTTCCTTTTGTCATTTTAGGTACTTTGGAGAAGAAATCTAGAAAAGGAAGCATTTTTGACGTTTTTGGAGCGAAAAGTGAAGAAAACGGCAAAGTCTCCAAAATCAAGCTGGAAACAGAGCTTGACGGCGTCACGCTTTGTAGGTGACAGCGTCACGTACTGGCAAAAGGATGAATATGAATTTACACGTGACGCGCCAGAAGGTTTTGTGACGGCGTCACGTGTTAATGGATGTAGGCCGTCAAGTGTTAAGTTAAAGAGAGACGGGCCAGAGGATTTTTGAAGGTGACGGCGTCAGGATCATAGACCTGACGACGTCAGATGATATAGAGTGACAGTGTCAAAGTATTCTTACACGAGAAGGAACCTTAGTGAAACCGCCACAAGTTAATCAAGACAATCACAACTTACGCGCGGAGTAGCTGTCACTGTTTTGGCCATAAAATCTTCATACGAACTCGGATTTGGGTGATTCAAAAGGCCACGCGAAGAGGATGAAAAGATCTACAATTTGGTGAAGAAAAGTTGGTCTTGACGCCGTCAAGGTTAGTCTGACGCCGTCAAGACGGGCCGGGCAGAAAAGTGCTTATAAATACAACCTTATAACTTCATTATTTGTAAGCCCTAAACCCTAAGTCCGATTCTAGGGTTTAGGTAGGTGTTTTTCCAGCAACTTAGAAGGTCTTAATCACTCCATAAACATCTTGTAATGGTGTGTTGATTCTATCTTAATTATGTCTTCCATTATTATTGTTGCTTGTTCTTCATTGATTATGTTTTACTAAATCACCTAGTGTTTACCTATGATTGTGTGAAACTTGTGTATAACTAATTAGATCTTATTGATTTCTTGTTGATGTGTGTGTCCATCTCCATCAATTAGGGTGTGACAACTTCAATAGATCTAATTGGTTTAGCTTATAATTCTTGTTTCCTATTGTCTCTTGTATGATTGGATGATATCGATGTTAGGCTTAAGAAAACTGGCTAACCTCCTATACGGTAACTTGCTTGAACGTCTTAAGAAACATGAACCAAGGTGTACTAAGGTTAATTGGTTGTATTTAATGCATAAGCGAATTCTAGTGATCCCATGTTAGGAGCTTCTTAGCCGGCTCGACATAGGAGTGAAGTAGGAGCTTATAGAGTTGGGGAAGATCGTACACACCCCCACGATTGGTATTAAGGAATACAACCCGTCAATTAAAACAAGGTGTGGCAATTCAATAGGTAGAATTGGATAGCTAGCAAGGAGTAACATATCATAGGTATACATGCTTCACTTCCCTTGTAGAACCCTAGTTTACTTTCCTGCACATTAGTTTAATTAGTAGCTTTTGGGTTAGTTGATTAGCAACTAATTCCGCCCACTCCTTCAAACCAGAGATTTTACTTGCTTTTCATAAAATATAAAAATACAAAAAGAATCATCCCTCACCTCTAGACCTAGTAGATAAATTTCAATCCTAACGAACACTATTCTTTAAGTTGAACGATCAATCCCCCGGTACTTGCCACTTCACTATACTACATCGGTCAGGTACACTGCCTGGTGGGGATTGCAAACTTCTCAAGATCCCTTGAGAGGTAAAACCTGTTGTAAGGTCGCAAAACCACGCATCAAATAACTTGATCCTTTGGCCATGCAACGAAACTACCTTCAACATTCTTAACTATTTTTAACCCATTATTTGCTACGTCCGGTACGCATGCTGCATCAACTAACGATTCATCAATCGACACTTTGTAGCAATCACTTGGGAGTGGTCGGTTATGCAGCACTTGCTTTCCATGAGACTGGTATACGGTACTCAAAGCAACAATATTTGTTTGCTTTATAATCCACAGTTTGCACTTAAGTGTCTACAAAAAAAGAATTTTTATGTATATATCAGAAATTATTTAAACAAAAGAATAACAAGAAACATGTTGAAATACATGCTGTTGGCAGTGCTTGTGTTAGAGACACATCTTGTTGCGATTGGGAATCTGGAGACCCGTTTCGTCGCTTCTTTTGCTTTGGCTTATTGGGTCCGACAGTTTTAGCAAGTTCCTATATGTATATATAAAACACGTTACATTATTTAAACAAAAGAGTAACAAGAAACATGTTGAAATACATACTGTTGGCAGTGGTTGTGTTGGAGACGACACATTTTGTAGCGATTGGGAATCTGGAGACCCGTTTCGTCGTGACTTGAGGTTATGCTTAGGCCTGACAGTTTTAGCAGCAGGTTCCTATACGTATATATAAAACACGGTACATTAGTCGATCATGTATGTAAAATTCAAAAATCAAAGGGCGATCTTTTATTACTATACTTACCATTGTTTCCGTTACCTTTTTAGAAGTTTCAAGGCCATTGGATTTCTCCTCAATTCCCGCATCTTTAGGACTTACAACACCACTTGTCTGAGTGCCATTGGAGTCACCTGCAATATTGTGAATGGCCATTGGAGTCACCTGCAATATAAATTAAGAAATACAGTCACTCATCAGTTTATGTTCAATGCCTAGTATCATTAGCATCAGTGGTGTTAGCATTAGAAAATGAAATTGTTAACCACATAAAAAATGGCTTACAACTGAGGCTATTGGCGATGGTTCAGTTGGCAGAGTTATATTCATCCCTTTATCATTCAACTGTTGCAGAATTTGAGAAAGCACTATATTTGTGTTTTCCACCTCACCGGATAATTTATTGACCTGCACATCTTTTTCGGTCATCTCAGCGGACAATTTCTTGATCAATTTATCTTTTTCTTCACGCTCGCGTCTCTCATTATCCAGTTGAGTTTGAAGTAAGGCAATTTTTTCATTGGCTTCTTGTTTTCTTCGAGGAAGGCCAAAATACTCTTTGTATGTTACTCCACCTCCCACTCCTCTGGCATAACCGCCCTTTTGTAACACCCCAACCCGGCAAGGGTAGAAGTGTCACGCAAATGGTGACATATCAAAGGCAAGCATAACATACGACTTAAATAATACAATAGAAATTCAAAGGTTACAAATGATATACTGAAACTACAAGGTTACAAACGAGAAACAAAACTAAATACTATGTCTGTCAAAGCAAATCCTTCTAAAATCTTCTACTTCCGAAACTATCAAGGTCTTCTAAGTCCAAAGGTCTCTTCACTCATACCCAGCTTCCAACTAAAACCTGCCGCACATGGAAATAAAACGTGCGGCTGAGCTTAAAAAGCCCAGTGAACAGATATATAATAAACGGAAACAAAAGTAAACGGAAATGAACAGGCATATCATAATGAGTGAGAAATAGGAAAGGAAATAAAGAGTAAGGTTTAGGACAGTCATCCACCACGAGCCCATATCATAACATATCACATATCATATCATATCATATCTTCATAATCATATAGAGGGGAGACCTCTCAGATAATCAGATAATATGAGGGGTGTCCTCATTCTTCGGGTGGAGTAGCTAGCTCCCATATTTTGTGAAAGGAGTGGATTGCACCCAGCCCCAGTCACCATATCATATCATATCAAAACATATCATATCAGAACATATCTAGGATGCATCCATTCGCCCCCCAAACAAATCATATTGGCCATATCAAATCATATCATAGTGAGCTCATATCATATCATAATGGGGACGGTGTAACCAAATCACTAGGGCTACACACTAGTCATGCCATTGGTGCATCAATGACACGGCCATGTTACCTTCATGGCTAGGAAACATATTTTGGCTCGTAGTATCAAACTGGGGTCAAGGTTAAAGGTTCATATCAAAGCAAAGGTTCATATGTCATAATCATAGTCCAAATCTCAAGGTTCATATCACAGGGTTCATATAAGAGGTTCAGAAGTCAAAGGTTCATATCAAAGGTTCAAATGCCAAAGGTTCATATCATAGGTTCAAATCAAAAGTCAAGAGGTCGAAGGCACCTTATTAAAAAGGGCAGAATATCTGTACCTTATTCCAGCAAAGCACAAACAAAATGAATAAGATAGGATGAACTCAGTTCTTCTCCTTCTTCACACCTAGAGGGGTAGACAAGTGTTACAACACCTTCCATTTTAAGTAACTTTCTATTTTAGGCAGGTTTCCATATTTAGTAAGTTTCCACTTTTAGAAAGTTTCCTTATTTAGTAAGTTTCCATAATTAGCAGTATTCAAAATATAACTTAGGTTAAGTCATTAATTAGGTTATTATGGAAACCACATTCATTTTAAATAAGTTATATAAGTTTAAGGTTAAATATGACAAGTTTTCATAACTTAGGGTTCAAAAGGTAATTATACCAAAGATGAAGGTTTAAAGTGAAAACATCATAAGTAGTTCATTCTAATCCTTAAGTTATCCAGAATTACCCATTTAGTCCTTTAGTTTACACAATATACACCTTATACCCTTTAAATTACATAAGTTACATTTTAAACCTTATAACCTTTATAATTACACATCAAATCTTTAGTTTACCAATTTTACACAAAGTACCCTTAAATTAACATGTTGTACGAATCACACCATCAATTTAATAAGAATTACACAACAAGTCCTTCAAGTTACAAAGTTTACAAATTAAACCCTTAATTTACATTTTCAATCTTTAATTAATAATAATTACACAATAGTCCAATAAATCTCCAAATTTACACATTATCCCCTGAATATAATTTATTACTCAAATCAAACTTATCTTTCCAGAAATTACATATTTGATCCTTCCATTTTAATTATTTTTCATTTGAATTACATATTAATTAATTAACCATTTTAACGCTTCCAAATATAAAATTTACACATGGGCCCTTCATCTTATATTTTATACGAATTATATACAGCCCAAATAATATTCTAAAAATAACCCACAAGTTTAAGAGTTTACAAGACCCACCCTTAACCTTTTATTTTAAAATCGGTATAACATTTATATATCAAAATCAAACCCTAATTATTCCCAATCATCATATAATCATTACCATATCATTATAATACCTTAAAAGTCCAGATTCAATTATATAAACCCTAATTCGATTGGGTCCTAGTATTTTTCATATATATTTCTCTTTTGTTTCTATTTAAATCGATTAAGACATAAATTCACCAACAAGGGTTTTAAGCCTCAACAATTCGAATGACCATTTTTGTGATGATATGTGATGTATAAGGAAGCCACGAAAAATATAAAACCAGCCCAGAAAATTCGTATGGTCGTATTATAGATTTATTGTGTTTTTAGGGTTTCGAAATCAATAATTAGCATATGATCGAAATACAATGAATGGCTGGGTTTTAACATTTTTCCCACAATATATATGATCATTATAAGCTTAGAAAAATACCAGATAAATTATAGAACGAGTGGATGGATTGGTTTTGATTTTTGTTATACGGCTATAACACCTCGACCCCAATAAAATCACCACGACCAAATGAGTGATCCAAAAACCTTGAAATCATTTTTCATAGATCATATAGGATATAAGGATCATGAGAAAAATGAGAAACGAATTTTACAAAGATCATATGAACGGTTTTGGAATTTACCTCTCGAATGACAAAATAAAATCTATCGATCAAACGAGCGACCTTCACGACCTAGAACAATTTTTCTAGACTTCTTTAGGCCACGAAAAACACCAGAAAAATATGTTTCAAGATCTAGAAAATCGGATGGATGATTGGTGATTTAATGTGTGTGTTTTGTACCAAGCAGCTAGAGCTTTTTGATTAAAATGGTGTTTTATCAATTAGGATGGAATTAGGCCGGTCTTAGGGGGGAAAGAAGCAAGAAAAACGGCCCCAATAAATGGCCTAGTCAAAAGGAATAATTTCACACTTAATTTGTATTAAAAATGCATTTAAATTCCATTATTAGAATTTAATTAATAATTATTATCATGGATCAATACCATTCGGTGGTACAAGGGTATTTTGGTCATTTGTACTTTGAAAAAAAATGTTTATTGAAATTGCCAAAATTATTTGGCATCATAACTTGTCCATTTCCAGATGTTCGGAATTGATTTGATACTTTATAAACCCTTTTATTTAGTTTTTAATATCATAGGGGTATTTTAGTCTTTTACCATGCTTTCAGATTTTAGGGTTTTACAACTCTTCCCCTCTAACAGAAAAATTTCGTCCCCGAAATTTGCAAAGAATTAAAATGAAATGGAACTGAATTCAATTAGGGCACATCAGCTCAGAACACAAAATGAGGGTAGCTAGTTCGTATCGACTCTTCGGTCTCCCAGGTAACCTCTCGTCCTGGGTGGTTCTTTCAAAGAATCTTTACGAACGGAATTACTTCGTTTCTCATAACTCGAACTTGTCGATCAAATAGTCCTGGTTTCCTCAGAAAGACTTGTTGTTTCAGGATTCACATCAAAAGAGTAATATGCCAAACTTAATAGATGATAATCGCATCTCATCAGGAGAGATACAAAGAAAACGTAGGATTGACGGATATTCCGACTGTGGAATAGAATTTGGCAATTCACATGAGAAGGTATCGAATTATAGCAAACATGAGAGTAATATACGTGTTCAACTCTTCAGATTCCCAAATAGCCTCAGCTTCAATATAACCTTTCCAGGGTATTCTGATAAGTAAACAGATCTTGTTTTCCTCAGAATCCACAATCTCATATCTTAACTCATGGCAGATCATAATGAACAGATTCAACGAATGCGAAACGTATATGTAGCAGAACGTAGGTGTACTCCTTCATAGAAACAGATCGAATCCATATAGACAGAAACCGACGGTAGAAAGCTCTACAACCGAACCTAAGATTCTTATCGGAAGTACAGAGGTCAACAAACGCGTGTCGAGTATCCAAACGTATCAAATCGTATAACGGTGAAACAGATTAAGCGTATAGGTGGAACGAACCTAAATCTTTACCAATGCGAACTTTCTCACATCTCTAATCAAAATTCTAAGGTTTCTAAAGTACTCCTCGAAATATCCTATGAACACAATGAGGGTACGTCATATGACGTAAGTATTATCACGTTCGCGAACCGTCATAATACCAGCATCATATGAGTATACCATCATGATGGTCATACTTTATCTCAAGTCGCGAACATAACTACTTATCTTAACCACCTATCAGTCTTTCTACCTTCTAAGGTTGGTCCAAAACAACATCACTACGGATTCTAAATCGGAGGAATTTGAACGTACAAATAGCGTAACGGAACGTGTACACCTCACTGAAACTCGTAGTTGAAACGTTAGGTCTTCCACAATTCATCACCCTTCTCATAACGAAACCATCGTCCAAACAAATGCATAACGAACACAGAACGGAATTTCTAATAGGGTCAGGCTCATTCAAAAGATCTTATCGAAAGGTAACGGAAACTTAAGTGGTCTAAGAGGAAATGAATTACGTCTTCAATATCTTCATCCTTTACAAAAATCAAATCTTCCAAATCCAAACGTTTACTACAAAATTTCATCCATTCAATTTCATGACCTCGAATCTTTTCAAATTCCAAGTAGTCGCTCTCTTGTCTAATCATACGATCATAGGGTGAACGCAAAATCATAAACTTGAGTCTGGTTCCTCATGTCTTTGACACTTCTTTGGGACACTTCGGTGTGGTAGCGGAAATCTCTAACGTGATCACCGTGCATTCCTCCATTTGCGAGTCTGCTTCAGCTCTTAATTCATCTTAGTACAACTAAAATGACTAGAGAAACAAGTTTGCGTGTCTCCTACAGGTCTTCTAGCATAATTCAAAATTCACCAACTCAACTGCTGTGGACTTCCTGGTTTATGTGCTGAAAGCTCATCTTCTACGGTCTGGTCGTCTTGATGCCCAACTGAAATCTCTACGTGCTCCTTGAGGTATCATCGAGTCTCATCTCAGTCTGCCTTCTCCTCACCTGCTTCTCTCTTGGTAACGCCTGCCACGAACCTCTTCTGCACATCTTCTACCAGGTTCTAACTCTGACAACGGTCTTCAGTCTTGGTCCTTTTCGTGAAATCTCTTTAGTCCTCGGATACCTGGTGGTGTTGTCTGCTACAATCTCTGATCGTCAAGTAAATCTATTCTTCTAGAACAAAGGGGTCGGTTCACTTCATACTAAAATGGTCAACGTTTTCCTCGTTCGTCTCTGAGCACAAACATACGGTCATACTATGACAATTGCCCGAATACTTGCGAAAACATGAATCTTCTAGTCAATACAATTGACATCATTCAAAACTCACAGTGGTCACACGGGTACTAAAGCAACTTCAGGAAACCTTCTTAGGGAAAAACTTCATATCACAAATCTTTCTCTTCACAAATCAAATTGTAATGCTTCGCGGAACCTAATCTCAACTAATCAACTTCCTTCTCAGATGTTCTTGTGGTTGTTCTTCCGTCTTTCAAACTCAGAAGAGGTCGTCTGCTACAGAGTTTCAAAAATAGCACAAATCGAATATTGATACGCGGAAATGGAATGGAATAACGATTACGGTTAAATTCACGATGGTCGGTGCGCCGCCGCACACTTCTCTCTTTCTTCTTCATAAACAAACATGAGCATTCAAAGAGATTACTGAAGTGAACAAACTCATATTCCATCAGTTCCTACAATCTCTTAACTTCTTCAGTATCATGGTCTCGCCAATTCAGATCGGTTCAATGCAAACTTTACTTCCCAAACGGATTTCAAAAGGTTCATTAGAAACACCAGAAATTCGTACAACAAACTTTCAAGTGCCGGAGTTTTCCAAGAGTGGATACTAACAGGCATTAGGAGAAAATTGGAAATCAAAGAGATCGGAGTATGTGCTTCATACAACAATAATCTTAACAGATTCAAATGATTGAGAATATCATATCAAAATATGGTGAAGCAGATTCTTAAAGATCGCATTTCAAATATTGTAGTCTACGGTAGCTTCACGAAAGCCACCCATCCAAAATCAAAAGACCTCAAAGTCCAAGGTAAACGGATTCTTAGAACGAATGTGGTTATCAAATCATACGGATAGTTCACATATCAAATTTAGTACATGGTTCATCAAAGTGTAGGATAGAAGAGTGAACAGTTCAAGGGATTGGAATTTTGTTTAGCTTATAGCATAGGAATGGTAGGGTGTGCATCGATAGTAATTCGAACATCGTTTAACTGTCAGAGGCGAGATGTATGGAATATCAGTTATTAGCATCAGCATGCTCAGATAACAATTCCGTACAAGACAAGTATCAACATCAAATCCCTCCAAAGGGAACATACAAAGTTCATTCTTCAAATGACGGAAGATAAGACTTCCTCGTCTTCAGGGACAAACGTTCTTATAAGGCATGACTAAAGGCAGAGGCAAGATTCAGAGTGATGCGGAAGCAAATACTACTCACATGGATGTCCTAGACTACCCATTCCTCACCGGTTATGACTTATGTTCCTATGGGAAAATACTCAAACAACTTCGCAAAGGTTATCCTACGAGCGCCTACAGTGGAAACTTAGGGGTCCTAACTTACACAGGCCAAGGGTAGATGTACTACAAGTCGTAAACCTGTCTCTGATACCATAATTGTAACACCCCAACCCGGCAAGGGTAGAAGTGTCACGCAAATGGTGACATATCAAAGGCAAGCATAACATACGACTTAAATAATACAATAGAAATTCAAAGGTTACAAATGATATACTGAAACTACAAGGTTACAAACGAGAAACAAAACTAAATACTATGTCTGTCAAAGCAAATCCTTCTAAAATCTTCTACTTCCGAAACTATCAAGGTCTTCTAAGTCCAAAGGTCTCTTCACTCATACCCAGCTTCCAACTAAAACCTGCCGCACATGGAAATAAAACGTGCGGCTGAGCTTAAAAAGCCCAGTGAACAGATATATAATAAACGGAAACAAAAGTAAACGGAAATGAACAGGCATATCATAATGAGTGAGAAATAGGAAAGGAAATAAAGAGTAAGGTTTAGGACAGTCATCCACCACGAGCCCATATCATAACATATCACATATCATATCATATCATATCTTCATAATCATATAGAGGGGAGACCTCTCAGATAATCAGATAATATGAGGGGTGTCCTCATTCTTCGGGTGGAGTAGCTAGCTCCCATATTTTGTGAAAGGAGTGGATTGCACCCAGCCCCAGTCACCATATCATATCATATCAAAACATATCATATCAGAACATATCTAGGATGCATCCATTCGCCCCCCAAACAAATCATATTGGCCATATCAAATCATATCATAGTGAGCTCATATCATATCATAATGGGGACGGTGTAACCAAATCACTAGGGCTACACACTAGTCATGCCATTGGTGCATCAATGACACGGCCATGTTACCTTCATGGCTAGGATACATATTTTGGCTCGTAGTATCAAACTGGGGTCAAGGTTAAAGGTTCATATCAAAGCAAAGGTTCATATGTCATAATCATAGTCCAAATCTCAAGGTTCATATCACAGGGTTCATATAAGAGGTTCAGAAGTCAAAGGTTCATATCAAAGGTTCAAATGCCAAAGGTTCATATCATAGGTTCAAATCAAAAGTCAAGAGGTCGAAGGCACCTTATTAAAAAGGGCAGAATATCTGTACCTTATTCCAGCAAAGCACAAACAAAATGAATAAGATAGGATGAAATCAGTTCTTCTCCTTCTTCACACCTAGAGGGGTAGACAAGTGTTACAACACCTTCCATTTTAAGTAACTTTCTATTTTAGGCAGGTTTCCATATTTAGTAAGTTTCCACTTTTAGAAAGTTTCCTTATTTAGTAAGTTTCCATAATTAGCAGTATTCAAAATATAACTTAGGTTAAGTCATTAATTAGGTTATTATGGAAATCACATTCATTTTAAATAAGTTATATAAGTTTAAGGTTAAATATGACAAGTTTTCATAACTTAGGGTTCAAAAGGTAATTATACCAAAGATGAAGGTTTAAAGTGAAAACATCATAAGTAGTTCATTCTAATCCTTAAGTTATCCAGAATTACCCATTTAGTCCTTTAGTTTACACAATATACACCTTATACCCTTTAAATTACATAAGTTACATTTTAAACCTTATAACCTTTATAATTACACATCAAATCTTTAGTTTACCAATTTTACACAAAGTACCCTTAAATTAACATGTTGTACGAATCACACCATCAATTTAATAAGAATTACACAACAAGTCCTTCAAGTTACAAAGTTTACAAATTAAACCCTTAATTTACATTTTCAATCTTTAATTAATAATAATTACACAATGGTCCAATAAATCTCCAAATTTACACATTATCCCCTGAATATAATTTATTACACAAATCAAACTTATCTTTCCAGAAATTACATATTTGATCCTTCCATTTTAATTATTTTTCATTTGAATTACATATTAATTAATTAACCATTTTAACCCTTCCAAATATAAAATTTACACATGGGCCCTTCATCTTATATTTTATACGAATTATATACAGCCCAAATAATATTCTAAAAATAACCCACAAGTTTAAGAGTTTACAAGACCCACCCTTAACCTTTTATTTTAAAATCGGTATAACATTTATATATCAAAATCAAACCCTAATTATTCCCAATCATCATATAATCATTACCATATCATTATAATACCTTAAAAGTCCAGATTCAATTATATAAACCCTAATTCGATTGGGTCCTAGTATTTTTCATATATATTTCTCTTTTGTTTCTATTTAAATCGATTAAGACATAAATTCACCAACAAGGGTTTTAAGCCTCAACAATTCGAATGACCATTTTTGTGATGATATGTGATGTATAAGGAAGCCACGAAAAATATAAAACCAGCCCAGAAAATTCGTATGGTCGTATTATAGATTTATTGTGTTTTTAGGGTTTCGAAATCAATAATTAGCATATGATCGAAATACAATGAATGGCTGGGTTTTAACATTTTTCCCACAATATATATGATCATTATAAGCTTAGAAAAATACCAGATAAATTATAGAACGAGTGGATGGATTGGTTTTGATTTTTGTTATACGGCTATAACACCTCGACCCCAATAAAATCACCACGACCAAATGAGTGATCCAAAAACCTTGAAATCATTTTTCATAGATCATATAGGATATAAGGATCATGAGAAAAATGAGAAACAAATTTTACAAAGATCATATGAACGGTTTTGGAATTTACCTCTCGAATGACAAAATAAAATCTATCGATCAAACGAGCGACCTTCACGACCTAGAACAATTTTTCTAGACTTCTTTAGGCCACGAAAAACACCAGAAAAATATGTTTCAAGATCTAGAAAATCGGATGGATGATTGGTGATTTAATGTGTGTGTTTTGTACCAAGCGGCTAGGGCTTTTTGATTAAAATGGTGTTTTATCAATTAGGATGGAATTAGGCCGGTCTTAGGGGGGAAAGAAGCAAGAAAAACGGCCCCAATAAATGGCCTAGTCAAAAGGAATAATTTCACACTTAATTTGTATTAAAAATGCATTTAAATTCCATTATTAGAATTTTATTAATAATTATTATCATGGATCAATACCATTCGGTGGTACAAGGGTATTTTGGTCATTTGTACTTTGAAAAAAAATGTTTATTGAAATTGCCAAAATTATTTGGCATCATAACTTGTCCATTTCCAGATGTTCGGAATTGATTTGATACTTTATAAACCCTTTTATTTAGTTTTTAATATCATAGGGGTATTTTAGTCTTTTACCATGCTTTCAGATTTTAGGGTTTTTCAACTCTTCCCCTCTAACAGAAAAATTTCGTCCCCGAAATTTGCAAAGAATTAAAATGAAATGGAACTGAATTCAATTAGGGCACATCAGATCAGAACACAAAATGAGGGTAGCTAGTTCGTATCGACTCTTCGGTCTCCCAGGTAACCTCTCGTCCTGGGTGGTTCTTTCAAAGAATCTTTACGAACGGAATTACTTCGTTTCTCATAACTCGAACTTGTCGATCAAATAGTCCTGGTTTCCTCAGAAAGACTTGTTGTTTCAGGATTCACATCAAAAGAGTAATATGCCAAACTTAATAGATGATAATCGCATCTCATCAGGAGAGATACAAAGAAAACGTAGGATTGACGGATATTCCGACTGTGGAATAGAATTTGGTAATTCACATGAGAAGGTATCGAATTATAGCAAACATGAGAGTAATATACGTGTTCAACTCTTCAGATTCCCAAATAGCCTCAGCTTCAATATAACCTTTCCAGGGTATTCTGATAAGTAAACAGATCTTGTTTTCCTCAGAATCCACAATCTCATATCTTAACTCATGGCAGGTCATAATGAACAGATTCAACGAATGCGAAACGTATATGTAGCAGAACGTAGGTGTACTCCTTCATAGAAACAGATCGAATCCATATAGACAGAAACCGACGGTAGAAAGCTCTACAACCGAACCTAAGATTCTTATCGGAAGTACAGAGGTCAACAAACGCGTGTCGAGTATCCAAACGTATCTAATCGTATAACGGTGAAACAGATTAAGCGTATAGGTGGAACGAACCTAAATCTTTACCAATGCGAACTTTCTCATATCTCTAATCAAAATTCTAAGGTTTCTAAAGTACTCCTCGAAATATCCTATGAACACAATGAGGGTACGTCATATGACGTAAGTATTATCACGTTCGCGAACCGTCATAATACCAGCATCATATGAGTATACCATCATGATGGTCATACTTTATCTCAAGTCGCGAACATAACTACTTATCTTAACCACCTATCAGTCTTTCTACCTTCTAAGGTTGGTCCAAAACAACATCACTATGGATTCTAAATCGGAGGAATTTGAACGTACAAATAGCGTAACGGAACGTGTACACCTCACTGAAACTCGTAGTTGAAACGTTAGGTCTTCCACAATTCATCACCCTTCTCATAACGAAACCATCGTCCAAACAAATGCATAACGAACACAGAACGGAATTTCTAATAGGGTCAGGCTCATTCAAAAGATCTTATCGAAAGGTAACGGAAACTTAAGTGGTCTAAGAGGAAATGAATTACGTCTTCAATATCTTCATCCTTTACAAAAATCAAATCTTCCAAATCCAAACGTTTACTACAAAATTTCATCCATTCAATTTCATGACCTCGAATCTTTTCAAATTCCAAGTAGTCGCTCTCTTGTCTAATCATACGATCATAGGGTGAACGCAAAATCATAAACTTGAGTCTGGTTCCTCATGTCTTTGACACTTCTTCGGGACACTTCGGTGTGGTAGCGGAAATCTCTAACGTGATCACCGTGCATTCCTCCATTTGCGAGTCTGCTTCAGCTCTTAATTCATCTTAGTACAACTAAAATGACTAGAGAAGCAAGTTTGCGTGTCTCCTACAGGTCTTCTAGCATAATTCAAAATTCACCAACTCAACTGCTGTGGACTTCCTGGTTTATGTGCTGAAAGCTCATCTTCTACGGTCTGGTCGTCTTGATGCCCAACTGAAATCTCTACGTGCTGCTTGAGGTATCATCGAGTCTCATCTCAGTCTGCCTTCTCCTCACCTGCTTCTCTCTTGGTAACGCCTGCCACGAACCTCTTCTGCACATCTTCTACCAGGTTCTAACTCTGACAACGGTCTTCAGTCTTGGTCCTTTTCGTGAAATCTCTTTAGTCCTCGGATACCTGGTGGTGTTGTCTGCTACAATCTCTGATCGTCAAGTAAATCTATTCTTCTAGAACAAAGGGGTCGGTTCACTTCATACTAAAATGGTCAACGTTTTCCTCGTTCGTCTCTGAGCACAAACATACGGTCATACTATGACAATTGCCCGAATACTTGCGAAAACATGAATCTTCTAGTCAATACAATTGACATCATTCAAAACTCACAGTGGTCACACGGGTACTAAAGCAACTTCAGGAAACCTTCTTAGGGAAAAACTTCATATCACAAATCTTTCTCTTCACAAATCAAATTGTAATGCTTCGCGGAACCTAATCTCAACTAATCAACTTCCTTCTCAGATGTTCTTGTGGTTGCTTCTTCCGTCTTTCAAACTCAGAAGAGGTCGTCTGCTACGGAGTTTCAAAAATAGCACAAATCGAATATTGATACGCGGAAATGGAATGGAATAACGATTACGGTTAAATTCACGATGGTCGGTGCGCCGCCGCACACTTCTCTCTTTCTTCTTCATAAACAAACATGAGCATTCAAAGAGATTACTGAAGTGAACAAACTCATATTCCATCAGTTCCTACAATCTCTTAACTTCTTCAGTATCATGGTCTCGCCAATTCAGATCGGTTCAATGCAAACTTTACTTCCCAAACGGATTTCAAAAGGTTCATTAGAAACACCAGAAATTCGTACAACAAACTTTCAAGTGCCAGAGTTTTCCAAGAGTGGATACTAACAGGCATTAGGAGAAAATTGGAAATCAAAGAGATCGGAGTATGTGCTTCATACAACAATAATCTTAACAGATTCAAATGATTGAGAATATCATATCAAAATATGGTGAAGCAGATTCTTAAAGATCGCATTTCAAATATTGTAGTCTACGGTAGCTTCACGAAAGCCACCCATCCAAAATCAAAAGACCTCAAAGTCCAAGGTAAACGGATTCTTAGAACGAATGTGGTTATCAAATCATACGGATAGTTCACATATCAAATTTAGTACATGGTTCATCAAAGTGTAGGATAGAAGAGTGAACAGTTCAAGGGATTGGAATTTTGTTTAGCTTATAGCATAGGAATGGTAGGGTGTGCATCGATAGTAATTCGAACATCGTTTAACTGTCAGAGGCGAGATGTATGGAATATCAGTTATTAGCATCAGCATGCTCAGATAACAATTCCGTACAAGACAAGTATCAACATCAAATCCCTCCAAAGGGAACATACAAAGTTCATTCTTCAAATGACGGAAGATAAGACTTCCTCGTCTTCAGGGACAAACGTTCTTATAAGGCATGACTAAAGGCAGAGGCAAGATTCAGAGTGATGCGGAAGCAAATACTACTCACATGGATGTCCTAGACTACCCATTCCTCACCGGTTATGACTTATGTTCCTATGGGAAAATACTCAAACAACTTCGCAAAGGTTATCCTACGAGCGCCTACAGTGGAAACTTAGGGGTCCTAACTTACACAGGCCAAGGGTAGATGTACTACAAGTCGTAAACCTGTCTCTGATACCATAATTGTAACACCCCAACCCGGCAAGGGTAGAAGTGTCACGCAAATGGTGACATATCAAAGGCAAGCATAACATACGACTTAAATAATACAATAGAAATTCAAAGGTTACAAATGATATACTGAAACTACAAGGTTACAAACGAGAAACAAAACTAAATACTATGTCTGTCAAAGCAAATCCTTCTAAAATCTTCTAATTCCGAAACTATCAAGGTCTTCTAAGTCCAAAGGTCTCTTCACTCATACCCAGCTTCCAACTAAAACCTGCCGCACATGGAAATAAAACGTGCGGCTGAGCTTAAAAAGCCCAGTGAACAGATATATAATAAACGGAAACAAAAGTAAACGGAAATGAACAGGCATATCATAATGAGTGAGAAATAGGAAAGGAAATAAAGAGTAAGGTTTAGGACAGTCATCCACCACGAGCCCATATCATAACATATCACATATCATATCATATCATATCTTCATAATCATATAGAGGGGAGACCTCTCAGATAATCAGATAATATGAGGGGTGTCCTCATTCTTCGGGTGGAGTAGCTAGCTCCCATATTTTGTGAAAGGAGTGGATTGCACCCAGCCCCAGTCACCATATCATATCATATCAAAACATATCATATCAGAACATATCTAGGATGCATCCATTCGCCCCCCAAACAAATCATATTGGCCATATCAAATCATATCATAGTGAGCTCATATCATATCATAATGGGGACGGTGTAACCAAATCACTAGGGCTACACACTAGTCATGCCATTGATGCATCAATGACACGGCCATGTTACCTTCATGGCTAGGAAACATATTTTGGCTCGTAGTATCAAACTGGGGTCAAGGTTAAAGGTTCATATCAAAGCAAAGGTTCATATGTCATAATCATAGTCCAAATCTCAAGGTTCATATCACAGGGTTCATATAAGAGGTTCAGAAGTCAAAGGTTCATATCAAAGGTTCAAATGCCAAAGGTTCATATCATAGGTTCAAATCAAAAGTCAAGAGGTCGAAGGCACCTTATTAAAAAGGGCAGAATATCTGTACCTTATTCCAGCAAAGCACAAACAAAATGAATAAGATAGGATGAACTCAGTTCTTCTCCTTCTTCACACCTAGAGGGGTAGACAAGTGTTACAACACCTTCCATTTTAAGTAACTTTCTATTTTAGGCAGGTTTCCATATTTAGTAAGTTTCCACTTTTAGAAAGTTTCCTTATTTAGTAAGTTTCCATAATTAGCAGTATTCAAAATATAACTTAGGTTAAGTCATTAATTAGGTTATTATGGAAATCACATTCATTTTAAATAAGTTATATAAGTTTAAGGTTAAATATGACAAGTTTTCATAACTTAGGGTTCAAAAGGTAATTATACCAAAGATGAAGGTTTAAAGTGAAAACATCATAAGTAGTTCATTCTAATCCTTAAGTTATCCAGAATTACCCATTTAGTCCTTTAGTTTACACAATATACACCTTATACCCTTTAAATTACATAAGTTACATTTTAAACCTTATAACCTTTATAATTACACATCAAATCTTTAGTTTACCAATTTTACACAAAGTACCCTTAAATTAACATGTTGTACGAATCACACCATCAATTTAATAAGAATTACACAACAAGTCCTTCAAGTTACAAAGTTTACAAATTAAACCCTTAATTTACATTTTCAATCTTTAATTAATAATAATTACACAATGGTCCAATAAATCTCCAAATTTACACATTATCCCCTGAATATAATTTATTACTCAAATCAAACTTATCTTTCCAGAAATTACATATTTGATCCTTCCATTTTAATTATTTTTCATTTGAATTACATATTAATTAATTAACCATTTTAACCCTTCCAAATATAAAATTTACACATGGGCCCTTCATCTTATATTTTATACGAATTATATACAGCCCAAATAATATTCTAAAAATAACCCACAAGTTTAAGAGTTTACAAGACCCACCCTTAACCTTTTATTTTAAAATCGGTATAACATTTATATATCAAAATCAAACCCTAATTATTCCCAATCATCATATAATCATTACCATATCATTATAATACCTTAAAAGTCCAGATTCAATTATATAAACCCTAATTCGATTGGGTCCTAGTATTTTTCATATATATTTCTCTTTTGTTTCTATTTAAATCGATTAAGACATAAATTCACCAACAAGGGTTTTAAGCCTCAACAATTAGAATGACCATTTTTGTGATGATATGTGATGTATAAGGAAGCCACGAAAAATATAAAACCAGCCCAGAAAATTCGTATGGTCGTATTATAGATTTATTGTGTTTTTAGGGTTTCGAAATCAATAATTAGCATATGATCGAAATACAATGAATGGCTGGGTTTTAACATTTTTCCCACAATATATATGATCATTATAAGCTTAGAAAAATACCAGATAAATTATAGAATGAGTGGATGGATTGGTTTTGATTTTTGTTATACGGCTAGAACACCTCGACCCCAATAAAATCACCACGACCAAATGAGCGATCCACAAAACTTGAAATCATTTTTCATAGATCATATAGGATATAAGGATCATGAGAAAAATGAGAAACGGATTTTACAAAGATCATATGAACGGTTTTGGAATTTACCTCTCGAATGACAAAATAAAATCTATCGATCAAACGAGCGACCTTCACGACCTAGAACAATTTTTCTAGACTTCTTTAGGCCACGAAAAACACCAAAAAAATATGTTTCAAGATCTAGAAAATCGGATGGATGATTGGTGATTTAATGTGTGTGTTTTGTACCAAGCGGCTAGAGCTTTTTGATTAAAATGGTGTTTTATCAATTAGGATGGAATTAGGCCGGTCTTAGGGGGGAAAGAAGCAAAAAAAACGGCCCCAATAAATGGCCTAGTCAAAAGGAATAATTTCACACTTAATTTGTATTAAAAATGCATTTAAATTCCATTATTAGAATTTAATTAATAATTATTATCATGGATCAATACCATTCGGTGGTACAAGGGTATTTTGGTCATTTGTACTTTGAAAAAAAATGTTTATTGAAATTGCCAAAATTATTTGGCATCATAACTTGTCCATTTCCAGATGTTCGGAATTGATTTGATACTTTATAAACCCTTTTATTTAGTTTTTAATATCATAGGGGTATTTTAGTCTTTTACCATGCTTTCAGATTTTAGGGTTTTACACCTTTTCCTTACCAAATACAAATGTCATGGCATCAGTGCCATCATCAAAACTCGATGTTCCTTCCTTGATCTTGTCATCAGCTTCTTTCTGCACAAAAAATATAGGAAATGTTGGGATTAAAAGTTTTCTTGATGCTGTTAGAGTAACTGCTGGTATACAAGCTACTACTGCTAGTACACAGTTAAATGTTGCTGCTATATAAGCATAATAATAGAATTAGCAGTCAAACTTACAAGTTCATCTCCCTTTGATTTAATATCATCATTTGGGTATTCGCCGTCTTTGTTTACCCTTCCTTTCACCCACATTACATCACCGGGGGGGGGGGGGGGGGTTCTTCATCCGCTTCAATCTCTTTATTTTCGATCTAATAAACATCAAATGCATACCCATGTAAAGTTAAACCAAGATAAACGAAAATATGAGGATGCTTACACATGTACAGTTAAACCAAGATAATCAAAAATATGAGGGTATTAATGCAATGTGCAAATTGGGCAATGTAAACAGATTCATTTCTCATACTGATCGTCTCTTAATTGGTAAAACAAACATTGTGTAATCTTACCATTTTCTCTTTGACATAAGCATATCCACCTCGTCCCATTTTATGCTGATAAATATTTTGGGAACGCGCCATTTTACCTTTCTCAGATTTCTCCTAAAAACATAAAATCATAAGGCGTTTAGATGCGGTAATGCTGCAAACTAAAAATAATAAAATGACATATACACTTAATTAAAGATGACTAATTAAAACCTTGTATGCTTCGGTGGTCGTGTATTTAACATACTCGACCCAGTCTTCTGATTTCATTATTGTATTATACAAGTCCGGGACTTCATTCAGTTTGGAAGGTGTATTTAGGTTGGGTAAAATGTAGTTGAATTTGAGCTTCCTTCTGTAATTCCTTAGCATTTTACCAAGACGAATCATTATCAATTTTCTGTATTTGACGTCAACAACAAAAAATTTCTGAAAAGATTAACACAATGTTGTTAATTATTTGCACATAATGTAACTGCATACATAAACTTATGTAGTACTGGGTTACAAAATAGTATATATGTACCAAGATTTCATCCCATAGTTTATCTCTTGATTCTTTATTCACCTTCTTCCAGTGTAGAATCTTCACACCTATCTGCTCACGAGCCACATCTCCTAAAAAACTCACAAACACTGCTCTGTTTTCCCCTGTTACCCTACCGAAAAAACAAAAGAAAATACTCAACCACTCCCAACAATAACTCAGCTTTAAACTTTAACACAATGCCACGTCAGCTTTAACACACTCACCCTTAATTAACTGAGCTTTAGTTATACACAAGATGTTTAACGAATGAGCCGAGATGATATGGTTGTATACGAGATGTTTAACGAATGAGCTGAGATGATATGGTTGTATATATACGAGATGTTTAACGAATGAGCCGAGATAATATGGTTGTATACGAGATGTTTAACGAATGAGCCGAGATGATATGGTTATGCACGAGATGTTTAACGAATGAGCCAAGATGATATGGTTGTATACGAGATGTTTAACGAATGAGCCGAGATGATATGGTTGTATATATACGAGATGTTTAACGAATGAGCCGAGATAATATGGTTGTATACGAGATGTTTAACGAATGAGCCGAGATGATTTGGTTATACACGAGATGTTTAACGAATGAGCCGAGATGATATGGTTGTATACGAGATGTTTAACGAATGAGCCGAGATGATATGGTTGTATACGAGATGTTTAACGAATGAGCCGAGATAATATGGTTGTATACGAGATGTTTAACGAATGAGCCGAGATGATATGGTTATACACGAGATGTTTAACGAATGAGCCGAGATGATATGGTTGTATACGAGATGTTTAACGAATGAGCCGAGATTATATGTTTGTACATGATCAACACACCCAACAATAACTCACGCAACCTTTCGACCCTGTTTCATCATTTCTTAAAAGAGTTTAATTTCTAGACCAACCCTGATAGCTGGATGGTCTTGAGGCAACTCACGCAACCTTTCGACCTCTGGATCAGCACGATTATGCATCTGTAGCATAATACAAGTTATCTCACCTAGCAAATTGTTAATCAATTTGAGTTCTTTTTCTTGTTCATTGCGTAATCGGGTAAGGATAGCCTTTTGCACCTCTGCTAGTTAATTTGTTAGCCACAGTGTTTTTGTTAAAATTAGTGATACTTGCGAGAGAGTTTTATAAGAAGTTGTGTGAGAAAACGAAGTGTTGTGAAAGTTGCTTTGATAGTGGAAAGCCGTTAAACTAGCCGTTGGAGGCTATTTTAAAAATCAGATTGAAAGTAAAAGTAACCGTACGAGTATTATTCAAATTCAAACGTAAAGTAACAGTACAACATATTAATAACGAGCGGGATATTTAAAATTTAAAATTTCAAATTCAAATTAAACAAAAGGGCGGGATATATTTAAAATTTATCAATTGAATTCAAATTCAATTCAATTTATAAATTGAAAATAAAGTATCAAATACAAATACATTAAACATGAAATAGAAATACATTAAACATGAAATAGAAATACATTAAATGTCAAATAAAAACTATGTTAACATAAACAACGATTGATTAACATAAACAACATACGATTAACATAAACAACGGACGATTAATAAAAACTATCATCTGAATCTGGGTAACCATCTTCAGAGGATTCGGAAGGTGTGAAAAAACCAGACTCCCACCTTTGCCTACGTTCTTCATCCTCCCTGGTTTGCCGCTCCAAACGATCAGCTTCCTCTTCTCTTTCAAGTGCTTCCATTTCCAGGAGGACTTGCATATCTGCTTCCTCTTGCCTAAGTTGTTCCTCAGTTAACCCAAACGGATTTGGGTCTTGGTTGGGAACCGGTTCATTTTCAGGTTGATTATTCACCGAAAAATTTTCCGGTTGGACAACCGGAAAGATATGCTCAGGTGGAGTATGGAATTTTTCATTTTCGCTAGGTGGGCTTGGAAACTGTTGGCCAAAATCCTTTTGGCGAGGTGGGCTTGGAAATTGTTGGCCAAAATCCTTTTGGCGAGGTGGGCTTGGAAATTGTTGCCCGAAATCTTTTCTGGAAGACATCTTGAATTTGAGATGCTTGGATCTTGAGTATTTGAGAAGTTTGGAATGTGTTTCTGTGTGACTTGTGCTTCAGAAGCATTGGTATTTATAGGGTACAAATGCACACGTTTTATTAACGTGACTTTGAATTTTAATTGTTGGGGCTAACCTACGTTAACGCAACGTTAATATGTTGTACTTTATCTTACGTTTGAATTTGAATTTAAATTTGAATTTGAATTTGAATTTTAATTTGTTAAGGCTGAGTTATTGTTGGAAGTGGCCTAAATATACCCATACTTCTCAAACACATCTCACACACAAACACATTCAGACTGCGATAGATATTAAAGCATGTATTTACATTAAACATGTACTAGAAAATATCAATTACCCTAATGAAAAAGTCAATTAGTCATTAAAGTTAGCACACAAATTACATTAAACATCATTAATATAGAAAATATCAATTACCCTAATGAAAAAGTCAATTAGTCAATCCAACACCAAACACACTTCTAGATCAACTACACTAGTCAAATCCAAACCAAACACAAACCAAATCCGATCAATATTATCCATCTGTTTACTTTTGGCTCCTCTCGATGGTCCCTCTTCCCGCCTAAAGTATTGGGAACCGTTCGTATACCTCTCTAGCTAGCCTATTTGTACAACTCGACATGGAAAACCATTCATAATCAACCGTACCATATACAACTCCTTTGATATTTTCATTAGAAAATAAATTTCAAATTTCAATGGCTGACTCCTCTTCAACTCCTTCATCCAACAAAAACAAACGCCCAAGGGATGATTCTCCTCCACCAATGCCTGAAAAATATAAAAAATTTGGCATATCCCAACATATTTGGGAGAAATGTAGTGAAGGCCAGTATGGTGTTGAAAACGCATTGTTAGAAATTCACAACAAGCGTATAAAGATGTATGAAGAAAGGAACAAGAAAGATTTAGAGGTCATTGAGGAGCATCAGAAGAAAATTGAGGAGAGGAACAAAAAAATAGAAGAAGAAAGAGAGAAAATAGTTGATATTTACAGAAGTATTGAAGCTAGTAAATATGTGTCTTAATGTATCTTTTCTTTATATATTTTGCCTGTGTAAATGTAAACTTATTTTGACTTGGTTTAATATATGAATGCAGTTATTATTACAAGTTTATGATATTTGAATGTAGTTATTATTATTGTACTGCCAAGTAAACAATTGTACTGCTAGCGAAACGTTGTACTGCTGGGTATCCTTTTAGCAGTGGTTGGGAGTGCAGGGTAGTTTGTATCACTTTTTACTTAAAGGGTATAAACCCCCAATTGCTGCACACAATCACATTCACGCACACATTACTCTCTTTCTTCCACTCCCTAATCGAATTTTAATCGTCAAATTGCAAAACCCCCAAATCAAATCATAATGTCGAACCCAACTTTTACCGAACCTCATAATAATGTTGCCTTTTTAGAAAAATCCAATGAGTCTGTAGATTTTACTGAGATCATTGATTTCCTTAATGCAAGCTATATTAAGTTTGCATTAACAGTAAAACCTACTATATATACTTCCAACATTATCCAGTTTTGGTCGTCTGCTAAGGTCAAAACTATTAATGGGGAAGCACAAATCCATGCCCTTGTAGATGGGCAGATGATTATCATTACAGAGGCGTCTATTCGAAGAGATCTTCTCCTAGATGATGCTAACGGAGTTGAGAATCTTCCAAATACTACAATCTTTGAAAAACTTGCATTGATGGGCTATGAGAGATATACAGATGCTTTAAAGTTCCAAAAAGGTAATTTTTCTCCTCAGTGGAAATTCTTAATTCATACTGTCTTAGTGTGTCTAAGTCCAAAGACCACTGCATGGAATGAATTTAGCAGTAATTTAGCTTCTGCTATAATTTGTTTGGCTGAAAATACTCAAAGATTTAATTACTCAAAATTAATTTTTGATAATATGGTTAAGAACTTGGATAGTTCTTTGGCTAAATATTTTCTATATCCAAGGTTTTTGCAACTCTTTTTGGACAACCAATTTAAAAAAAAAGAAAAGTCACAAAAATGTTTCTCCCACTCCCTGCCTTACCAAAAAGGTTTTTGCTAATATGAGGAGGGTTGGAAAAGATTTTTCAGGGAGAGTGACACCTTTGTTTCCAACAATGTTGGCACTAGCCCAAACCCAAATGGGTGAAGGTTCAGCAATCCCAGCTGGTACCCATCACACACCCACAGAACAACAACAACAGACCTATAAACGTAGGACTAACACCAAGAACACTGAGCTACCTCAGGCTAGTGGTTCTATACCAACTGTTGCAGATGAGGATGTCACTGGGGGGGAGAGTGACATGTTGGCAAGGGCTGCCACTACTGTGTCTAGCTTAGCAGCAGCACAGGACAGTGGTAACATCATTAAGACCCGAACCAAGACAACTTCTAATGAAGAAAGTTCCTCTGGAACTGATTCAGGTGAAGGTCCCAGTCACATGGAAACAATGGGGGGTTCGGATGTTCATCCTAGGGGTGAGGCTGAACTTAACTTTTCCAGTGATCCACCTCTCGGGCTAGGTAACACAAGCCGAAGTGGTGAGGATAGTCTGCAACTTTTGAATGAATTGAAGGATACCTGTGCCAAGCTGTCTGCACAAATTGGTGATCTGCGAGCAATAGCTTCTTCCCAAGATGGAGTCATCAAAGCTCAAGGTGGGGAGATAAAGGCTTTGAAGAGAAGGGTTAGGTATTTAGAAGGAGTCAAAGGATCAAGAATTCCCAAACAAAAGGTTAAATCTTTTGAAGCTTCTAAGGATGCTCCCAAACAGGGGGGGGAATGAAGGCAAAGTTTCAGGGGAGGATAAAGAGGGTGAAAGTATTTGTGAAGAGAGTGATCCAATGGAATTTCTAGTTGCTGATAACCAAGGGAATGAAGAGGTGATGGATAGGCGTTTGGGCAAGGTTACAACTGTTGATAGTGAGCCACCTATTCCTGCTAGTGACCCAGTTATTCCTGCTAGTGGTCCAGTTATTCCTGCTAGTGAGCCAGTTATTCCTGCTATTCCTGCTATTGATAAGGTTAGTTCTCTATACTGAGACTGAAGTTAGTATTGCTGCTATTGATGTTAGTGCTACTGAGACTAAATTTATTCCTGCTATTGATAAGGTTACTGCTACTCAAGGTGATGATGATATGACTATGGCTCAAATATTAACAAAGATGAGGAGTGCAAAACCTAAGAAGAAATTTAAGTTTCAGTCACCTAGTCAACAACAACAACAACCAATGATTACAAGCGCAAAAAAATGCAGAGTTAATAGCTTCATGGTTTGAGGAAAGGGCTCAGGTTGAAGCTGATTGTGAGTTTGCTAAAATAGTACATAAAGAAGAGCAAGATAAGTACTCAGTAGATGAAAAAGCCAGGATGCTGAAAGAAATTTTTGATGCAAAAAAGAAGAAGTTTGCAGCACAAAGATATGCAGCTAAGAAGAACAAGCCACCCACTCAAAAACAAAGAAGAGATCTCATGTGCAGGTATTTATTTATTTATTTATTTTTTTGTTGCAAAGGTAAATTTATATTAATATCAACAACACCCAATATGTACATCATAAACATCTACTCATGTGCAGATATTTGAAGAATGTGGCCAGTTGGAAACTAAAGGATTTGAAATTCTTGGATGATAAAAGCATTGAAGAATTGTATGCAATTGCCAAGAGAAACAATGAACTCTTCTTGAATGACAGTTCAAAGAGAGCAGGTGAACAGTTGGAAATAGAAAGCAGTAAAAAGAGAAAACAAGAACAAACTGAGCAAGCTGTTGCTAAAGAACAAATGCAAGCTCACACTGAACTTGCAGTTGACTCTGTAGGAGAAGCCATGGATGCACAACCTTTAACTGTCAAACATCCCATTGTTGATTATAAGTCTGGATCTCATGGGGAAACAATTTATTACGATATTAAGAGGCATGATGGTTCTTCTAGAAGGTTTGTAAGCTTTCTTCACATGGTTCATGATTTTGATAGACGAGATATGATAGCTCTATGGAAATTACTCAAACAAAGATTTGGTAATAAGACACCAGAACAAGCTTATGATAGAGAAGTCTGGAATTATTTGAAGGTAATGTTTGAACCAAATCATGAAGATGAATGTTGGAGAAGACTAACGCACAATACTGTTAAAGAATGGAAAATTTTTCAACGATGTGGAGTACATGCTTTAACTGTGAATGAGTTGGTGATCTACATGCTTGTAGAAAAGGATTACCCTTTAAAGTTTCACAAAGACATTCTACATCAGATGTTGCGTGGGAAGAAAATACTCAAGATTCAGCTTAATTATGATAACATGGCATATGAACTGCTCAAGAAGATGGAAGAGTATCTAGGACCCAAGAACAAGAAATAGAATGTATAGTTATTACTACTAGAATGTATAGTTTGACTTAAACATGTATAGTTATTACTGCTTATGAGATAAACATGTGTAGCTATTACTGCTAGAATGTATAGTTATTACTGCTAGAATCTATAGTCTGACAAAATATATGCTTACATAAATGCTTACAATCGGGCCAAAACATTGATATTTTTAAATTTTTGACTATTGCATAAGTTATCAGAAATGTGTGACCATATGTATCGAATTGTGACTACACTTAAATAATGTGTGACAAAATTTGACTATTGCCTATAGTCACATGATTGTGCTACAATTAAATGTGTGACCATACACATTAGGAATTGGCAGGCAAACACACACTTAACTTTAGACACACATATTAACTTACGTGACTATTGTATTGAATTTTGGTCACACTTAATCATGTATGCCTATGGTTTAGTGTGACCATATATGACATTTGGTCACACATCTCAAGTGTGTGACATATATTTGTCACTTTTAAATGCATATCGTGACTATGCTTCAAACTTACTTTTCAGTTGTCACACATTTCAAATTCATATGTGGCTAAATTTTCAACAAAAACTAGCAGTCACGCTTAAATAATGTGTGACAAACTTGAGCATATGATTTAGCCACATACACAATTACTTCGTGTGACCATATATGGATTTTGATCACACTTTTCAATTGCGTGACATATATTTGTCACATATGTATATATATAGTGTGACTAATGTTTCAACCTTATTTGTATCCGTCACACGTCCCAAATTATAAGTGACTAAAAAATCAAAATTTTTTTTACCAGATACGTATAGTCACGAAAATATTCAAATGTGTGGCTGTAGCCTCGGATGTAATTCCGAAATGGTCACACAAGTCGGATCAAGTGTGGCTGTTTATTTTATTCTGGTACATTTAGTCACATAAAAAGGCGACTGTGTGGCTGTTCGAAAAACAGCATGTGTGACTAAATCTCATTTTTGTACTAGTGGTTGCTTCACATTGGTCAATTTCGAAGGGTCAAACGAGCTTATCTTTACGAACTATAAATATGAAACATATAGTTAGTAGCAAGGAGAAATAGGTTATATATAAATAATGGGTCGTTGTTAAATCGGATTTTATTATAAAAAGTCATTTTGTGGGTTGAATGGGACAAATTTCTGGGTATAAAAGACTTAGACAAATTCTAAGTGTTTGTGTTATATACGTGTGTAGTGATTCAAATTGGCTATTTTAGAAGGTTCAAACGATCTTATCATTACACGTTATATTCATGAAACTTGTAGCTTATAGCAAGGTCTATTAGATGGTGTAAAAACATTGGGTGTTCGTTAATTTAGATTTTGTTTTACGAGGCCATTTATCTAGTGACTTGGGACAAATTCTAAAGGAAAAAACACTTAGTCAAATTTTCAATGTTTTTCTAGTTTTTGTACGCGTAAGGTATGATTAAAATGGGGTTCGAGTGAGCATGAAACAATGATATAAATGTGACGTGGGTATATTTCGTGATCCCTAGGCCTTCCACAAGGGAGGCAAATCATGATTTGGTGTTCTAGAGAAACATGTGATACGTAATAATAAATGGACAATATATACGTTAGATAATAATTATTATGCGATGCATGGAAGTGTAAGAACGTATGGAATGAATTCAAGGTGATATAGAATGACTTACAACACCTCTAGGGTGGGTAGTGGACGTGTGAGAAAGAATGGAACACAAGAAATAAACCCACGATGGCTAGATCAATACATACGTTTTATATACAAACTTATATCTTTCGAACAAGCTTCCAAAAGAGATGGTCACCACTTCTGGTCGTTTAGGGTGTTCTAAATGGTGAAAGGGACTAAGAAATATGTAAGGGAGCTAAGTGGGAGAGGTGGTGAAAGTGAAATGGGTTGTACGTGTAATATATAACACGTTTTGTATTATATCAAGTTCTAAAACATTCCCCACTTGTCCTAACTGTAGATGGCAGAGATCTTGTGTACTTTGGATGGATTTTACTGACATTTTGTCTCCAATAATGTGTGGAAGTGAGGGTTACTAAATGGATGTCGACATATATTCAAATATGTCGACTAGAACTTTTAAAATGTACAAGAATGATATCTAGCGTGTAACCTTGCTATCTTGGGTGTTATATAATCTTAATGACTCAAGAATGATCAAGCAATAACGTTAGAATGGGTGGAAACAAGCTCGGGTCAAAATGGTTAAGTTTGAGAAAAATTAATGTATACCGAATGGGTGTTTGATGGCCAATAACTTTGGTCCTAGTAAACGTATCAAACGTTCACTTTAAAAGTTAATATTTGCCGTCCTCATTCTTTGGTGGGGGAACAACTAGGAGGTGCAATAATATGTATAAGTCACGTTTAGAATTCGAGAGGAAATGTGGCGGCTTGGAGGGGTATCTACTCGACTGGAAATGAAATAGAAAAGGGAAATTGGGCCTTTGTTGTTGGGCTGGTGAACAGTGGACGCACAAGGAAGGTTGGGCTGAAGTTTTCTTCGGCCCATGTGATGTTTATGTTGCGTGTTTTAATTCCGAGGTTCGCGTACGAGCTCGTCCCATTATTTGGTAAATTATGTAGTAATGTTTTTGTGTCAGGATAATATAATAAAGAAAATTTTAAAATTTTCTGTAAAAATGGTGATTAAAATTAATGACGGAGATTAATATAAAATTAAACGTCGTTAATTATAGGAAATTTTGCAGTTTGCTACAGTACTCTCCCGTAATTCTGAATTCTGTCCCGAAATTCAAGTTTAAAATGATTACTAGGGTAAGGGGTTATGGAACAAGGGTTGTCGAGAGATTTCCATTCGAAAATCGAGAAAATGTTACTCCGTTAGATTTATTCGTACTAGATGAAATGACTTTGAATGTTTGGTCAACTAATGAATCCAAGGGCTGTGAATAGTGAAAATAACGGTCAGGAATAGTGAAAAATCAACGGCTGATGAACAGTGTTCCAACGGTCGGGAATAGTAATTTCCAACGGTCGTAAATAGTACCCCAACGGCTAGTTTTAGCCTATATATACTCCATTTTAATTTTCATTCTTCCACCAATCATTTTTCTTATTCCATATCTCCAAAATGCGGCACCTTATTACAATTCTAGCGATTGTGTATGTCGTTCTTGCGATTTTCTACTTGGCGTACGTTCCTGACGAAGATTACGTATTCATGGTTTGTGTTCTAGCGGTTCTTATGCCTACTGTGATTCTTGCTATCGGCGTGGACAAGCTATGGGGGTAATAGTCTCACGCTAGGGTTGTTTGAAATGAGTTCTTGTTATGTTTTTATGTAATCCTTAATAAATGTGAAATAAAACTTGTTTGTCTTTATGTTTAAGAACTAGTCTTGCTATTGTTTTTAATGGTTTGTTTTTATTTATCATACAGAATAATCAAAGTGATTCATCCTGTGGTGGCTCTCGCTAATGCTGGGTTGGTGGTGGTCTTTGTTGCTATGGCGGGTCAACCTATTGGCGATTCTATGCCTTTTATTGTAATCCTTGTAACATTAGCACTTTCGATGCTAATTATATCGCTATGTATTAATTTCCGTGGTTTCTAATAAAATTTATGATATTTGTGCTTTCCATAAAATTTTTGTGTATCATTAGGGTTTCCATGTTCGTACTTTTGTCAGTTTCCTATCATAAAGGTGATGGGTAATAGGTGTAGACATCTATTGGGGTTTTTCAAAAGTGATGTTCATGAACAATTTATTTTGTTTCAATATTTTGCTTTTGAATGAAGATTGTTATTAAAGAATCTGAAAAGATAACTGTTCCATTTATGACATGATTCTTCCTAAATTAGACATAGGTAATCAGGCTATGTATAATTGAGGACCAAATGATGTGATGCTTGGCTCAGTCACTGTGGTATTTATACTTTTCAAAAAGTTTTAGATAGTGTTCAACGTGTTGTTTTTGTAAAATGACAACATAATTATTTTTCAAAAGAAAGTAGAAAATCTTGGTTCACACTACGGTGATGAGTCAGGAATTTTTAAGGTGATACTAGGATATCTTTGGTATAAACTTAGGGTTCAGGTGAGAATTCTTACAAGGTAGTAATAATCTATTGTTCGGTCAGAAATGATGTTAATCAAATTTCTAAGGTGATATCAGTGTATAGTTACGTAATGACTATGAATAGGGCAAATGGAATAGAGATTGAAATAGACGTAGGTTATGATTATTACGGAAATATTACAAGATAGAGTTTTCATACGGTAGAAAGGTAGTTGTTACACTTAGGTTACATCCATCGTACCTAAGGTAAAGTACAAAAGGAAATACAATTTAGAGAGTTTTAAACTATGGTTTATTTATCTTTCAAAAGAAATATCTTCTCTCGTTTAAACATTGGTGTCATCCTTTGACGTTGTTAAGGTTCTAAAGAGCTTCCCTTTCTCTTCCACTGGTCTTGTCGTTCTAATTGGTATTCTGTTTTGGGCATCGGTTCTTGTAGTGCCCCTGCTCGCCACACCCGTGGCATACCACGACTACTGGCCGCGCCTTATAGTCGGTGACCTTGCAGTCTCTTGTTTTGTGGCCTGTCCCCTGGCATTTTCTACATTTAGCAAAACAAGGCCCAGTGTGATACATCCTACATTGGTTGCACAAAGGTTGTTTCCCTTGGTAACCCTTTCCTTCAGCAATTGTGGCATTGTAGTCTCTGCCAGTTTCCTGCCTGCAATTCTGTTGATGCTGGTGGTTGTTGCTGTCGTGAATGGAGCTTCTATGATCATCTAGCTTTCGCTTATGATCATTGCTTCCGGAGGTAGAACTACGTTTGATTTCACGTTCTAGTAATCGTTGCGCAATGTCCTTTCAATATCCAGCACCATAGCTGGACATAGTACTGACAGTTCTTGGAATCTCCGGTTGTAGGTTTTTAGATCATTGTCTTTTACTACTAGTTGGTGAAATTCATCCTCTAGTTTCCTTATCTCCGTCCGGGGACAGTATTTCTTCAACATCTTCTTTTTCAACTCAGTCCAGGAGATTTGAAATGCTACTTCCGTACCCATCGTCTGGGCGGTAGCAATCCACCAAGACAACGCATCTCCCCGTAGGGTCCCAGTAGCAAAGGTGACTTTGTTGTTCTCTGCACAGTTGCTCCTCATAAATACCGTCTCGGTACACTCGAACCACTGAGCTAATTCTGTCACTCCTTCTGAACCTTTGAAGGTGGTTGGTTGGCAATTCATGAAGTTCTTATAAGTGCATTTGCGAGTCGCATATGTCTCGCCTTCAGTTGTTGCCCCTATGTTGTTACTTGAGAGGGTTGGAGTTTGAGTTTCACGAGCCGCATCGATGCCCTCGGCAATCATTCTCCGAACATCTTCGGGAGTCATTGCTGCTGCGGGGGTGGCAGTTTTGTTTCTTGTACGAACCATATTTCTATTAAAACCACAAGAAACACAGATTTAGAATTCACATAATGATTATGTTAGAAAGATTTTAGTAATAGGGGAGAGAGTATATGAGTTCTAACAATCTTTTCACAATGTGAAATTACGACCAACTGAGAAATCATAAGACTATGATATGTTTTGGTACTATCGTAAATAATTGATCAACTCTTGGCATGTGACTACTAAGGAACCAACTTATTCATCTACAAAAGCTGAAGTTCAGCAACTTTCTCTTCATTCATCAAGTTTTCCTCCGAAGATTTGTCTTAGGGAATTCTATAGTTATAGTCCAGTTATGGCAGGTATGAGGAATCCGGAGTGTCAGATAATGGAGAATTTGGCTCAACATCTTTCCAAATCGTTTCTTGGTGTGAATTCTGTCCAACCTCGAATGTTGCCGGACAACCAATCAACTCTTCATATGAATAAGATTCAGTAGCTCTTCTAAGTTTTTGACGTGGAGGTGAGTAAGTAGGTGATGATGGGAGTGGTATTTGAGTGAGTTCCGTATTAGACAGTGGTTGAGATATTAGTACATAGGGATCTTCAGTATTTGGAGTGATCTGATGGGTAGGCGATGTACGAGTAGTACGGAGGGTAGTTTTGGTAATATCAACTGGTTTGGAAGACATGGTACTGTAGTATCCCGAAAATAGTAATTATAAGTAATTTGTACGTTAAAGGTGTAACAGTAAGTGTGAAATAATAAAGTGTCTAACGTGTGTAGAGTAAATATCAAGCATGTAAAGATTAGTGTAAAATAATCCTAATAGGTAATGTACAGAGCACGGAGATATAAAGACACGGAGGGCGTAAAATGGTATGGTGTAAAATCATTCATTTTGAAAATGTAGTTATAGTCCAATATTTGAAAACATTTGGTTCTCTATAACTATAGCTCTGATGCCAATCTGTAACACCCCCTAATTTATGAGATAACAGCGGAAGACTAATTAGGGTGTTACGGTGAGGATCGAAGTCATAATTATAGAAAAGGGCTCGAAAGAGACGTTTTGAAAGTTGTTTGTCATTCAAATAATACTTTTGATACAAAAGGTGAAATATCTGATTTATAAAGTCCCATGAAAGGGTGTGATAATTTGAAAAGAATGACATATTTGATTTTACACCACGTAATTTATCAGAGTTATAATGCCCGCTCCGTGTCTTGTCCTGCTCCGTTAATTACCTGAGATAAACATGCTTAAAGTGTCAACACAAAGGTTGGTGAGTTCATAGAGTTTAATAGAAAAAAATTTATTTCAATAAATTCAAGAGATGTACAGTGGCGTACGGTGGTGTACAGTGATAGTTGCAAATAAATACCAGTACGAGTAAACAGTTGATTTCAATAATTTCGAGAGTGAGGTGATAATTGTAATAAGTGCTAACAGTGATGAAACAAGTAGTGAGTTATTCCTTTGCCTTACGTTGAGTGATATCCAACGTAACCGCATAAGTAATTTATTTGCCTTACGTTGAGTGATATTCAACGTAACCGCATAAGTTATTCATTTGCCTTACGTTGAGTGATATTCAACGTAACCGTATAAATTATTTATTTGCCTTACGTTGAGTGATATTCAACGTAACCGCATAAGTTATTCATTTGCCTTACGTTGAGTGATATTCAACGTAACCGCATAAGTTATTCATTTGCCTTACGTTGAGTGATATTCAACGTAACCGCGTAAGTTATTCGTTTCAATAAATTCAAAAGGTGCACATAAAATACGTGTGCTCTAATTCTAGAAAATATTTCCATTAGAGTTTGGAGTTAACATATAAAAGGGGTGTATATATTCTTGGTGTTATGTGAAGGTTTATAGTGAAAACAAGTATCAAGTTACAATAAGCAATTTGAGAATGCTATCATTTGAGTTCAGTGTTTAAGCTAGCAAGCAATTTGCAAGTAAGGCAAACGTATATCTCTCCAAAGAGTAAATCAAAATGTGTAAAGTAAGGGTTATAATTCAGAGTAAACCACAAGAGTTTTTCAGAGTACTTGAAAAAGTAAAAGCATGTAATTTAGCGTGTATCTGCCCCAAAGAGTTTATATAATAATTAAACGAGTAGAAGTGGGGCTATGACTCACCTTAAGTGTATCTGACAAGGTGGAATTATGAAATCAAGTAAGATTATGGGAACGATTACGGAAACGTCTTCAACACGTGACCTGAATATAAGGGAAGTCTGAGTATTTGACTTATTACGAATAACGAGTGTGAAAATGAGAAATCGATAACGATTTGATCGGTGACGTGAGTGTGATATGCTTAAAATGCCTAAAGTTCAAAAATAATATTATTCATAATATTATCTTGTTTTTATGTCTTTGAAACCAATAATATCGTTTCCTCAAAAGTGGTGAAACGAATCGTTAAGTTAAATCGATTAAAACTTGTTATGTAAGAACATAACGAACGTTATATATTAAGTAACTAAAATATACAAAAATGCACGTGACGTGACGGGGATTCGTAAAATGAAATATAGAAATGAAAATATTAATCATGTTCTGTTGGTCCTTGAAATTTTTCTGTTTTTACACTTTAAACCCTAACGGCGTTGGCGTTGCACCGTTAGTCCTTAATTATATAATAATTGCATTTACGGTCCACTACATGTCCAAAATTACATTCTGAGCTTGGAATTTCAAATAATATCAATTTCTACCCTAAAATATCTGTTTTGGCAGTTTCAGTCCAAGTTTTAAAGGTTTGGCAGTTTTAGTCCTTTAGGGTGAAACTAGTTTGCATTTTTAGTCCAAACGTACAAAAATTATTGGAAAAAAAATATCCGAATTTTTCGGGAGCTTATTGAAGCTTATTAAAACGTGTTCCATCAGCTTATTTTCAAAAAGAGCTTATTTTTCACTAAATGGGATTTTAACGAGCTAATTAAAGGCCCGTTAGCGTTTAACAATCCGTAAGCTTTGAGACAAGTTGGGCTTATCGTTAGGCTCATTTTTAGTGTACTATTTTCATATCAAAAGAGCTTTTTGGGTCAGCTTATACGGTGTGCTTATTTCCAGCTTATTGGGGTTTTCAGTTCGTTTAACTTTTATAACTAGTTTTAAGTATGGTGTTAGTTGCTTCACTTTGGTCAATTTCGAAGGGTCAAACGAGCTTATCTTTACGAACTATAAATATGAAACATGTAGTTAGTAGCAAGGAGAAATAAATTATGTAAAAATAATGAGTCGTTGTTAAATCGGTTTTTATTATACAAAGTCATTTTTTGGGTTGAATGGAACAAATTTCTGGGTATAAAAGACTTAGAAAAATTCAAAGTGTTTGTGTTATATGCGTGGGTAGTGATTCAAATTGGCTATTTTAGAAGGTTCAAACGATCTTATCATTACACGTTATATTCATGAAACTTGTAGCTTATAGCAAGGTCTATTAGATGGTGTAAAAACATTGGGTGGTCGTTAATTTAGATTTTGTTTTACGAGGCCATTTATCTAGCGACTTGGGACAGATTCTAAAAGAAAAACACTTAGTCAAATTTTCAATGTTTTTCAAGTTTTTGTACGCGTAAGGTATGATTAAAATGGGGTTCGAGCGAGCATGAAACAATGATATAAATGTGACGTGGGTATATTTCGTGATCCCTAGGCCTTCCACAAGGGAGGCTAATCATGATTTGGTGTTCTAGAGAAACATGTGATACGTAAAAATAAATAGACAATGTTAATACAAATATCGTCCTAAAAACGTTATTTATATTTTACGATCTTTACTTAGTTATGTTAATGACAATTACAAAGTATATCCTTTAGCAGATTATAAATGCTAGCTAAAGTCTCTTTAAAACACATTTTACATTTCACAAGTTTACTTAGAATCACATTTTACACATCTACTAGTTTATTTCCTTAAAAGGAAACTTTATTTCTAAAATGATACAATGACATCATGGCATGCATCATACATAGATTATGTAATATCTTGGCTAGATCTTCAAGCAAGATAGTTGACTTTGGGAGATTTTGATGTGACATAACAAGGATGTGGAGGATACAGCTGGATTTGGAAAGATTTCCAAAAACTCTTAGCTGTCATTTTGCTGTCAAGTTGGCAGAACCAAACGATATAAAGGACGGATCCCTTTTATGGGATCCGCCGGATCCGTCGGCTGTTCACCAGCTTGCCTATAAATAGCAAGCTGATCATTTGGACACACCATCACTCATATAGCCTAACATTCATACTCATTCATTTACATATCATCTAACATTTATCATTCATTCATTTCATTGATCTTTCCTTTTGTAGCAAAGGAGATTAAGCATCAAGGTTCAACACAGACGTGTAAAACCTTTGTCATAATTACTGTGTGATATAGTTGTAGTTCACACATCATTATTTGTATCATTTATCTCAGTGAGTGTGGTTAGTGTTTTAGTCCTCAAAACACAAAGAGTGTAGGGAGTGGTTGTACCCTTGTGAAAGAACCAAACGGGAGTGGTTGTACCCTTGTAAAGAACTCGACATCTAGCTTAGTGTCGGTAATTGTATAGGCGACGTTAGGTTGGTTCTACCTTGAAATAGAACCCGATGTTTAGCTTAGTACCGGAAAAGGAAGTAAGCGACGTGTAAAGGTTTTCTCCACCTAGAAGAGAGTTTGTTTCTTAGTGAAGGATAACTCTCGAGTTAGAGGCTTGAGGAGTGGAGTAGGGCAAGGAAGAGAGTCCTTGTAGCCGAACCACTATAAACATCCGTGTTGTGTGGTTTGATCTTTCCTCTCTTTACTTTTCATATATATATTGTGTGAATATTTGTTTGTGCTTGTTTCCTTTGAAATAACATAGAGTAACAAAGTGAATTAATTTTAAAACGGTAAAACTATTCAACCCCCCCCCCTTCTAGTTTTCCACAATTGGCATCAAGAGCTACGTTACTTAAGATTCTTAAAATATATTGTATTTTAAAACTTAAAACGATCCATGGATTTTGAAAACTTTAAAGAAGGACAATCTATGCAAAGACCACCTCTATTTGAACCTAATTGTTTTATTTATTGGAAAAATCGCTTTGAGACTTATGTGAAGTCAAAGGATATAGATCTATGGTTTATAATTGTTGAGGGTGATTACAAGGCCATAAGTAATGATATTTCGGGTGGTCGGGATGTAGAAACTTCTCTTACTCGTCACAGTGATGAGCAAAAGAAGTTGATTGCCAAAAATAATAAAGCCAAAATGATGCTTTACAATGCTTTATCTAAGAAAGAATATGAAAGAGTTTTTATGTGTAAAACGGCTAAAGATATTTGGCAATCTCTAATTGTCACTCATCAAGGAAACTCACAAGTCAAAGATAACAAAATTGATCTTCTTGTTCAACAATATGAACAATTTGTTATCTCTGAAGATGAGACAATTGATAGTGCGTTTGCTAGGTTTAATACTATTATTACATCACTTAAAGCACTTGACGAATCTTTTTCTAGTAAGAATTTTGTCAGGAAATTTCTAAGAGCACTCCACCCAAAGTGGAGAGTAAAAGTGACAGCTATTGAAGAATCCAAGGATCTTTCAAGCATGACACTAGATGAGCTCATAGGAAATCTCAAAGTTCACGAAATGGTGATGGAAAAAGATTCAGAAATAGTTAAAGGCAAGAAGGAGAAAATGAAGTCCATTGCCTTGAAAGCTAGAGCTGAGTCAAGTGATGATGAAGAATCTTGTTCTAGTAGTGAAGACGAAGAATATGCCATGGCCGTAAGAGATTTCAAGAAATTCTTCAGGAGACGAGGAAAGTTCGTAAGACCACCTCGTGAAGAAAAGAAATCTCTCCGTAAAGACCATGATGACAGAAAAGGGAAGTTAGAGAGGAAGTGCTATAGGTGTGGAGATTCTGGTCACTTTATAGGTGATTGTCCAAAGCCTTCAAAGAACAAGTCTCAAAAAAGTATTTGTTAGTGGAGCTTGGAGTGATAATGAAGGAGATGATGATGAGCATAAGAACAACGAAGTTACCCCTTATGGCTCATGACACAGAAGAGGTATGCTTAAAGGTTGATCTAGAACCTGATGAGTGGATCAAAGATAGTGGGTGTTCAAGACATATGACGGGAAACAAAAGCCTTTTCTCAACTTACCAAGTGTACGACGGAGGTAATGTCACATTCGGTAGCAAACTTAAAAGTAAAATCATTGGAAAAGGTTCGATCTCTCATGACTCTCTCTCTATTGATGATGTTGCTCATGTAGATAATTTAGGATTTAACTTGCTTAGTATAAGTCAACTATGTCGCAAAAAGTATAACGTCCTTTTCAGTGAAAATGGAAGTAAAATACTTAAAGATGGCATAACCGTAGGAAGAGGTGTTTTAAAGAATAACGTATATGTTATGAAATTAGATAAAACACCTAAAGACAAGCTTTGTCTTGCCTCTCTGGACGAAAACTCAACTCTATGGCATCGACGTTTAGGTCATGCCAATATGAGGCTAATTCAATCCTTATCATCTAAGGAACTCGTTAGGAACCTACCCAAGTTGAAATATGACCAACACTTTTGTGATGCTTGCTGATTATACACAAATTAGTCCAAAGGAATTGCAAAGGAAATATGCAAAACCCGAAGTTCGTTGTCCCGATGAAGGTGTGAATGGAATTGTGATTTCGGGATCGTGAATCGTGTAGTGAATGGTGAATAAAAGTGAGAATTGAGATTATAAACTAAGATAATGAAATTACAACTAAGAATAATTAATAATGCAAGGGAAAATGGTATTCTAAGGCAACGTATTATAAAAACGCAAAAGAAACCTAAATACGCATAAAACCCGGGCTAATCCCGAGTTCAAAAGTGAAATCTATGGAAAACTAACCCTAGGTATGAAATTGTATTTTTCCTAAGTTCTAAATAGCAAAATAAAATTTTAGAAAAAAAGAATTATATTTTTTTGACTTTTATTTAATTTTTTATGAATTAAAAACTGTTTTAAAAAGAAATATGAATTAAAAATACTAAAAGGTGATGGAAAATTATGAAAATTTTTTAGAAAGTCCTAATTGTTATACTGAGTCTGGGAAAAATAAGGTTGAGGTGCTAGCTTATCCAGATAAGCTGGAATAAGCCACTAAAGGGAAATAAGCTAAAGAAAGTAAACTGAGATTAAAAGAAAAGCAATGTATGGTTATTATTGAAGAAGTCCCAAGGGCAGATGGTGAGGGTGTTGTGTGTGGGCTGAGTGACTGGGGTTCGAACCCCAGCCTTGGCTTTTTGGAAAAATAATTTTTTTTTTAATTTCCCTTATAAAATCCTAAATAGCACTAAACTATAAGCTAATTTTATAAAAAGAATTATTCTTCAAAACTCAAAATAAGCTGAGAACAGCTTATGAAAGTCTGATCAGTAGGCCTATGAAAGGAAACAAGGGAAAGGGAACTTAGCAAAATGGTAGATAAGCTAAGATAAGCTAAAAAGGAACTAGAATAAGCTACATTAAGCAAAATCTATTCTAAAAGATCCAATAACCTCAGAATAAGCAAAGATAAAAAATAAATAAGCACTTAATTCAAAAATGAGCAATAAGGGGAACTGATGTTGCAGACTGAATCAGCCCATAAGGCACTATTTGAGCTAAATAAAAAGCACTAGAAACACTTCTAAAAACCACAAAAGCTGATAAATCCTAAAGTGTACCCACCAAAGTGCTTAAAAACTGAAAATCATACCTAAAGGAGCTTAATAAGAGCTTATTGACTAGCTAAGAAAAAGTGCTAATGGGCCTAAGGGATGCTGATGCACAGGGAGAATCAGTCCTCATCAACAATTTTTGTGGCTTAAAATTAAGCCAATTGACCATCATGAGAACCAAGCAAGCTGATCATAACTAAAGTTTAACAACTAATAATACTAAAGAACTGAAAATTTAGACTTATAGGGGCTTTTTATAGAGCTTATGCAGAGCTTAAAAACTCTGCACAGACTGCATATGGAAATTTCTATACTAATGTGCAGACTTAAGAAATTTAATCTACTCCTAACAAAACCACCAGAATTCTACTCTACTTATTGATACCCTTTTAACACACTATAATAAACAGAAAAACAGCCAAAATGAGCTAAAATCTATGAATCTCAAATAGACTCATTGCCTTATCAGTAGACATTAGAACCTTAGGAGGGTAAACTTGAATCTAGCAAAACTCACTAAATCAGCTGAGATCAATATAATATTAGCTTCTATACCATAAAAACACCTTACTAAAACTGGACAAATGACAAATGAACAGTGCAACACATTTTGACCCATTTTAACCCATGATCCAAACACCCATTATGAATGCAGCATAAGGATTTTTAAAACTGAAACAGGGCTTTTTAAGCTATGCAATTGAAAGCTAATAGTCTAACTTAGTATATTAAGCAACTATGAACCACTTGAACAGAAATTAAGACCTATAATAAGCTAAAGACTAACTAGCTATATTTTGGCTTTTTAAGGATTTTAACTAAAAACAGTAAACAATGCATATAAACTTCTATCAAAAATCAATTTTAAGGACAAATAAGAAGTACACAATCAGAATAAGCACTTACGGATTAGAAATAAGCAGTGTTGACTATTTGACTTTTATCAAAAACTCGAATTTAGTACAATCCTTGAAAGCTGAAAATGAAATTACAATAACCCAGGACATGAAACTACATTAAGCTGAATAATAACTACTCTATCATTACACTATTCCTATTCTAACCCTAAAATCCTAACCTAACAGCTAACCTAAAATCTAACCGCCCCAATTGTGACAGAAGAGGGGCTATTTATAGCCGAGAGCTAGGGTTTCTTGAAGCTTCTCAGCTCTCATCTTGGCCCTTGATTTATCCTTGGCCTCCAATCATTAATCCTCAGCCCTTGATTCATTGAGTGATGTGGCTTGACCAATAAGATGCTTCCCTTTGTCCACATATCATTCCATATGTCAGCACATGTGCCAGACCTTCTGGAAGGTTTTAAGGTTGGGCAATTTTGAGGTGAGGGCAGGGTAAATGGGGAAGGTGATCCACAGTAATTTTGGTGGAAAAAGGCGCGTATGGGTTTTGGGGTTTGACTGGTATTTATTTTCTTATTTGACCGGGTTTTAAGGAAATGGATATTCGGTTTAGATTTTATTAGAAATGGGTTGGGTTATGCTGTGATAGGTTGGTGGGGTTTAATGGGTTGGTGAAGTGGGTTTTATTGTATTATGTTTTACTTTTAAGAATTTTAGTATAGGGACCAAACTTGCAAATTCTAAAAATTCAAGGGACTAATGTTGCCATTTTTGAAAAGTGCTTCCAAGGGCTTATATTGACAACTTGATGATTCTTCAAGGTAAATTTTGACTTTTTGAGCATATCATGATCTAACATTTCAAATTGCTTCCCTGGCCTCGGCTTTTGACACTCTTTCCAAACCTCGTGCTCGCGTTTTCTGGGTTTTTCTTGGTTTTGTCCTTTTTTCGAGATATCCGTACCTGCATATTAATAAACACAAAAACACAAATATCTTTGGCATTTTGGTTAGTTTTTGGTCGTTTTGGTCTTAATTTCGTCAAGAAAAAGGTATGTGTTTAAGCACATACCACTTGCAAAATTGGGAAACAAGTGCATAATAGCCATAAGGCTAAAAACATGGTATCTACATCTAGGTGTCTAGAATTATTGCATATGGATTTGTTTGGCCCGTCGGCTATACAAAGTTACGGAGGTAATTTTTACACATTAGTTATAGTAGATGATTACTCTAGATATACGTGGACTAAATTTTTGAAAACCAAAAATGAGGCCTTTGATAAATTTGAAATTCTAAGCAAGAAAATTCAAAATCAAATAGGAAGTAACATAGTATCTATTAGAACCGACCATGGTCAAGAATTTGACAACGAAATCCAATTCGAAACTTTTTGTGATAATAATGGAATAACACATAATTTCTCGGCTCCCCGAACTCCACAATCTAATGGTGTAGTAGAACGGAAAAATAGGACAATTCAAGAAATGAGTAGAACTATGTTAAATGAACAAAACATACCTCAAAAGTTTTGGTGTCACGCTGTAGATACATCTACATATATTCTAAATCGAGTTCTAATTATACCATTCTTGGGAAAAACTCCATATGAGTTATATAGAGGCAAAAAGCCTACTTTAGGGTATTTTAGAGTGTTTGGAAGCAAGTGCTTCATTTTAAACACAAAGGACTATCTCACCAAATTCGACCCAAAGTCATATGAAGGTGTATTTCTAGGATATTCACAAACTAGTAAAGCATACATAGTTTTGAACAAAGAAACCTCAATAGTCGAGGAATCATTGAATGTAACATTCGATGAAAGTCCACCTCCCTCTAAGACATCACCTTTGCTAGATGATGACTTAGTTGAAAACCAAATGGTTGATAATCAGGAAAATGTTGATAATAATAAAGAAGATGAACCAGTAAAAAGAGATTTAGTCAACATCAAAGAAGCTAAAATTCATCCATTAGAAAACGTCATAGGAAAACTCAACGAAAGAACATCAAGGTCTAAAGCTCAAAATCAAAGTAATTTCTTTTGTTTTGTTTCAACCATAGAACCTAAAAATGTTAATGAAGCAATAAAAGATGAATCTTGGGTCATTGTAATGCAAGAAGAATTAAATCAATTTGTTAGGAATGACGTTTGGACATTAGTTCCACAACCTAAAAATCAAACCATAATAGGTACAAAATGGGTTTTTAGAAATAAAATGGATGAAAATGGCATTGTGTCTAGAAACAAAGCTAGGTTAGTAGCCCAAGGCTATAATCAACAAGAGGGTATAGATTATGATGAGACTTTTGCACCCGTAGCTAGACTTGAGTCTATTAGAATACTATATGCATATGCATGTGCACATGATTTTAAATTATTTCAAATGGATGTCAAAAGTGCATTCTTAAACGGATTTATAACTGAAGAAGTATATGTTGCACAACCTCCCGGCTTTGCCGATTTTGAAAAACCAAATCATGTTTACAAACTAAAGAAAGCTTTATACGGACTTAAGCAAGCACCAAAAGCTTGGTATGATCGACTTAAGACCTTCTTAGTTGACCATAAGTACACTATGGGCCTAGTAGACAACACTCTCTTTACCAAGAAAAAGGGATCACATATCATCATCGTCCAGATATATGTGGATTACATTATATTCGGCTCAACTTGTCAAGAGTTATGCGACGATTTCTCAAAAATCATGCATGACGAGTTTGAAATGAGTATGATGGGGGAACTAAACTTTTTCTTAGGTCTTCAAATAAAACAATTAGAAGACGGGATATTCTTCAACCAATCAAAGTATATCAAAGATATGCTTAAGAAGTTTGGTCTTGAAGAATCAAAACCAATGAAAACACCCATGTCCTCCGAAACCAAACTCACAAAGGATGAAGAAAATGAATCCGTAGATAGCACTAAATATAGGGGAATGATTGGTAGTTTACTCTATCTTACGGCTAGTAGGCCTGACATTATGTTTAGTGTTTGTCTATGTGCACGTTTTCAAGAAGATCCCAAAATATCCCATCTTGAAGCCGTTAAACGGATATTTAGATACATTAAAGGTACTACACATTTAGGATTATGGTATCCCAAAGGAACGGGTATAGAAACCATAGTGTATGCCGATTCAGATCATGCTAGTGACTATGTTGATAGGAAAAGTACTAGCGGTATTTGTACTTTTGTAGGACATTGTCTCACCTCATGGTTCGCTAAGAAACAAACGGCCCTTGCAATTTCAACAACCGAAGCAGAGTATGTGTCTGCAGGAAAGGCGTGTCAACAAGCACTATGGATGAAACAAGCTCTCGTAGACTATGGAATTGAACTCAACGACATCCCCATTCTTTGTGACAACAAAGGAGCAATCGACCTCAGCAAAAATAGGTCCAACACGCTAGAACCAAACACATTGAAATTCGTCATCATTTCTTGCGCGACAATGTTCCGAAGGGAAACATCTCAATTGAGAAAGTTTCCTCAGATGACGACATTGCCGACATCCTCACAAAACCTCTCAAAAGAGAACCTTTCAACTACCTTAGACTTGGATTAGGATTAATGGAACATAGTGATTAGATAAAACAGTAGAGTAAACCTTAGTTTAACCAAACTCAACACTAAACCAAAAATTGTGTTCTGATCTCACGAATCCAAACGATAACAAAGGCGAAACCTTTGTTTTGGATCCGTCGGATCCGTCACATGCACAGGTTGTTTTATTATATAATAAACAACACCAAGTACTATTCATCACTCTCCTAAAACTTATCACCTACTGAATTCGTTTCACACTTCACCACAATCATAATTTAAGCTATTTTCTTCCACAAATTTGTGCTCCAAACATCACTGTAAGTATCCTTATCATGTTTATACTCCTGATCTGCATCTAGAATTTCTATTTCATACACAAAATCAAAACTTGGGGAATATGCATAATTCTTGAAAAATCATGAAACATAGTTACTGAATTGCACTTCAAATCATGTTTTTCTTAGTTAGGAATTGCATCTTGTAGTACATTATCATCATTCATCAAAAACCCCATGAGAAATTTTTGATAAAATCTTCTCACGACTAGGAAAAATGGTTTTTGAACATTGTTCATACAAATATAAAAACGTTAGTTTTCTTTTGTTTAACATCACTTGCATAATGTCTCTTGAATGATAAAGGGAATACATAACTAATATGTATTTTTGGGTACATTCAAATGTAGCTACATTGAAGTATGAGCGTTTGGGTTATCTCTCGTTTTATCATAAAACTTGCATAAACAAAATTTTCATGCATCTAAATGAGTCGAGATAACCGCACCTCCACATAGTCCCCATGTAGGCACACACTAGACCTATACACGTATTTTCGATAATTTCGACTAAAACTATATAATTTTTTGTGTTTAGGAAAATCATGCCTCCCGCGACCAACTATGATCACAAACACACCATAAATTACCTACCTAAACACCATAAAACCAAAGGACTCACTGAACAACAAGTTGAAATTTTCAAAGCTCTATAAAAACACTACGTACATGAGGGTAGGTTTGTAGACCCCTCATTCTATGAAGGAACCTATCTTAGGGAACAACTAGCGGCTATTCACTTTGATTCCCTCCTAGATATCGATGAACCATTAATTCCTCGATTCATTTTAGAATTCTATGCTAGTGTCAAACTAGAGTCAAACGATCAAGGTTACATGAACATTCATTTTAGCGTCAATGGACACTACTAGAAAAAGGTATATCCTTGACTCGCATTTTATAAAGCACGCTACAAGATGACGCGCAAATAGCAAAGTCATAAAATAAGAGTCATAACGAGTAAATTTTTTATTGGGGATGACTCGTTTTCAGAAGCGTCATAACATAGGGTCATAATCAGTTAAAATTTAGCCTACTAGATGACGCTCGTTTTGGTTCGTCATAAATAGGGGTCATCTATGTTTTTTTTTTACCATCTGATTGTTTTTTTTTTCCCCAAAACACTTCCCGCTCTCAAGTCCCTACAACCCTACCTATCATCTTATCTTCTTCATTATCACTTAACCCTAAAAACTCACATACTCTCTTTCTCTCTTCTCTGCGCCGCCAACTGCCACCACCCAAGACACCATCACCGCCACCCAAACAAGCACACCACCACCACCAAAACACTTACCACCATCTCCCCTTCCATTTGGCTATGTCGTGGATAATGGTTTGGTGGTCACGGGTTCGACCCGTGGCCCTTGTGGTTCATTTTATTATTTTTGCTCTTTTCTTGATTTTCTTGATTTTAGGATGAGATTTGTTAATGTTTGTTGATTTTTGATGATGTGGATATTGTTGTTACTCGAAATGACTCTCAGATCTAACATCCTATTCTTGATAATATTTTCTCCCCAAACTAATTTTCTTCTCATCTTTATCTCTGCGGTCAACAAATCATCATCAGTCACATCCAACAGTCTTCGGTCGGACCATGGATACCAATTTAAAGTTCATTTATCCATAGATTAGGTACTTTAAGGTGTTGTATCTTCAATTTAGTCATCAGTTTGAGGTGTTTATGGGTCAAATATGTGATTTTATAAATTACCCAAAATAATCTAAACGTGCAACATGATTTTTGCTGCTATTGAAGTTCTTTACATGTTCATTCATGCTTAATTTATAGTATAAAAGGTATTTGTAATTCAGATTGTTTTGTTAAATTTTAAATGTGCATAGTTTGCTGAGTTTTAGAATAAGAGCCCAAATAACATGATTTGATTGTTTATATGAAATTGTATGACAGTAAGTGCTTTTAAGGTTGAAATAATTTTTAGTTTTCTGAATTTGGGAATTATGTTCATACGGTATTGGGTATTGATGTTGTTGTTGTATAGCCTTTTTGGATATGCGTTTATTTAGACTGGTAACTAATGTATTTGTTTCATTTATTTTGTAGTGAAGATGAAGCGCACTTTCGAGAACAGAGGTACTCGTTAAAAAACATTCAGGTAGCACACTAGTGCAAATGTGTTTATATTAGTCTTTATTATATATTATAAGTGCCTAGTTAAAATAAGCCGTTTTGGGTTGAAACTTATCGATATGTTAGACTATAATAAATATGGGTTGATTATGCTTGATTTTTGTTGAGTTGAAATTGGCTATGTTTGAATATAGTTTAGTGCAAGTTAGACTTGCAAGTTATGCTTGATTTCTGTCTAGATCAAGCTTGTGTGATCAACATATATACCTACATCAGTACACCCATAAGTGTTTGCTACTTATGTATGTATTCCTGTTGTCATTTTTTATGCCCTTGATTATTCATTTTATATGTTGTAGTAAGCAACTCTTAACTCTACTTGGTACATATTGCTATCATCTCTATGTATGTATGATGTTGTACATGTAGGTAAGGATTTAGATGCACATTCTTCTTGTTTGATTTGTTACAGCGAATGTATAACATTGTTTATACTAGGATGAAGTGTATGCCCAAATGACATTGCAGCCATTGACTGAGGTATAGTCGTTGGTCAAAGTTACAATGTGGATTTATATAGCTATAAGAAGGATTTATTTATAAGGTTATTTGTGTGTAACGTATTGTTAGCAAGAGCAGAAGGACACATTTCTTCCTGCTGAATTGGGTGTACCGAGTAGACAGCCAACAAATTACTTCTGCAAGACATTAACAGCTAGGGACACAAGTACTCATGGCGGGTTCTCGGTCCCATGGCGTGCTGCTGAGAAAGTTTTTCCTCCGCTGGTAATGCGCTTGCTCTATCATATGCTTATCTTCGAGTCGTACCCCCTGTGAAACATGGTTCGGATTTGGATTGTTTATTTATTTGTTTTTGCTCATTTGGATTTGGATTTATCATATGTGGCTTTGTTATGTTACGGTAATGATAAAACCACAAGGGTGGTGTTTCGTTTATTTGGTTATCGGCTGGAAATACCATCCAAATAGGGTGTTTATTTTTGCGTGTCACAACCCCAACAGTGGGCGTTTGTTTGCTGCATTATATCTTTTTCAGTTTGTATTGACTTGTCATAGGCCTAGTTCCCAAGTTCACTCTTTATCAGTCCTTAGTTAAATTTGCAGACCTGAGTTTTCAGTTTTTGTAGATTTTAGGGGTACTTTGTAGAATTTTAATTCAGCCATTTTAAGCTATCATAAGCTCACCTTTGGGACATTCAAACTTGGGCTGCTTGTTTACTGTTTCTTGGTTATTCTAGGGATGACAATATCGACCCATTTACTTATAAAGGGGTTGATTTTGGTTGACAATATCGACAAATTTGCTGGTGTTTTGAATTGGACAGCGGGGGCAGCTTAAGAGGCCTGATCATGCTGATCTTCGCTTCAAATGCAAGACTTATGCTCGCCTGCTACAACACTTGAAGGTCATTTTTTATATATAAGCTATACAATCGTTAATAAAAGATATGTCAACTTATTAATATTACTTCAGCATCCTGTACTCGTTATGTGCAGAGTCGACAAAAATTGTTTGGTCCCTTTGAGGAAAGCTTACTGTATGTCCCTTAATATGCTTTTACGGCGCGAGGTACGGGTCGTAAACTTGTTAAAAACATACTCTCTAAATTTAGCATTTTATGGCTCTGTTAAGACAGGAAACTGCAAAGATATTTTATTAAAACATCTCTGTCTTTTTCAGGCTCGTGAATTTGCCAATGAGCTTCGAGCTGGTACTAAAGCATCAAGAAATCCAACTGTCTGGCTTGAAGGCTCCACTGGTTCAAATCAGAATGTTAACAATGCAGATACTTCCACAGTCTCATAACCCCCTCTTGAGTATAAGCGGGTTTTTAACTTAGGCAAAGTTAGGTTGATTTTTAGTTCTAACAGCAACAAGGAAAATATCCTGTTAAATGTACTTCAAATGGCATGGGTTTGTTTAAACGAATATTGCATATTGACTTTGATATTTGTGTTTTTAATTTTGTATTATCAGGTTTTTAATATATGAAATGCGTTATTTTGATATTTATGTTTTTAATTTTGTATTATCAGGTTTTTAATTGTCATTTAATAGAAAATTAGGAACTGGAAAAAATTAATTTTTTTTAAAAAAAAAATTAGGTTATGACACGCAAAAAGGAGAGTCATAAAACGTGGGTCATAAGTGCGCGTCATAGAGGAATGACGCACAAATGCGAGTAATGAAGCTTTATGACTGGTCCATCCTTGACGCGCATTTGCGCGTCATAAGACCTCTTCTTGACTCGCATTTGGAGTCAAGGATAGCCCTTTTTCTAGTAGTGGGACATCAATTCAGTATCCCATTAAATCAATTTGGAGAAGTCATAGGAGTTCCAAGTCATGGAACGAGTGTCTATTCTGATAAATAGTCATTGACCATTCTTGAGTCAAATCTTGAACGAACGGCACCATATGCCACTCCCTTAACTTCAAAAGAAATCATTCGTCAGCATCTTTTCATACCTAGGAACAACCCAACAAGGTTGTATCGAGGGAAATATGTTCCTAGAGATCCATTTGCTATGGAGCTAAATGAACTAAAGCCCGAATTTAGGAAAATGGAAGAAGTCTTAAGGGCCAATGTCATGTGCACGGTAGGAAACCGCGATCACATCAATGCTTGTCTTTGCCACATGATGTACAATGTGTCAACCCATCAACCCTTCAACCTTGCTTACTATATCGCCAAGAGAATGGCCGATATTCCAATTCAAGGAAAAATGGCATTGCCTTATGGAATGCTTTTGACCCGTCTCTTTAGAGCTTTTTCACCCATTCCTAGAAATGCCTTAGGATTTGTTCCTGAATATGATGAGATAGAACGCACCTTCGTTCCCTTGAGCGACTTTAGGGTAGCGGTTGACAAGGGCAAACGTCCTCGTGGTCAAACATCATCATCATCATCGTCTATGAGTGACGATGATGGGATGCCAAACTCTAGGATTCCCCCTCCGGAGTACTTGACCCAACTTCCACCAATCCCTAATGAATCAGCCGAGTATCGCAACATCAAAGGAATGGTGAAGAATTTAGGACGTTGGATGATGAAGCTTCATAAGGGCATGAAGAAATTGAAGAAGAAGTTGAGTTAAAGGAGTGTTTGGCTCGAAACATTATTAGACAATGTAGTATTAATAATGGTTGTTTCTTAACTTGTTATGATGATATTTGATGTGTATCTGAACTAACTAAGAATTGCAGGTCGATAACACTTAATGTTATCAATTTTCTGAGTTTAAGCCTATGTTTGGCTTAACTCCTCATAAGGTAACTTCCCATGAACGGATTAATCTATGATTAAACATGTGTTAGCATTATTATATTTGATTGTTTTGCATTACATATTAGATAATAGATATGCTCCAGGAGAATTTTCGGGTTTTCGTCGAAAAACAAAAAATATGCACATCTCTCTGTTTAATTTTAGTAGTTTTGATCCACGGATCTGGCGGATCCCTCATTTTGGATCCGCCATGTGTTAGCGTTGGCTCCGCCAATCTTCAACCTGCCGATCAGGCGGATCCAAAAATTTGGATCCGCACGCCTTGTCGATTGGATCCGCAGGTATAACAGTAAACTTCTTAAAACTTTTCGACTCATCCCAATTCTTAGATTTTAGTTTCTAGTATTCTTTAGAATAGGTTCACTGATCATTATACATCTTAGAATGATTTAGAAACTCTTAGAAACTTAAGAACAACATTTCCCACCAAAATTTGAATTTTTAAATTTAAGGAGTGAGTTACCTTTCCTATACAAACAAGGAACCCTTTTTAGGGATCCTTCAAATCCGTGGGTACATCACATCACAGGATTTTCCACTATCCCTTTGCATTTACTGCATATCTTCATCATATTACTCAACATAAGTTCTATGGATTGACTTATGTGATGTGATTTGCACAAATTTTTGTTCCAAATCATTAGGAACCAACATTCTCTATTGGATTTACATCAAATCCAAACACTAGTTTCTATAAACCATCTGCCTATATATTAAGATCATAACTTAGAGCAAAACTCACTCATTCACCTTCTTCACAACATACAACCTGTACATCTTAGTTCTCTTAGCTCACCATGACCAAATCAACCAACTCCTCCACCTCTAGAACTCCAAAACGCACTGCCCGCATTAGTGTTAAGCCATGTTGCTTCATAAATCTTGCTAACTCATCATCAGAGGAATCATCTCCTCTTAATATCTCATCTCCTATAGCAAGTGAAAATTTCCTTAATTTATCCACACCTACACCATCCAATGTTGTCATACAAACTCCACCTCCATCCATAACTCCAATAGCAACCACACCACCACCCGCTTCATCACAAACTGTCAAATCTCAATCACAACTAAACTCACCCAAACTCCAACCCATGGAGCTATTTAGGACTCCACCTACATCACCTCATCCTTACCTTGCTGACTTGGAGGATCTACCACCAAGATCAACCAATCCTCCACCCATGACCTTTGAAGGTCAAGAGCCTATGCTTTTTCATCCGATTTTCCCAGATATACATGGTCCTTTATACCATGATGCACCATCATCTCAACCTCAAATACCACCTCTCTCACCCACATCAACTCTCATTGCCATAGACGAGGCAATGTGGATCAATTTGCCTCAAACCCAAGAGGAGATTAGTGAAGAGCTCAACCATCTCTACACTCTCTCGGGTATGGTAGATCACCGCCTCAACGAAGCCATGGACCTCCAAAACATCCTCATGAACTCCCTCCAAACACCACCAACAACCAATGAACAAGCACAACCACCACCACCCAACAACCAATCACCACCACCACCACCACAACCAAATAAGTCTACTCTTCCGCCTGGTTTTGCTCGCCATGATTGCAACATGTGTGAAAGAACCGCTCACATAGCTCAAAGGACAAACACTTTGGTGCACGAGCTCCAAAATGAAATGAGGTTCATTTTGAACCACATTCTTGAGCGTCTAAACGCCATCTCTCATCCTCCTAAATAGGAGAATCTTAGTCTCATTATATAGGACCTTTTAAATGTTGTTGTGGGACTTCTTATTTTTTTTAGGATGTATTTTTCATTTTCATGTAACATCATATTATGTTTGTGACTTTTGTCACATAATTTTCAATGAATGAATGTGATGTTTTTATGCTTATGAGTGATCAACATAAAGTATATTATCATTAGTTAGGTAACTAACATCATTATATAGCTATTTGGAATCTACATTCTAGTTTGATCACTTGTACTTTAGGTAAAAAATTTTGATCAGACACTACATTTTGACTTTTTAAAAAGTCAACTAGATTATCATTCTTATTTGAATGACCATATCATATGCATTATGCTTCTCCATTTAGGCTATTCACAACTAACATTTCCTTTGCAGCATCTCATACCCTTCTAATGTATACGTTGGGACTCTTGTAATGGGGAGTATACATCGAGGGGGAGCATTTCATTTTTCTAACCATTTGTTTTGTAGGATCATGCATCATTACATTGTTACTCCATTTAGGGGGAGTATCAAACAAGAGAGAGCTCTTAAAGTTCTCAAAATCGCATTCCGCTACGCAACTCTTCTTTTTGTTTCGACAAAAAGGGGGAGAAAGGATTAAGTTTGCATAACTGTGAATCATCACAGTACATACACTTTTGCATAAAAAGAGTTTTTAAACTCAAATAAAACAAACTTAATCTATATTTTAAACAACTCATGCTATATTTATTCCTTTGCTCAAAAATATACTTTATGTTTTGTCATCAACAAAAAGGGGGAGATTGTTAATACAAATATCGTCCTAAAAACGTTATTTATATTTTACGATCTTTACTTAGTTTTGTTAATGACAATTACAAAGTATATCCTTTAGCAAATTATAAATGCTAGCTAAAGTCTTTTTAAAACACATTTTACATTTCACAAGTTTACTTAGAATCACATTTTACACATCTACTAGTTTATTTCCTTAAAAGGAAACTTTATTTCTAAAATGATACAATGACATCATGGCATGCATCATACATAGATTATGTAATATCTTGGCTAGATCTTCAAGTACATTTTACACATCTACTAGTTTATTTCCTTAAAAGGAAACTTTATTTCTAAAATGATACAATGACATCATGGCATGCATCATCCATAGATTATGTAATATCTTGGCTAGATCTTCAAGCAAGATAGTTGACTTTGGGAGATTTTGATGTGATATAACAAGGATGTGGAGGATACAGCTGGATTTGGAAAGATTTCCAAAAACTCTTAGCTGTCATTTTGCTGTCAAGTTGGCGAAACCAAACGATATAAAGGACGGATCCCTTTTATGGGATCCGCCGGATCCGCCGGCTGTTCACCAGCTTGCCTATAAATAGCAAGCTGATCATTTGGACACACCATCACTCATATAGCCTAACATTCATACTCATTCATTTACATATCATCTAACATTTATCATTCATTCATTTCATTGATCTTTCCTTTTGTAGCAAAGGAGATTAAGCATCAAGGTTCAACACAGACGTGTAAAACCTTTGGCATAATTACTGTGTGATATAGTTGTAGTTCACACATCATTATTTGTATCATTTATCTCAGTGAGTGTGGTTAGTATTTTAGTCCTCAAAATACAAAGAGTGTAGGGAGTGGTTGTACCCTTGTGAAAGAACCAAACGGGAGTGGTTGTACCCTTGTAAAGAACTCGACATCTAGCTTAGTGTCGGTAATTGTATAGGCGACGTTAGGTTGGTTCTACCTTGAAATAGAACCCGGTGTTTAGCTTAGTACCAGAAAAGGAAGTAAGCGACGTGTAAAGGTTTTCTCCACCTAGAAGAGAGTTTGTTTCTTAGTGAAGGATAACTCTCGAGTTAGAGGCTCGAGGAGTGGAGTAGGGCAAGGAAGAGAGTCCTTGTAGCCGAACCACTATAAACATCCGTGTTGTGTGGTTTGATCTTTCCTCTCTTTACTTTTCATATATATATTGTGTGAATATTTTTTTGTGCTTGTTTCCTTTGAAATAACATAGAGTAACAAAGTGAATTAATTTTAAAACGGTAAAACTATTCAACCCCCCCCCCCATTCTAGTTTTCCACAGACAATATATACGTTCGATAATAATTATTATGCGATGCATGGAAGTGTAAGAACGTATGGAATGAATTCAAGGTGATATAGAACGACTTACAACACCTTTAGGGTGGGTAGTGGACGTGTAAGAAAGAATGGAACATAAGAAATAAACCCACGATGGCTAGATCAATACATACGTTTTATATACAAACTTATATCTTTCGAACAAGCTTCCAAAAGAGATGGTCACCACTTTTGGTCGTTTAGGGAGTTCTAAATGGTGAAAGGGACTGAGAAATATGTAAGGGAGCTAAGTGGGAGAGGTGGTGAAAGTGAAATGGGTTGTACGTGTAATATATAACACGTTTTGTATTATATCAAGTTCTAAAACATTCCCCACTTGTCCTAACTGTAGATGGCAGAGATCTTGTGGACTTTGGATGGATTTTACTAACATTTTGTCTCCAATAATGTGTGGAAGTGAGGGTTACTAAATGGATGTCGACATATATTCAAATATGTCGACTAGAACTTTTAAAATGTACAAGAATGATTTCTAGCGTGTAACCTTGCTATCTTGGGTGTTATATAATCTTAATGACTCAAGAATGATCAAGCAATAACATTAGAATGGGTGGAAACAAGCTCGGGTCAAAACGGTTAAGTTTGTGAAAAATTAATGTATACCGAATGGATGTTTGATGGCCAATAACTTTGGTCCTAGTAAACGTATCAAACGTTCACTTTAAAAGTTAATATTTGGCATCCTCATTCTTTGGTGGGGGAACAATTAGGAGGTGCAATAATATGTATAAGTCACGTTTAGAATTCGAGAGGAAATGAGGCGGCTTGGAGGGGTATCTACTCGACTGGAAATGAAATAGAAAAGGGAGATTGGGCCTTTGTTGTTGGGCTGGTGAACAGTGGACGCACAAGGAAGGTTGGGCTGAAGTTTTCTTCGGCCCATGTGATGTTTATGTTGTGTGTTTTAATTCCGAGGTTCGCGTACGAGCTCGTCCCGTTATTTGGTAAATTATGCAGTAATGTTTTTGTGTCAGGATAATATAATAAAGAAAATTTTAAATTTTTCCGTAAAAATGGTGATTAAAATTAATGACGGAGATTAATATATAATTAAACGTCGTTAATTATAGGAAATTTTTGCAGTTTGCTACATAAGTACTATATTCATTGCCCCGATTCATGTACCGTTAATTCCTGATAGAAGCACGAGCGATATAAATAGATCTATTGAGGGTGACACCTCCATCCGTGTTGAGGATACAACAGTCCAGATAGGACAAACGGATGTATACCATGTCGAATTACAAGTGACTAGAAATAGAACACTTGTAGGGCTGTATTTTACATGCGCACTTTGCATGCACATTGTCGTAGCTTCGGTAGCATGAGACTTAGAGCATAGTAATAGCACTTTCGTATAACATTTCGCGCTCTGAAATGTTAACTCTTGAACTTACTAGTCCAACTCTACTGATTATGTAAACCTATGAACTCACCTGCTTTTAGCTGACTTTTAGCATGTTTTTCTCAGGTGTTTAATTATTGATATATGATGATGCAAGGAGGTGCGTGGCAGGGGCATAGGCACACTTTTGGAGTGTATACATAACACTCATGACCAGGGTTTTTGTACTATGGGACAACTAATAACAATAATGGGCCTTGTTTTCCGCATTTCAATTATGTAAAACTTATGTTTTAACTAATGAAGCTTTTAAAACGAATTTGATAAATTCGTTCTCTATTACTTATGTTACGATCCAATTACGTAACACCCCAGATGTTATTTCCGCTGCGATCAGATTTGGGGGTGTTACACCTCGCGTAAGCGTGATTAGGGATACACAATGTCACTAAGTGGATAAACAATAGTTGGCGTATCAGGTTAAAGTAGCTAGTTGGGGACTTGAAGTAAACAAATGGCTATATATGATAAGTAGTATAGTTAACCTAGTTAATAAATCTCAATAGTTAGTTGAAGACTTAATGAGTGTAAATTAGTACACCTCTATCACCCTGTTCGAAGTGGCTAGTAATTTACATACAAGTTAAGATTCTAGCTACCCCCACTATACATAGTTCATATAAGAGCACTAATATGGAATGCATTAGGACATTACACTTGTAATCGAAAAATAAGTATGGAAGTAACCAGGTTAACATGTTATTCATCATTTGATTTTACATCCATTTCATATCTTGTTATTTCATTGTTTTGTTATTTACATTTTAATAATCTTATATTGTGCCGATCTCTCAGATCAAAAACCGCCCTTTTTAAGTGTTTAATGCCGTTAGTTTTATTTGTTATCTTCATTATCTCAATTTAATTCATTGCTCCTCGCAAACGACCTGGTCTTACCAAGTCTATACTATGCACGATCGAGTACACTGCCCGTAAGTCTTAGTCTTACTTGTTGAGTCGATTATTAAAGCTAGATTTAACACATCATTAGGTCATGGATCATGCAGTCGTACAAGTTTTGGGCTCATTTGGACGAAAATTGGAAGAAAAAGACAAAGTTTGAAGTTGTGATCGGCATCACTGACGTCGTCACCAAATGTGCCAAGAAAGTGAAGTTTTGAGATTTTTCGTGACCGACCAATGGATGGAGACGGGCATCACAAGCTATGCCATGATGTCGTCACAACCCCAATGTGACGTCATCACCCTTTAAGACGTAACGCCGTCAGAGCAAGTCGGTAGAAAAAACCCTAAATCGAAGACGACGAGGTGACGTCGTCACGCCTATAAGCTGACGCCGTCACACCCTGATTCCTATATATATTTTTGATAATGTTTTCATAATGCGTGTGAAACTTTTGGGAGATAAACGTTAACGGATTTTTATGAGATTTTCAATGCTTTTCTTCATTATAACTCAAGTGTAACATCAAGACAAGTAATTAAATTAATCATTCAATCATGTTTATCATTCTTTATTAGACAACTCAATCTTTTCTAACCAGATTCCAAGCTCCATACATGCACCAATGTCACATTCTGAACCATTCATGTACGTATAGCGATCATAGTTTCAAATCAGCTATTTAAACTATGTTTTAAGTTCTTTTATCATGTTAATCATCTAATAATCATATTATTTTAATTTCACATGCAGAAAATAAAAGCATACGTAACTTCAAAGTGACTAAATTTGAAATTTTCTCTAAAAACTAATCAAACTATTAGAGCATAAGGCGTTCAGAACCTTAACATGTGGAGAACCTTAACGCCCTTCTGCGTTAAACCTTAACATTGGGTGCGTTAAGGGTGCGTTAACCACACACTCTTGTCATTGGGTGCGTTAAAGGTGCGTTAACGCCCCACGTTAACCCTTTAACGCAACGTTAAGGCTACTCCGTATAAAAAAAAATCATTTCTACCTCTGGATTGTACTATATAGACGTTGGATTGATTTATAAATAAATAAATAAATAATCCCTTTTACCCCTCTAATGTTTTTAGTGTTTGATTAAAAAAAAAAAAAAAAAAAAAAAAGAAAAAAAAACACCTTGGTTCTTAAGCGGGATAACCAAATTCAAATTCAAAATTCAAAATTCAACTACGAGCGGGATAATTTAATTTCAAATTAGAGCGAGACTTATTCAAATTCGAATTTAAAGCTGCCTGTATATACAACACCACCAAAGTTGTTTATCACACACACAACTCATACACACAACTCACACACAGATTCTCAACAATGTCTCGCAAAGATTTCTCCCAACAATTCCCAACTCACCGTGACTTCTCCCAACAATTCCCAAATGAACACGACTTTTCCCAGCAATTTTCAAATGAACCGGTGAACACTCCACCGGAAGATATCTTTCCGGTGTTCACACCAGAAAATGAACCGGTAAACAATCCACCGGTTATGGAACACCAACCAAATCCACCGGTTGTGTAACAACAATTAAATCTGTTTGGACTCACTGAGGATGAACTCCGACTTCTTAAGCAAGATGGGGAAGTCAGGAGAGAAACGGAACAACGAGAACTACAAGAAGAAGTTGCTCGTATGGAGCAGGAAGCCAAGGATGCAGAGCATCTTAGGAAGAACTGGTTTGACGTTATGGAAGGAAAGTATTATGATGACGAGTTTAGGTCCTCTTCGAGTGAAGAGGGTTATGTTTCAGATGATTCATTTTCTTAATTTATAGTTTTAGTTTCTATTAATCGTACTATGTTTTTTTTTTTTTTTTTTTTTTTTTTTTTTTTTTTGTAAAGGGTAATTCACCCTGGTAAAATATATAACCACAAAAAAAATTACAATAGAGTACAATGGAATGTGACTGAAATTTCACATTAACCTCAAGACAAAGCTTGAACAACCACTAACCCTTAACACGCTTGTATTTTAACTTTAATGTTTAATGTAATTTGTGTTTTAACTTTAATTTTTTTTTTTTTTGAACGGTGACTTTCAATATTTTTGGATAGGTCACACCTGCCAAACAGCAGGCCCTCATCCACCACGTACCCAGACTATGTTGTCTGAACCGGGTCCACGCTGGCGTAGTGGGGATTAACGGCATCCACCCGGAAACCGTACCGCCTCCACACGAGTTTTACCTCGCTGGAGTAACGGCCGGATGAAAACCGGGGGCGGCTCAGATTCGAAACTGCTGCAACAGCTTCTCCTCTTCATTGCCTAATATCAACGGAGCAATTGTGGTCCTCGTGTGAGGACTTCCCGGCCGGTCACCCAAGCCAGTACTACTCTCACACGAGCACGCTTAACCGACTATGTGATTACCACTAGACCACAAAGCCCTTGATCATGTTTTAACTTTAATGATTAATGTAATTCATGTTTTAAATGTTAAGTTAGTTATTAAATGAAGTATTAATTTTAGTTTAGGGGTTGATTTTGAAAATAGTTGAGTTAAATGTGAGTTAAGGTTGAGTTATGATAATGGGTGTTTTTTTTAGTTAAAAATAAAAAAGTTAAAGCTGATGTGACAATGTGTTAAAGTTTAACACAGGGTTACCACACCCTTTGCTCTTATGTACAGTACTACGGAGTAATTATGAAGTACAACCGTTGACCAAAAAATAACACACCATAGAAAGTTTGACACTTTCCTCGACCAAAAGGAGGCTAAAAGCGTAAAGAAAAAATCTCCAAAATAAAAATAAAAAATAAAAAATAAAACTGCTTTGACCCGTAACACACACTTCACGACCCAAACAACACACAATCACACGTAAATCCCGGTCGATCTTCAAATCTGACAACAACATTAACACATTCACCATGTCTGTCTGAAACTCTGAATCAAATCTCATCTTTTGGTATTATCACTTCCATAAAGAAAAAACATAATTTACATTTATTACATTCATTGTTACATGTTTCAGTTCATTAATTGTTCACATCTGAGATTGCCATTTCATTTGTTGACTATTTCTAGTCAACTGTAATGTGTTTGACTTTTCATTTTTAACTTGTATAGATTTTTATTTGTCAACAAATTGTTACAAGATTGGTTAGTTTAGATTTGTTTGTTTAAAAGTGATTAACTTGATCTGGGAATATAATGGGGAATACTTGTGTTGGACCGAATATATCAAAAAATGGTTTTATACAATCGGTTTCTGCCGCGATTTGGAGTGCGAGATTACCCGATGAACCATCGGTTAGTAGTGGTAATGGAGAGCAAACTAGAGAATTGCCTGTTCAAAATAAGCCACCTGAACATGTAGTGATACCCAAAAATGATAAGAAACCAGAAGTAAAGGCTAAGAAAATGAAACGTGTGTCGAGTGCTGGATTAAGGACCGCGTCGGTTTTGCAAAGGAAAACTGGGAATGTAAAGGATTTTTATAGTTTAGGGAAGAAGTTAGGACAAGGGCAATTTGGTACTACGTATTTATGTATAGATAAGGCGAGTGGGGAGTTGTACGCGTGTAAGTCGATTGCTAAGAGGAAGTTGTTGACGGATGATGATGTGGAGGATGTGAGACGGGAAGTTCAGATAATGCATCATTTGGCTGAGCATCCTAATGTGATATCGATTAAAGGAGCGTATGAGGATGCTGTTGCGGTTCATCTTGTTATGGAATTGTGTGCGGGTGGTGAGCTTTTTGATAGGATTATTCAACGTGGACATTATACTGAAAGGAAAGCGGCTGAGCTTACTAGAACTATTGTTGGGGTTGTTGAGGCGTGTCATTCGTTGGGTGTTATGCATCGCGATTTAAAGCCTGAGAATTTTCTTCTTGTGGATAAGAAGGAAGATGCGCTGCTTAAAACGATTGATTTTGGATTGTCTGTTTTCTTTAAGCCAGGTATACTTTTGAATTGTGGTAATTTGTTATTATGACGTTTTATATTTAGTTTTGAGTCATAGATGCTAAGATGCCTAAGTTAGTTTTTTAATTTCCTTATCCTGTTAAAGAAGATCTACTGAATTATATTTCTGTAATTTCAAAGCAAAAATATAAGTATTGATTCTAAAATTGGTAATTTCGTGCCCATTATTAACCCCTTGCCACATCGTAATTCAGACTGGATAAACTTTAGATTGCCACATGATTAGTCAAACTTTGAACACAATATGAGCTTTGATATGTAAATGACTATTTAATCTGTTACAAGTCATCACTGATGTTACTTATTTGACACTATTCTTTCATGACAAAAGCATGCAAATTGTGTTTAGATAGTTCACTAACTAAACATAACTACTTGTAATCGCTAATTAAATATGTTAGGCTTTGTTTCAATAAATCTTATGTTTGAACACCAAAAGTGGTATCAATTTCTTCGGGGCATGCTTGGGTAGAGCGCTTTGAGTCTTATTGGGCTACGTAGAGGAGGCGATTTTTATAGACCTTGTGAACTAGTTGTACCAAAGGAATAAGGCACCACAATAATTAAAAGGTTCCAGTAAAAAGAAGGAAAAAACTAGTTAAAATCACATTAGATGTTAAATAACCACATACTAATACATGTATGCTAGATGCTATCAACCAAAGAACCTTCACTTGGTAACCGCATTGCTTTTCCCCTGATAGTGAATACTCATGGTGTTCATGAACAGTATTTGTTGTTGAACAATCTTGCAACTTCATCCATGACATTCTGGTTTTAAGATTAAGGGAAAGATTTCTTTTTCTTCAGGTGAAACATTTCATGATGTGGTTGGTAGCCCATACTATGTTGCACCAGAAATCTTGAGAAAAAGTTATGGTCCAGAAGCAGATGTTTGGAGTGCCGGGGTGATTGTTTACATCTTATTAAGTGGCGTTCCTCCATTTTGGGCGGGTGAGTTGTTAATTATGTGAAATTATGTATTTTTGTCTACCATCTCATAAACAAATCGCAAGAAGTTCCATTTTTACGGTTATTCATGAAAATTTCAAACATTTCGGCCATTATCAATAATGACTAAAATTACGTATTTCTTCAATTTCTTTACTACATGTAACTGATTTGGTACAGAAAGTTTCTTTATCTTGTAACTACTGAGAGATCTTTTGGGCATTTATTGTCAAATTTTGCATTCTTTTAATCGAACCGTGAGAATTTATCTTGTAGTGTTCTTTATTCAACATTCGCTGTAACGAAATTATCTATTTTGCTCTTATCGTTTTTACATGGGTGTATAGAAACTGAGCAAGGAATATTTGAACAAGTGCTACATGGTGATCTTGATTTTGCTTCTGATCCATGGCCAAGCATATCTGATGATGCAAAGGATCTGGTGAGAAGAATGCTGGTCCGAGATCCAAAAAAGCGTTTAACTGCACATGAAGTTCTATGTGAGTCTTCTATTTTCCTGCTAGTTACTATTATTTTTATCCATGTTGAAGCTTTCTCTCCATCTCAACTAAATGTTATGTTTTTCAAAGCAATTTAAACATATGATTACATATATTAACATAACGACTATTCTATTTTATCTTTAAAAGAAAATCATTATAGGAGCAATAATTCTTTAACACAATGGTCCTAGTTTTCTTTTCTAAAAGCTGGTCCTCATTTGACAAGATTTTATTTATTAGTATTGGTGTTAATAATATATGTTAATATCACAATATAGTGCAGAATCTGCATATGTCATATCCCTTTTCGTTATGAAGTGTTCAACCTGCCTTTTTTTTGTGTGTAGTTGTTAATGACTTAATGAAGAGTAGTCTAAAAATCAAAATCGAATATTTATTTCAGATTCACTAATAGTTAAATTGGTAAACTTGAATTTAAGTTCCTGTGATTTTAACATGATTGAATATGAATTAAACTCAACCTTTTTTATAACTAGTGGTAATTTTGGACTGCTCAACATGTTGGGCAATCGACCCATAAAGTCTCCAACTTTATACAGAGGTTATCAGGTTATGAGGTTGACCTGAGAGTGGTTTAATCGCTAGGTCTGGGTTGGGTTTTTGTATTAACATTGCGGAAATATGTTACAAAATAGAGATATGCATATATTAAATTATTAATGAGTCAACTTGTTTGTACATTTGAGTATATAATATTGAAATGTTGAACTTATGTTTTGACATAGATTAAATTTGTTCTCTTATGAATTGATGTTTTTGTAAGTTTTAAATTTGATTTGCTGCGCCCATTTTATAGTATCAAAATTTAGAACTTTCCAACTATGCGAATTTCATTTTTCATATGACATTTTCAAATTTGGGACTGAAATCTCATTATCACCTTACATGCCTCAATTATTGAGAGAGAGTTGACAAGGTTGTAATTTTCTACAGGCCATCCTTGGGTTCAAGTTGACGGTGTGGCACCAGACAAGCCTCTCGACTCTGCAGTTCTCAGCCGCTTGAAACAATTTTCAGCCATGAACAAGTTTAAGAAAATGGCTCTTAGGGTAAGTGCACTTTTTTTCATGTCAGTACTTGACCTGTTTCCAAAACAAGAGATGCAGTACCATGTATAGAAATCTGGAATTTTGACGAAACCAGTACCATGTATGGTTGACTTTAAGAGTCCAAGCATATCACTTTCTCTTGGAAAAAAGTATATAGGGTTTGATAATTCTTGTAGGCGATTTTTTTTCTTTTTTTTTTTGTATAAATATTTTAAATAAAATGCCCGATTTGATGCAGGTTATAGCGGAAAGCCTGTCAGAAGAAGAAATAGCTGGCCTGAAACAAATGTTTGAGATGATAGATGCAGACAACAGTGGTCATATTACTTTTGATGAACTTAAAGCTGGATTAAAAAGAGTTGGTGCTAACCTTAAGGAGTCGGAAATCTATGATTTGATGCAAGCAGTAAGACCCATATCAAATACTTTCTTACTTTATTTTATATCATTATCATTACTTTTGGGTGTTAATGTCTTGAATAAACTCAGGCAGATGTTGATAACAGTGGAACGATTGATTATGGAGAATTTGTTGCTGCAACATTGCATATGAATAAAATTGAGAAAGAAAATCATCTATTTGCAGCTTTTTCTTACTTTGATAAGGATGGAAGTGGTTATATTACCGCTGATGAACTTCAGCATGCTTGTGATGAGTTTGGCATAAATGTTCCCCTTGAAGAGTTGCTCCAAGACGTTGACCAAGACAATGTAAGTTCCTTAGTTCATGATTCATTCGTCGCATCAAGTATAAACATAATTTTACGCATGCTCCCACAAAATTTAATTTTTATTAAAAGTCGTTCACTTCTAAGAAGAGTTTGTAATTGACTTGTTGCAGGATGGACGCATAGACTACAATGAGTTTGTGGCCATGATGCAAGGACCTGCCAATGCCGGTGCTAAGAAGGGCCTAGAGACTAGTTTCAGTGTTAAGTTTAGAGAAGCTATTAAAATTTGAACATGCAAAGATTTCGATTCTTTTGGTATTTCATGGTTCTTTGTCGAAATTATTATACGTGGATTTAGGATTCAACAGTGGCGCTTCAATATTAATTTGAAATACAACTTATTATGTAATTGTACAGTGTTTGTCGTGTATACCAAGTGAACATGAAAGAGTATACTTATGTAAGTTATGTATACACATCACGCGTTATATGATTCAACATTACTTGGAGAGATTTTCTTCATTGACGGATTAATCCCTTTGGTTGCAACAACTTTATACTGCATTTGTAACAACATAAAAAAAATCATCAAATCCAAAAAAGAACACCGACATTGCAAAATATACTATATATACATTCATGAACCAAAAATTATTGTTCATCAAGCTTTAATATATTTTAATCAAATTAGATAAATTACAAGATATTATTAAACTACTTGATTTTACAAATGCACAAATGTGGACATGTGGTTGATCTAATTTTGGTCAAATTTTATTGATATCTTAAACAACTAATGGCCCAATATACTCCAGCCCACATATCTTCCACAAGTCTCCAATTATTTTGTTTTTATTTTATTTCTTTCAAATAATAAAGATACATATTAGCTTTGTAAACTACAAGTGTTATAACGTTATACTTTTTTAACTAATAAAACTACTCCCTCCGTTCCAAAATATATGTCTATATTTCTATTTTGGGATGTCTCAAAATAAATGTTTACTTTGCATATCAATCAATCAAAAAAAAGTTTATGAAGTGTAGTTGGTAAAATTTTCTAAGACTTTATGCATTTGTAAAATGAACATTCATTTTGTGAGAGAGAGAGACAATATGTATTACCTAAAAAATGAGATGGAATAGAATTGTAAATTCATATAATATAATTTACAAACTGCTTCTTAGAAATGTATTCGAATGTTACCAAAAAAAAAATTGCTTTTGAGTGAAACATAATAATATCTAAAAATGATAAATTCATATAATATAATTTACAAACTGCTTCTTAGAAATGTATTCGAATGTTACCAAAAAAAAAAAATTGCTTTTGAGTGAAACATAATAATATCTAAAAAATCATTTTGTATTTGACTAGATTGAAGCATGCTATGATGATATGATTCGGATAACTAGTTATAATGCCCGCACACGCACGGGGTTTTTTTCCTAATATTTTGATTAATGTATTTTGACCAGTTGTAATTTAAATTCCAACATAAATCGATTAATGTGGGTCATGTTTAAAGGGTATTTGCTAAAATGTGTCTACTTTCAAATAATCTGATACGAAACGTGACAAATGATTTTACTGTCTCAAACTGTACAAAAGTAATCCAATATATTTTCTAAATCTATTAAACTGTATTATTATCGTAATGTTTGTACATTTATTGTAATTATCTCCATCCTCCTTTGAGTGGTTTCTGAGATGCAGTCTTGAATATATATAGAAATTTACGCACACATGAATTTTTGTATCCTATAATTTTGTGTAAGAATTAACGTTTTTTTATTAGTAAACAAATGATGAAGATGTCAACCACATGCTCATTTCTTGCTCTTGCATTTTGCCGGTTTGGAGAAAAGTTTGGAGTTGGTGGAATCTTGACTCTCCAGTCTTGTTTCCGTCCTTCTCTGTTAGTGATGTGGCTAGTGGGAACCTCCCTGTTATTGGCGACGCTTCTCTCACAAAGGTTCTTCATGGTGTCTTCCAAATTGCTCTTTGGATCCTTTGGAATTGGAGGAATCGTGTTGTTTTTGCTCCGATCGACATGATTGATAAGTATAAAGAGGAGGATGTTTTCCCAAGTATCCAACGCCTTTCCCATCTTTGGATCTTTTCCCGTATTGCTGCTAAGAAGAAGGCGAACTGGGCTTGTTGGACGTCCAAGCCTTTTGAGCTCTTTTTGTAATTTTGTGTACTTCTTGGTGTCCTTGGTCTTTTCTGTTTTGCTTGTGGTTCTTGTACAGTTTCTGTTTTGTTGCTTGTCTCCTTCTTGGAGCTTTCTAATAAAATTCTCAGCCTTTAAAAAAAAAGTAATAAATATGAAAATTTGAATGCATAACTCTTCATCCATTAAAGTCATATACTCATATTAATATTGTAGTTTAAGACGGGTTCTCCCTGGATCTTTGTATCGATTTTGTTGGCTTTTGATGGTGCTTCCATGTAGTATGTTTTCCATATATGGGAATTGCTCTAACTTTAATTGTGTAGGAGCTCTTTGCATTTGGTTTAAGCTCTTTAAGATAGCGAATTTTGGTTTGATAGGATGTATTTTGTTGATTACGTTGGTGTTGGTTTTTTTTTTTTTGCTGTTGGTTGATGTGGTTGATCGAATTTCCATTGTTGTTGAGTTTTTAAAAGTTTTTTTGTAAGGTTTCTACTTTCTAGAGCTCTTTGCATTTGGTTTAAGCTCTTTAAGATAATGAATTTTGGTTAGCTGGGATGTATTTTGTTGATTACGTTGATGTTGGTCTTTTTTGCTGTTGGTTGATGCGGTTGTTCAAACTTCCATTGTTGTTGAGTTTTTAAAAGTTTTTTATATATACGTAACCCATGCATACAGTTTTGTTGTACTCCAATTATGTTTTTATTTTTAATACGATTATATATAATTATTGTATTTTAGTTGCAATTTATATATTATTGATATAAGCCTTGCACCATTAACTTAATGTATTATATAAAAGGGCAAATGACAAAAAAATCATCGAACTTGACACTTTTTGTGATTGTGTGTAGCCAACTATTTTTTTCTTATTGTATCTACTGAACTTTCAAATTTCGATCATTGTGTGTATTTTGTGACTATTTTGCCATGTAAAATGACCATTTTACCCTTCAAATTTTGAAAAAAGTAATGGTGAAATGGTCACAAAATACACACAATGATCAAAATTTGAAAGTTCAGTACACACAATAAGAAAAAAATAGTTGGCAACACACAATCACAAAAATGGTCATGTTCGATGCATTTTTTTTATCATTTGCCCTTATATAAAAGATAGGTATTCTTTATTCGTTTGCTCTATTCCAAACGTATAAACAGGTTTTACGCTTTGTTATAAATTATTTTATTGAATAACTTAATATTAGTTTGTTAGATATTTGTAAAAGCAGATATGTTGTTCCTGGAGTCACCACCAGTTAAGTATTTTCTAAATGTATTTAGTTTTGTAAGCCCCCCAAGCACGTCCCACTGTCACAACAATTAAGATTGAAATTTAGTAAGTATGCGTATAGCTTGTGCAAATGTGTGTGTGTGTGTGTGTTGGTTTATTAATAGTAGTACCTTATGGTGTGTGCGTTCATCTCCAAGCGTCATGTAACAAATCAAAGTGTAATCATAGAACCCTATATTGTAAAGTTATAGTTTTATTATTCTGGTTCTTTTATGTAATAACTCGAAAAATACTATCTGCAACTTGAGTATTTTGTTGTTGACATTTTATGAAGAATTTTGTTAATTTGTGTAAGGTTTGCTAAGATTTTATATGCATTTGAAAAAATGAGCACCACATACCACAATATAATTCTCGAACCATCTTTAACAATAGAGATACTTTCGCTAAGATTTTAGATGCATTTGAAAAAATGACGGGTAGAAAGTAGCTAAACAATATATTTCTAATTCATACAACCTCATAAATTATTTTAAATTTTAATCAATATATCAGAGAGAGTATGAGTGACATAAACGTACTTCAGGTCAACCTAACTCGTTTGCATCCATTAGCCAACACACCACCACACCTGGCCACCATTTTACCACCTATAAGGTTCATCAATGTACCATTATTATGATGCTGAGGCCGATAAGTATCATCCAACTTCTTCCTGTCCTGAATCCCGGTTTAACATTTTGTTTCCACGAGATTTCTTGTGTTCTGTGAAATGAAAAGCATAGAAGGATATAAATTCCTTTGAGTTGCGTTGAGGCTGTTGTTGCTGCATTATATTCCTAATAAGATAACTTCATCTCAAATCATTATATCATTTACATGAAAAATACATCAGATTTCTCGCACATTTTTTAGTGTGAATAAATTGTGTGTGTACCAATGATTATAGTAGGGCAAATGTTTTAAAAAAGTATCATACTTGCCACCATTTATTTTTCTGGGTAGCGAACAATAATTTTAGCTTATATGGGTAGTTTTATTTCAAATCCGGCCTTTTTGAGGTATTTTGCGACACTTTTGACATTTGGTATTCCTAATGCAATGGCTTTAAAATGCTACATGTCCATCTATAAACCATTAGTTTAACTACCATTATTCTTCAAACCATTTTGTTCAAATAATGAACCAAAACTTCTAAGATTACATAAAGCATGAATTTAATATTTACTTGCACTATACATGGGACATATCCGTGAATACCGTATATTATTGGCACAACTGAAGGATTGGTCTATCTTCAGGAAAATACCTAGAATAGGATCACTCACAGGGATATTAAAGCTCCTAATATCTTGCTGGACTCGAGGCTTCGTGCTAAGATTGCTGATTTTGGTTTGGCCAGATCTTTTCAAGAAGATATGACTCACATAAGCACTGCTATCGCAGGGACGCTGTAAGCACCCTTCAATCTTCATCCTCGAATATGCATGAAAGTAGCCTTCATTATCCCTTATTCCCGAATTACATGATTAATAATGGTGGCAAATTAGACCCTACAATCTAGCAATATACTCCGATTATTTTTTGTAGCCTCACCCATCTAATACTTTATCTCTCTTTCAAAACACAAACTCACTGTAACAAAACTTGGCGGGACTATCAAACTATGTACATAAACACATGTTTATAACTAATCAAAAGAACCCATATGATGTATATCCAAAAAAATTCATCTTTTTTAAATTCTAAGCTAAAAATCAGATGTTTTATAATTATTACAAAAAATTTAAATTTTCCGTTGTTTACCATAAACAACACAATGACATTAATCTAAAAAAAAAAAAAAAAAAAAAAAAAAATCAAAACTTTAGAATACAAAAATAAAACTCAGATAAATAATTAGGGTAAAAGCACATATAATCCCCAAATAATAAGTAAATTGGATTAAAATACCTAGATGCTGAAGATCGATGAAAGATGAAATCAAATCTTCACATAGTGCATGTGTTTCCTGTCATTCCTATCAAGATCCTTAAAGATTATTTTAATACCGATAATTTTGGTTGTTACATTGTTTTGATTTAGGGAAAAGTATTTATGAAAGGTTTGGTTTAATTTGGTGGTTGATTTCTTCAATGATTTGAATATTTTTAGTTTATGTGCGTCGATGATTGTGTGTGGATGAATGATAAATAAGAAGATTGAGTTTGATTGATTGAGGAGGAATTTGGGAATTTTGAGACTTTAGGTTATTATGATACTGAATTTTAAGTTTAAGCCCAAAACTTTAAAACATTTGCTCCGCTTTTTGTAAGTTTTATTTTTTTTTTAGTTTTTGACACATATATTTTTTTAAGATTTCTTCAATTATCACAAATCAAATTCGATTTTTTATAAAATATGGATAAATTTAGAAGTTTTTAGGCTTTTTTTATTCAATTTTTTTAAAAGAAAAATTAATAATATTTAAGTTATTACCAAAAAAGGAAATAATTTTTTTTTCTTTTTTAAATCAAAAAGTTCCCACTTACAGTTTTGTTTTATTATATAAAAGATTTGATACGAGTGAACAGAGACGTATACGAGGGTGTGAGAGGTATACTATCGCACAGGGCCTCAATTTTTAGGGGCATCAAAATATATACCCCGTTATATATTTGGGGCCTTAAAATTCACTTCCAACGAAAATTGTGAAAGTTACATAATTTTATGTTGTAAATATCTCTTGTAAAACTTAAGATAGATCATCAAAATACTGTATTTTTGGTTTTAGTATATTTTAAAAAGAGCTATTGGTTACCCTTCAAAATAGATATAGCTTTTAATATACTCCACCGTATTAAGAATTTAAATTTGATAGAATCTTGTTTTATGATCATAGACCAATGGTTGTAAGGTTTGTAACATATGATATCCTTGTGTTGTATATTCGCCTACAAAAAGATACCTAATGATCCTTTTGATATTTTGTAAACTAGGTATATATGTTAACATTGGTCAATTTTCAAACAAGTCATAAAGGTCTTTATACAACACGAGGAGTGCAATATCTATCAACTATAATAAATAGTAAAATTAATCCTTATTCCAAGAAATATATTGTTTCTCATGTAATAGTACCCAACGAACCCTAACATCAATATTTACATATACACTTGTGAAGGAATTGGTTGTTCCCATGATAGTTACACATAGTAATTGAAGTCCTCAAATTTCTATGCTTCATCTTTTTATAACTCGAGTTTTATGCCTCATATTTATTAAAACTCTGACTTTCTAAGATTTTTTAATGTAGATTTTGAGTGTTCAAAAGCTAACTGTATTCGTATATCCGAAACTTTGATCAGAATTATTATGAAGTTGGGATATATGAATTGTCAATTTCGGATTCATATACAAGTTTTTAAAAACATAAATAATTGAATATTCATATATATATAACTGTCATTCGATATTTCGGATATCAGAATTGTAAAACTTTAGCTAAAATAATGGGTTTAATATAAAACCATCATCAGAAAATCTGGATATACAAACAGTCTAAAGTCGTGGAGTGATATTTCAGTATACTCCTGCAGCTCACCTGAATTATTGTTAGCGCACTTGTGGCATCTAATTCAGGAACATCCATTGTGAGGATTCGAAAAGTGTTAGCACATATGCTGCAAATACTCTCGACATCCAAACTTGTAAGTACTGGGAATCCTGCTAAGGAGATTCCTCTCACGAATCGATTCTTGAAGACATAGGTCTTTACTTGGATTTAACCAATGTATTGATAATTGTCCTTAAACGGGATTCAGACAGCTGATGTACCCGACCAAGGTAAATGAAATCAGGACATTCATCATGAATCAAGCCAATTATATATTTAGATTAAAATAATTTAGCAAGAGATAAATGTATATGGCAAATTAAAAAAATGGATTACAGATGGTTTGTCTAATTTTGTTATGTGATGGGTTGTCATCATTTTATTTTTGGACAAATGCACGTTTGACTTTTATATCGGAAGTTTTATTCTTTTAAGGAATGATATGATGGATATCTTAGTTTGTTTTTGATGAATATTGAGTTAAAAGTATAATAATAATAATAATAATAATAATAATAATAATAATAATAATAATAATAATAATAATAATAATAAGTGAATTTTCATATCTTTGTAAAAATCTCTTTCATTCAATAGCAAATCTGATCACTGCGTAACCAGTGAGAAGCTATATATGGCCTTGCCAATTTTCAATTTATAAGTAGTCTTGTAACACCCCAACCTAAGAAGGGTCAAAATGTCACATTATAGCGTCAATCAGAATATAAACGCAAGCGGAAGACTTAAATAAATAAAACATTAGTCATGAAAACAAAATGACTTCAAAAACATTACAAACCCAAACGAGTCTCAAATGAAATGAAATACTAAGTCTTAAACATAATCCAAAAGACAAAGGAAACTATGGTTGGGTTGGTCCACTAAAAGCTCCTACTCTCATCACTTAATCCCAGCATCCCGCTTAATACTTGCTGCAGAGAAAAGAAAATGTGGTTGAGCTAACGCTCAGTGAACAGATATAAAACAATAATAGGTGAAAATGCAAAATGAAAAGGTAAGTTGATAGAATCTTTGTAAGCTCAGGTTGTTTAGACCTTATATCTAGGATGAATAATAACATGCACAACGGAATAAATTAAAACATCAATGTCATTATAACAAGGTTTCTTCATCATTATCTTCATAATATTACAACCACTACAAGCCCCAATTCTACATGATCAATTGTAGAACGGTTACTCAACAATGACAGGGACCAAAGATCCTTGAGGCTAAACATACATATGGCATCTACATTGTGTAGAACACGCCTGGACACACACACACTTTTCTGGTGTTCACATCTTGACACACCTAAAACCTAGACCCTGCTTCTCTTTATATAATAGAGACATCTAGGGTTTACAAAGACTCCTACAATACAAATATTTATCTTTTAAGTCCTTGTAGTTTCATATTTGCTTCATTCTCCTTTTATTGTTTTGTATTATCAACTCAATGTAATTCCCAACAATCTCCCCTAGTTGATAATTACAAAACATTCTTCTAGATCTTCCATGAATGAAACAATCTTCCCCTTAAGCTCAACTCGTGTGAACTTAAATAACATGTTGTACCACCAAGGATCTGCAAGTTGCAAAACTTCTATGTACTTCTTCTTCCCCTTTTTGTCATTATCCACTAGGGGACGCTAAGTAGATGCAACTTTGATTTTGACAACCACTAACCAATATCACACTTCCAATCCAGCCTTCCAATGTCTCGAATTACCGTCCATGAAGAACACCAAAAAGCTTACTAAAAATGAATTCAAGACAGTAGAAACTTAAACCAGCAGTAGTAATAACGATTAGCAGTAGTAAAAACCTTCTCCTCAAATGGTGCATGTAAATAATTAAACACCCTATAATATACTTCCCCTGAAATCGATGTGTTAACCATTTGAAGTAACCAAAAGAACTTTTCGAATAACTAACCACCATAGTAACAAACACAATGTAGTACCATCCATGAACGAGCAGCAGGAAGAATTAAAAATGACTACAGTAGTATTTGAGACCAAGCAGTAGTAACAATGAAGAATAGTTCTAAGGTTTAGTAGTATAAACCATCTAATAGTAGTAATCTTCCCCTTAACATGATAACTACTTTATCAATCTTTCCAGTCATCATCAAAGTCCAAACAATAAGTGTAACAATATCTGAGATCTTGAACTTTGAAATCAAACAAACTTCTGTGTGTGTTGTCCGAAATCTTCAAAAATCAAAAACCAATCAATATGTTAGTGCAAGCAGTCTCGTTGGGGAGATTGCTAGTGCAAGCAATCTCGTTTGTTTTGATTGATGACAAACATGTAACTTGATACATAACGTAAAATGTACAAGTTACTTGTAATCTTATCTTATCTCAACATACATTCAACACCTCTCAAGTCCTCGTATGATACAACACAGGTTCGTACATGTTTGTTATGTGGCATTATGATCAAACCTTAACAAACCATTTAGACTGTTTAAAATACGGTTAGGTAATTAAGTATTTTAAAAAGGCTAATCATTCTACTTAGAACCACATGTTACATGATCACTAGGATACATGTTACACATTACAAGTTTACTAGGAAGAACAACATATACAAGTTTACTAACTTATTTCTTTAAATGGAAACTTTATTAGTTAAATATTAGGATGACATCATGGCATGCATCATGTATGATATCTTAGGTAGATTGTGTAATATCTTGTTTAGATTTACAAGTTACAAAGTTGACATTTGTGGATCTTGGAAGATTTGGAAAGATACACAAAGATATCTTAGTTGTCATCCTACGGATCCAAACGTTAACAAGCACGGATCCCTTTTATGGGATCCGCCAGATCCGTGGGATGATTTTCTTGTTTTCCTATAATTAGTTACACATGGTTTTAGTTGTATACATGGTTCTAGTCTTACACATAGTTTTAGTTTACACATGGTTTTAGTTTACACATGGTTTTAGTTTTACACATGGTTTTACACATGGTTTTGCACATGGTTTTGTACATGGTTTTACACATAGTTTTACTATAAATAGTAGCCATGGTTTTACACATTATTCATCAAACTAGAACATACATTCCCTCACTCATTACACACACTTAGATCAGTAGCAAACCATGTAGATTCATACATTAATCACCCATTACATAATGATCATAATGTTACTAACTTTCATTATGTTGTAAGCATACATTGTTAATGATCCTGTGAAGCAAGCTCAAGATCATGAGACATCATCCATAGCATACTTCATGATCCACCAAGAAGATCTTAGTTGCATACATGAAGATCCATCACAACAAGTTTAAGGAGCTTGTGATCTTCATACATTGAAGGCTTCCGATCAATGGAAGTTCATATAGTGTAGGCATTCATATCCATGATATACTTATGTCATGGATCATTGTTGTAACCATCATTGTATCATTTAGATCAGTAGAGTGAGGTTAGTATTTTAGTCCTTAAAATACAAAGAGTGTTGGGAGTGGTTGTACCCTTGTAAAGAACTCGACATCTAGCTTAGTGTCGGTAAAGTAAATAGGCGACGTCAGGTTGGTTCTACCTTGTGAAAGAACCCGGTGTTTAGCTTAGTACCGGAAAAGGAAGTAAGCGACGTGTAAAGGTTTTCTCCGCCTAAGAAAGGGAGCTTGTTGATCTAGTGAAGTAACTCTCGAGTTGGGTACTCGGGGAGTGGAGTAGGGCGGAGAGGAGCTCCGTGACCGAACCACTATAAATCATCGTGTTCGGTTTGCGCTTTCTTTTACTTATCTCTTTACTTTTATATTTGCATTATGTGATTGCTTGTGTTGTGATTATGTGATAATACTTGTGTGACAACTTGGTAGACATAAACTACAACAGACAGTGTTCATATTAGAACTAGCCGAATTGGAAATTTGATACAACAAGTTTTAAGTTTTAAAACGGTAAACGTATTCACCCCCCCCCCTCTACGTTTTCACAATTGGTATCAGAGCGGGTTGGCTCTCATTTTCAAAACAAATGGTTTTTAAAATAGAGTAAGATCCATGTATCAAATTACCTCTGAAGCAGAACATAATATGAAAAATGTTTAGCTAAGTATACTTTGAAATTTTGTTGTTAAATATCACTTTGTATACAAGCTTGAAGGTGTTCTTGAAAAATAAAAGAAAAATGTTTCTCAAAAAGAATTTGTAAGTGTCAAATTATGTGCTCAGAACTAATTTACGAAAAATACCGTTTTGAAGGGAGTGTTTGGAATAATCATTAAGTTAGTTGAAAAATCACCTCCGTAATATTTAGATAAGTCACATAGGTAGAAATGTTGTTAATATTTGTAATATATGCCTAAGATTAAGTGTAGCAAGTCCCACACACTTTCGCTACGTCAAAATATGAGTTTAGGATAATCTGTCACAGGTCTCGGCGGATCCAAATCACATAAAGGGCGGATCCCTCTAAAAGGATCCGTCAGATCCGTCGGTGCAGTACTCAGTTTTTGTCAAATTTCAAAAATTCATAACTAATTAACCGTAAGTCCGTAGGAGTCGCGCCACCTATCATTTTGAAGGGAATTAAGTCTATTTTCATTTAAAAATAGTCTCATGGCCTAGATCTAAATTGAAGTAGGTAAAACAAATCAAATACTATAACCTGTTCAAAATGTTAAGTTTTATTTTGACACAGTAAGTTAAACTTTTGAGTCGAGCAATGTAAATTGGTATCCTTTGCTCATAAATATGATTTCTTTTGAAACTAAAGAATTTGGTAATATAAAGGAAACAAATTAAGCTTGGCATACATCGTCATATTTAAACGCAAAGTGACGAAAAGTATATTTTCATCTATGCTATGCTATGTGGCTAACTGTTCTATATTATTTGCATATATGTGATATGCTTGTTGATAAGTATGATTGTAATTGTTTATTTGTAATACATAAGTGTCTTGCCATGATACTTACTTGCTTGTTTATCAATTGCTTGTTTTATGCATAATAGAACATTTGCTAGATATTGTGTAATACATTGATAAACTATGTCTGTTCTACTTTTAGACTTAGATATTATTAACTGATTATATTATGTGAAAACCTTGCGTAACTTACTTAGAAATATGTACTAAGTGAAATGTCTTGAAAAGTATTGACTTGCACAAACTCTCACTTAATTGCTCAAGTATTATAATGAGTAAACATGTAGTATCTTTGAAAAAGAGTGTTTGGTACAAACAATTTGAAACAATGATGTGTTGAGTTGTTATGCCTTTATGATATTATCTTGTTGTTAAACCTTCATGTGAACTAACCATATCATGCAGGATGATAACACTTTGATGTTATCAAGTTTTCGGGTTTAAGTCACTGTTTGGCTTAACTCTCATTTAAGGTAAGTTAATATGATCAGATTAAACTATGTGTGTATGTGTGTTATAATAAACATCATTAGTAGTTTTGCATTACATATTTGCTAATAGATATGTTCCAGGAGAATTTTCGGGTCTTGGTCGAAAAACGCGAATTTTGCATATCTCTCTGTTTGTTTTTAGTAGTTTTGTTCAACGGATCCGACGGATCCCTCATTTTGGATCCGTCAAGAGTTAGCTTTGGATCCGCCAGTCCAGAACCCACGGATTACACGGCTCCCAAACTTTGGCTCCGCCTTTGTTGTCGATTGGATCCGTGGGTGTCAACAATAACTTTTTTAAAATTCCCAACTAATCCCGATCCTTAGATTATTGATTCTAGTTCTTAGGATTCTTATCACTAATGTTCACTCAAATTAGGATTAGGACATCTCACCAAACAACAAATAGGATAATCATATCTAATCACAGTTTCAAAATTCATGAAAATGCTCCAAGGTACCTTTTCGGTAAACCAATGAGTATTTGTGATCATTACACACAATCACTGCATCTTCCCGTCCTTTATTCATTCACTAGCTTGATTTGTAAATTGACAACTTCCAAACTAATCCAAACTCACTGTTTGCAAATATATCATAGATTACAAACCCAACTCATGACTGTGGATACTGTCCAGTTTCCACATATGTTGCCTTACTTGGTTAACATGTCATTCTTCAAGACGATTAAGATTTACATCGAGTCATAACTCACACTTAGGTTATAGATGTATTATCAAGTCTTATCTCAATAAAGTAGGATTGACAACTTAAGTATTTCATCCGAAATATTCAAGTAAATTTGACTTAAGATTGTAGTCATAAAAAGTCATATCCTAAATGATCTACTCCCAAGTATTTTAACAACGTATGTTAAAACACTTACCCTATCACCTAAAGTACTTTTGTACTTTCATCATTATCACAGCACACTCACTTCTGTGATATATCCTAGACCTTAAGCTTTAGATCACATCACACGCTAGTAATACCAACCAATGGATCATAAGAGTTAGTCTTCATCCTCGTTGTCCATAAGAATCAATCTTCATCACCTTCAGCCCCTAGGTTTCACAAACATAACCAAACACTTCATCCGCTAGTAAACAAGAATTAGTATCCATTCTTGTAATCTTCAACATTCATGAAACCCAAAAGTTCAACAAACTCCTTCATCACCATAATTCACACCATTGAGTGCATTGCTCAAAAAGCCCTTAGTCCAACACTCATACCAAATCAAATGTAAGTTGAATCAACTCATCAATACCTTGCCACCTATAGAATTAGAACTTCACCATCAAATGAGCATAATGCTCACATTCATTAAGTAGTACCACAAGTCATCAAAGTATTGGTAATACTTTGTTTCATTAAATCTTGAATCAACATTGTAACAACTTATGTTATAATGAAATCTCAAAGCCAATCTCATACATCCCAAATAACAATGAATCTTGAGGAGTATACAAAAGAAACTCAAGTAAGTTTATCTTGTCATCATCTAGTTATCATAATATTGAAACCTAGTTTATTTAGGATAAGTCTATCCAATTCAAATACTTTGTGTTCATATCTTCATTTAGGAAAACATGATGTTTCGAAAAAAACATTATGTGTTTATCTTGTTAAAAAGGATAATGTATATCCTATGCATCATTATTTTCTTGCAACATGAATGGTTATGTTACAAGAGATTTCATTACACCTCATCGGGCAAATAATCTTAAAACAAACATCCACTAGTTCTATGAACTATCTTCCTTATTGAGCACTAGTTAAATCTTACTTGTTGAAAGATACCATACGTATCTATTTCCTTTCAAGCGTACATTAAACCTTGGTCAAACCTTGTGCATATTCACATCTCTGAAGCATACACAAAACCTATTAAAGTTGGTAACTTTATTTAGATTCTTGTTCCAAAGAACTTTCTTCAGAATGTTCATGACATATCCCGTTACCACACACAAACACATGTCTTGATCTTAGATCACTTGCATAACTCATACTTAAACTCAACTTAAAGGATGTCACCCTTTAGATCATTCAATCTTAGATTCCAAACACAATGATTAAAATCCATCGACACATATTTGTCAAATTTACGTGTATAACATGACATCTTCATCACACTAGTTTTTATAGAAATAGTTGAGTCTCATTAAGTCATGTATTGGTGAATTATCTTGTCTTAGGAATAATTAATCAAACAAGAAGTAGATGTGATTTTTCTTTAGTTTATTAATAAAATCACTTGCATTACATATACGTGTATTGATTACATGATATTTGTTTGATATCTTGATGTTATCATTGTCAAATGTGTAAACCTTAGAAAGGTTTTGTCTGCATGCTTATATGCTATATGATTTGTATGATATGTTCATTCTTTTGTTATATGCTATTTCGCAAGATTAACGTATTACTTGTTAACTCACTTACTATATGGTGTTAGATAGTCTTTGTCTTTAGTTGACAATCATTGAGCTTTTTCGTAGGATAGTCTAAATGGTACATGCTCCTAAATGTTATAATGGTTTGCATGAATCTTAGTCTCACTTCTTTATCACACTATTTGTTTGCCATATGTGCACTTTGTCTAAGTGGTCTTGGTATGATGAACATTTAGAAGTCATTTTATTTTATACATAGATCATTGTGTTAATTAATGGGTAAGTATGCTTAAGTGACTAAGCCTAACTTAAAAAACAATTTCACAATGTAGTATCTAAAACAATGCTATCTTGCAATATGATTATTTGTCTTTATGCTATGTGGTATCTTTGTGTCTAGTAGTAGATTATTTGTTTTTATAAGATGTTGTCATATGATATTCACATCTTTTGTCATTAAAACTTTTTGTCTTGTAGGCTGATAACAAACTATTTGTTATTTCTCTTTGTTATGCTTATTTTGCATAATTGTTATCTCATTATTGCTACTTAGATTAGTAATATGTTTATGGGATCCATTTTCTTGCATATAACTTTAAAAGCTAATAGGATTAAGTTTTAGAGGTTTTAAATTTGTGTTTGGATATCTTTCAATATACCTCTCTCCAAATCATATTGTTGCTTCCGCTCACCTAACAATATCTCCATCATCTTTTAGTTAAAACAATATATCTCCCATAAGGAAAACCACATGCCTCATCGTGCGATCATCTCGCATTGATAGAGAAGAGCTACGTAACTTCACGGATGAAGTTCTTTGTATGCTAACCAATATCCACTAAAACATTGCTAAGCTCATCGCTTTCATTAATCTGCAACATCCTAAACACTTTACCTTCATTCTTCATTTAATGCATCATAGATTATGTTGAATGACCACCAATTAAGGAGGAGAGAAATTCATTCACATAATTGTCTTTTCATTAAATAACATGTACTCATGTTTCTTACATTCCCAAATACCGACAAGTAGGTTCAAATCACTTAGTTAAATCAGTTCACAAAATCACAAAGTGTTTCTAACCTTATTAGCTCAACATCACAGCTCTGCACCAATATCTCATTAAAAGAAAAACACATCATGTGTTTGACAAACCTCTTAAATGAGATACATTAAGTCTCCTTAGAATTTGACTAGGATTAGTGAAACCAAATTAGTAGTTATAAGTGAATAGACCATAGCATGAACCTTCGTTTGATCAAAAACGACAAAACATGACCTAATCGATTTTGGTCACACGGAACCCTTCGATAAGAATGACGGAACCAAAATTTTGGTTCCGCCAAATCCGCGGGTACCTGATCAGCTTTTAACCATTCAGAAACCAAACAACTTTAGGTAATCAACGAATCTAGGATTTTCATCTTAATCTCACAACTTAATTGTCTAGAACATCTTTAGTGTCTAGAACACCATTATAGGATCTCATCCTTTTTCATTCTTGTTACATATCAAGCATGTCATTGTCAGTGCAAACAGAACCATCATTCTCAACATGTTTGTCCAACCAACACTCTCATCATATGATGTCATTCTCATCCACATATAGGTATCTAGTATTTCCAATTGTTACATATGGAATCTCTATTCCTAAGTGATCATTTTCTTCACTTCCTCTCATTCTCATTCAAACATTTACTATGGCACGATTCATCTTTGGTAGATGATAATATCATAACCGTAACCGTCTTCAAATACTCTTATATCATTTGCTATACATTAGAGTTTCTGAATTCATTGCATTCATTATAATCACCACCATCCATCACTTCTTTCACTAATCATCAATCCCATGGATTAACGAAAAACCTACTTACATCAACCTTTAGTCATCCATTAAGTTATCATTCACTTGTAAACCAACATCATATTAACACCACTCACTTTAAGCTTTTTAACTTCACTTCATATCCTCCTCATAGGCATTGTTTTGTAGGATTTTATCATATGATATTGCTGCATCATATTTTTATTTGATTAGACAATCACAATTGGTATGTTGCTTGTGATTAGATTATTGATATGTTGCATAATATTTTTCTTTGAGATAAAATATATTGCACTAACCATTTCATTGTAGGTTCATCATCATATACGCTCGATCGTATATAGCTTACTCATCATAGGATAAAGTTTGCTTCGATTACTATTCCTTTTTTTATAGGTTCATCTTGACGCGCTAGAGCAAGGGGGAGCTTTCGTCAAGTAGTTTTTAGGATGCATCATATACACACATTGGTGTATATCATATACTTGTCCAAGGACAAATATTGTTTTATACTAACCTTTATTTTGTAGGATTCTTCATCCTTGGATCATATACGTTGGTACCCTAGCAACGGGGAGTATAGATCAAGGGGGAGGACATCATGAACTAACTCATTTTTTTTGTAGCATTTCCCATCCTTGGAAAGTATACGTTGGTACTCTAGCAATGGGGAGTATACATCAAGGGGGAGGATATCATATTCTAACTATATATTTTTTTTGTAGGATCATACATCTTAACCTTGTCACTCCAATTAGGGGGAGTATTATCCAAGGGGGAGCCTTAAAGTTCTCATTATCATTGCATTATCATACTTAGTACTCTAAACTAGGAGGAGTAATCACCAAGGATTGGTTACCACATTCCGCTACACATATCTTCTTTTCGTTTCGACAAAAAGGAGGAGATAGGTCTACATAGTCCAACATAGATTACCCACGTGTATCGTTGGCTATTTGCATTTCATTCATCATGCATTTTTTCATATATATTCTTTTTATTGCACACCACTAACCTTGATGTAGGTTAAGAGTCTTAATTTGATCCATGGATCCGCTTACAACCTTGGAGACGCAACAACCATAGGAGATTGGGAGTAGTCTATTTAACTTCACTAGGGATGATGCAAGCTCGCCATTTCGGGGAGAAATTAAGTTAACTCCAAGGACACACCCTTTTTGCTTCGACAAAAGGGGGAGAAAGGTGTAAACGGAGAAAGTAAGTAATTACGGACACAAGGAGAAAAGGGAGAAAGGTGTAAACGGAGAAACGGACACAAGGATAAAGTAAGTCATTACGGACACAAGTAACTTTTTGCATTTTACTTTCTATCACGTTTACATATTTTGTCATCATCAAAAAGGGGGAGATTGTTAGTGCAAGCAGTCTCGTTGGGGAGATTGCTAGTGCAAGCAATCTCGTTTGTTTTGATTGATGACAAACATGTAACTTGATACATAACGTAAAATGTACAAGTTACTTGTAATCTTATCTTATCTCAACATACATTCAACACCTCTCAAGTCCTCGTATGATACAACACAGGTTCGTACATGTTTGTTATGTGGCATTATGATCAAACCTTAACAAACCATTTAGACTGTTTAAAATACGGTTAGGTAATTAAGTATTTTAAAAAGGCTAATCATTCTACTTAGAACCACATGTTACATGATCACTAGGATACATGTTACACATTACAAGTTTACTAGGAAGAACAACATATACAAGTTTACTAACTTATTTCTTTAAATGGAAACTTTATTAGTTAAATATTAGGATGACATCATGGCATGCATCATGTATGATATCTTAGGTAGATTGTGTAATATCTTGTTTAGATTTACAAGTTACAAAGTTGACATTTGTGGATCTTGGAAGATTTGGAAAGATACACAAAGATATCTTAGCTGTCATCCTACGGATCCAAACGTTAACAAGCACGGATCCCTTTTATGGGATCCGCCAGATCCGTGGGATGATTTTCTTGTTTTCCTATAATTAGTTACACATGGTTTTAGTTGTATACATGGTTCTAGTCTTACACATAGTTTTAGTTTACACATGGTTTTAGTTTACACATGGTTTTAGTTTTACACATGGTTTTACACATGGTTTTGCACATGGTTTTGTACATGGTTTTACACATAGTTTTACTATAAATAGTAGCCATGGTTTTACACATTATTCATCAAACTAGAACATACATTCCCTCACTCATTACACACACTTAGATCAGTAGCAAACCATGTAGATTCATACATTAATCACCCATTACATAATGATCATAATGTTACTAACTTTCATTATGTTGTAAGCATACATTGTTAATGATCCTGTGAAGCAAGCTCAAGATCATGAGACATCATCCATAGCATACTTCATGATCCACCAAGAAGATCTTAGTTGCATACATGAAGATCCATCACAACAAGTTTAAGGAGCTTGTGATCTTCATACATTGAAGGCTTCCGATCAATGGAAGTTCATATAGTGTAGGCATTCATATCCATGATATACTTATGTCATGGATCATTGTTGTAACCATCATTGTATCATTTAGATCAGTAGAGTGAGGTTAGTATTTTAGTCCTTAAAATACAAAGAGTGTTGGGAGTGGTTGTACCCTTGTAAAGAACTCGACATCTAGCTTAGTGTCGGTAAAGTAAATAGGCGACGTCAGGTTGGTTCTACCTTGTGAAAGAACCCGGTGTTTAGCTTAGTACCGGAAAAGGAAGTAAGCGACGTGTAAAGGTTTTCTCCGCCTAAGAAAGGGAGCTTGTTGATCTAGTGAAGTAACTCTCGAGTTGGGTACTCGGGGAGTGGAGTAGGGCGGAGAGGAGCTCCGTGACCGAACCACTATAAATCATCGTGTTCGGTTTGCGCTTTCTTTTACTTATCTCTTTACTTTTATATTTGCATTATGTGATTGCTTGTGTTGTGATTATGTGATAATACTTGTGTGACAACTTGGTAGACATAAACTACAACAGACAGTGTTCATATTAGAACTAGCCGAATTGGAAATTTGATACAACAAGTTTTAAGTTTTAAAACGGTAAACGTATTCACCCCCCCTCTACGTTTTCACAAAAACCAATCAATATGCTCATTACTCTTGTGCCAATAACAAATCAAACCAAACTTCATAGCGTAGCAACATTAAGTACCAAACAGCAGCTTAAAAACCTTCTAGCAGCACTTAAAAACTACTATATAACAAGCAGCACTAAGTGATATAACTGGCAACATTAAGTAGTAATCGAACAGCATAAACTTCAACAAGCAGTACTAACCATCGAAGTAGCAGCATTAAAAATTAAGTAGCAGTACTAAAACTTTTAGTAGCAGTACTAAAAATTTTAGTAGCGGTACTAACTTAGGAGTGACAGCAGTAACCAATAAGCATAGCAGTATTAACCAAGATGGCGAACCAAGCAGCATTAACAAGTAAGAGCAGTATACAAATAGTCACCTTACATTGAATGACCATTAACCTCAGAAAGATTACATCCTGCTTGTAGCCTTACTTCCACAAAACCAGTAACCTCAGTATCATTATGCGTAGTCTTACCCCCAAAGAAAACAACTTACACGTAGGGGTACTTCCAATGTTAGTAGCCTTACTCCCATAAAACATATCATTACTTTATTTGCTCTAGGAAACATTCCAGTAACTGCAACACCCAAATCGACATTCTAGTAGACATTCAACAGTCGTACAATCATGAATAACCAGTATCCTCATTCACCATAGAACATGCATCGTACCATCAGACTCCATTAAGTTGAAGTACCAGTAACGATCTACAAACCCTAATGTTGAATCAGTTAGGATTTCAAACACATATAACTTTAATCCTTGATAAACACAAATCGTGACAGCAACATATACACTAGGGTTTCCTTTATAGTGATCTTGAGCAACAACCAGATCGTCTTTTAGCCAAGATCTTCTTTTGAGAACAACAATAGCAACCAGTCTTGACAAAAGTGTTTTAAGAATAAACACTAAAAACGTTTAAACTTAAAAACCCTAAAACAAATATGATCGTACCATAACTTGAAGTTGCGTTCATTGAAGGCATTGTCCAGGGCATTAATTTAACGTATAATTAACCGACTTCCATGAAGAATACAATCAACGGGAAACAAATACAGGAAATTCGATTACCATAAAACCTTAAACAATCGATTCTTTATCAAAACCTTAGACACCATCGTACCTTCTCCAAAACTGCCTCTCTTCGATAGTAAACCTTGCAAATCCCTAGATCACGAGCTCCCTGAGCTCTTATACCACCTAATAGAATCTTTGTAAGCTCAGGTTGTTTAGACCTTATATCTAGGATGAATAATAACATGCATAGCGGAATAAATTAAAACATCAATGTTATTATAACAAGATTTCTTCATCATTATCTTCATAATATTACAACCACTACAAGCCCCAATTCTGCATGATCAATTGTAGAACGGTTACTCAACAATAACAGGGATCAAAGATCCTTGAGGCTAAGCATACATATGGCGTCTACATTGTGTAGAACACGCCTGGACGCATACACACTTTTCTGGTGTTCACATCTTGACACACCTAAAACCTAGACCCTACACCTCTTTATATAATAGAGACATCTAGGGTTTACAAAGGCTCCTACAATACAAATCTTTATCTTTTAAGTCCTTGTAGTTTCATATTTGCTTCATTCTCCTTTTATTGTTTTGTATTATCAACTCAATGTAATTCCAAACATAAGTGAAACGAATCCATGAGAACCTGCTGAATAAGATGTCATATGAAATAAAGAATGAACATGAAATCAAGGGATAATCAATAAATTATAAAGGAATTGCCCAAAAGTGACAAAACATGATACATGAATAGAGTAAAACAACCAAACAAACATATCATATCGTATCTTATCATATCATATCATATCATATCATAACAAGTCATAGCAATTAGAGTAGCTAGCTCCAAAAAGTGTATGGCACACACATATATCAAATCTAAACTGAGTACCTAGGATGCATCCATACGCTCCCTTGCAAAATAAAGTTATACACAATATACACCTGTACTCTGACAAATACACACTCGTATCAAAATGGCCAAGTGCGCAATAAACAAATAGGAACGTCGTGGACAAAAACACACCTCCACAGATAGCGTCATGCCATTGGTGCCTCAATGACATGGCAATGGTACCTCCATGGCTAGTTAGTACCTTGGGCAATAGAATGGGTCAAGTGATATAAATAAACAATGAGAAACGTCATAGGTTGCCCAAACAAGGAAATATCTGAATGAAATACGCATAGAATCATAATGGCAACATAAAAACAAATATCTAAACAGATATGGAATCAAAACAGAATGGCATAAACCAGAATAATGAAAATCAGGAATCAAGTCATGAGATACCCTTACTGAGAAAGGATGGAATATATGTACCTTATGAATGAAAGCAAATGAGGAAATGAACACAAGGAAAATAAGTTACTCCTTCTTCACCGGATCTACACGAATTAGGGTTCATATAATACTTATTAGTTCATTTATTACGTTCATTATATAGGTCATAATTGTTTTTAATACTTAACAGTTATAGTTATTCACTTAACATGTTTTAGGGTTTCACATGTGAATCTGATCCGTATTCTTATGATTTTTAAAGCATATCAATTAAGGTTCTGAGGTTCTCCAATTTTTATCTGTGATTCCCACATGAGTTAAGAACCTCACCAAATTTTTCCATACTTTATTTCCAAGTGCAAGTACTATTTCAAAAATCATTTTCTCAAACCTGTCCAGAAAGTGCACTGCAGGTATATCCCGAAAGTTTGCATTTATTTAAACCATTTAAACCTTTCAGATAAATCCACAAACTTTCCAGAAAGTCTTATACATCTTAAACATTCTCCCTGTCAAATTAGAGCTCTTAATTACTTATGGTTTGAAAACTAAAAATCAAAGACACCAACTGATTTTCAGACTCAATTTCCCAGATTTGACATCTAACCTTCTAAAAACCAATAGTCCACCTTCCCCACCTCCAATGACTATGAAACTTATATTTTCAGAAAGTAGACTTAAAGAACTTATGTTTAGACTCAAGAATCACACAAAAATACATTGACATCATCAATTTAGACCCCTTTGAATCCGACTCAAATTCTGGACAACTTGTTCACATAAAATCACAACAACACTCTAAACCCCTTTTTAGATCCGATTAGTATACACACCTTTATAGGTTCAATTAGCCAATTAACACACATGTTTATACCCTTCATGATTGACACACACATAAAATAACAACACCAAACAATTCACATAAAATCATAAAACAAGCCCTAGCCCTCGTTAACATATAAATAGGGTTTCTGATTTTAGTAACTTGTAATTAATGTGTAATAAATGTTCTATATCTGATTTTAAATGTCGATTAGGGCTTGGAAAGTTTAGGTCGAGTCATACAAAGAAAACATGGATCGATTACACAATTTTAGCAAGGTTATTCTATGATTTCATGTGGCGATATATTCTTATATGCATAGGTTTACAGTTTAACGAATCAACAAACAAATCAAAAGAGATTAATACGAGTTGCAAGCATGATTCATGATTAGGTTAGTTGTTGTTTAGGTCGTATAACTAAGTGTGTGACAAAAGAGAAATGCATATGTGTACCTTTGACAATTAACGAGACAAAAGGATCAAGAGAGGACAAGGAAAATGACACCACACCGCACGATTATAACCACAGCAACAACCTTCACTTCTAGCCTTTGAATGGAGAGAAAATAAATCACCAGGAACTCTTTGTGTGTGTTTGTTTCAGTTTGAAAGGATGAAGGGGAGACCGAATAATATAAGATTTGGGAGAAAGCGCGTATTTTAATTTGGAAACTAAGAGATACTGAATAATGTTATAGCAAAGATGTGTCGTGACTTTTAGGGGATAGGTATGCAAGGCAATCTTTTAATTAGTTTAGGATATACACTTATTCATTAGTCTTTATCTTTTGTTAAGCAAATCTTTCAATTGATTATGGAAATAGTTTGATCGTGTCGTGTGAATTTTAGAGAGTAGGAAGTCAAGAAAACGCGTACAAGGGATGTAGCAACTAAGTGTGTCGTGTGAATGTAAAGCACAAATTAGGAAAGGTAACAAATTATATTTATTTAGTTAACTTAGGTTTAATAGATACAATGATTAATAAGCATGTAGCATATAGTTTAAAATGTTTATTAATTGTAGTATAACTTAGGTTAAATTCAAATTGGATATAAAAATGTGAATTCAGATTTTAGGGTTTTACAAGTCTAGTCCGATATTGTTGACACGATATTGTCAACAAACATTATCATAAACACAAAGACAAACGTTAGAAAAAAAATTCTTTATAAAATTAAAAAATATTCTTTATAAAAAAGTTTATTTTTAAGATATATTAAAACTTAATATAGTATATTTTTTACGATCGTATTTAGTTATCGTATAAAATTTCGCACACGACATCTGTTCACTCAGCTACGACACTGTGAGTGAATAATGTTTTAGACTAAAATGTTTCATTTATGCCATAACATCTCTATATGTCTATTCCATGGCAACATTAGTTTCTTATGTAATAAGTGTGTATTTTAGTTTTAGAGTAAACTGCAAATTATGTCCCTAACGTTTGTCATTTTTGCGAGAAATGTCCATAATTTTGAAATTATGCGAGTTGTGTACCTAACGTTTGGAGTTTTTGCGAGAAATGCCCCTGAGGCGCTACTGTAGTTGCAAATTCCCGTTTTTTGCTAACGATCGTTAATTTTCCCTGTTAGTGGCCATGTGAAATGACTAATTTACCCTTGTATTCTTCCTACAATTACTCACTTTTGTTTTCTTGAAAAAATTGTTATCCCACCACCATCACCATCCTCTACCACCACAAAACAACCACCATCGACATTAGCACCACCACCATCCTCTACTACCAAGACAAAATAAAAAGTCAAAAAAGGGTCAACTGAAATGGCAACTGAAAAATGGAATGGGAGAATACTAGTCACATTTTATTTCAATTGCAACAATTCATTCAATTCAATTTCTTAGAATATTGTTGTCAAAATTATCAATATCTGCTTCCTGCAAACTATTTCAACTTCAAGACAAAAATAGTTAAATATTGATCTAGTTATTCCACCTTGCTAACAGTTAACACCTGTCTCCTTCACCAACTCATCTCTTCTTCACCAACTCATCTTTCTCCTTAACGACCTCCACCAAATACACCGACAACTTCTCATTCGCCCTCAAAACCTCGTCCTTCTGTCGCGAATTCTCGTCTCATTTCTTAATCGCATCATGCGCCAATGCTTTCAACCTATAACTCGGATTTCGATTTCTCAACTTCCTCACGCGCTTTCCATTCACGTTCCAGCTCTGCCATCACTTCTCTAAACCTCTCGACCGACACATTATCTTCAACCAACGCAGTTCCAGTTCCGTTAACTAGCGTCATTATCATCTCCATCCGCCATTATAATCAACTATACCAATCACTCAAATTTCAATTAATCAAACTACGACCGAAGGTATCCAAGAATTATCTAAATAAAGTTGATCAATCACCGAAACACTTTAAATATTCAAACGCTCCTTACTGTTCCAAACAAACGTAACCGAAAAGAGCGTATATCCAACTGAGCAATCACAAGATCGTTATTGTTTTAATAAAACTATGATCTGATGTATCCATAAATCAAACCGATCAGTTACGATTTGAAACCGATGAATAACGCATCATACAGCTAACTTAACGAAACTTTGTGAATTTAACGAATTGTTACCGAATTGTGTGAATTTAAGCGATCAATCACGCAATTATTATTATTACAAAGTAGGAATAAATGTACCTGATAATTTTGTGATAATCAAACCGTGAATTGAATAAAATTTTACTATCGACGATTAAAGAAGTAGGCGGGTTAGGGTTTAAAAGTAAACTTTGGTTTGGGGATTTTTGGAACAAGTGTTTAGAAATCACTTAAGAAATGAAAACACTTATTCAACGGCAACAAATCACTTAAGAATCTATAGAGTAAGAATCAAGATCCAAAAATGATTTGTTAGTGGAATTGATAAGTTTGTTACAACTGAATGATTTCATTAAGAATACAGATAGAAAGGAGATTCACAATTACAGAAATGGAAATGTGGCATTTATAGGTGGGTTTGTGGCAGATTTGGGGCGTAACAAATTTTCCCGCTGACCTATGTAGTTGTACCGATTAAAAATAAACCTAATTATCTTATACTAGATACGGCAAGCGGGTATCGTATCCACGAGAAGTATGTGGTTTTAATTTAAGTTTTGGGTGATCACTGATCAATAAAAGTTATGGTTTTAAAAACATAATAATGAAATACTAATTAACTAGAAAGGGAATAAGCTAATAATTAAACTACTAATTAACTTGAATGTAAATAAACAATAAAAAGTAAATAACCAAATAAAAGTAGAATTTGTAAACAATTGGGTAGAAAAGCAATCCCTTCCGGCTCCAGATATATTGATATGACTAAGTTGCGGATTGTTACTAATGTTTGCCTTCAAACCACATAGACATAGTTTGTATTAATTGAAAAGGACAATTTTGGGCACAAGTTATATTCACCACATGAATCGTCTTAATCCCTAAACTAGTTAGACTCGGCACGACTCATTGACTAGCAATAACATGTCTTATAATAATCCTATCAATTAATTTAATAATTACTCAAATGAACAATTATGGGTACAAATTATGTTTACCATACGACCGTCTTAACCCCTATACTAATTAGGTTTGGCACAATCGTTGACTCACAATAATATGTCTCACAATGATTCACCAAATAATTATATTAAAATATTAAAATCAAACAAATGATATGCACTAAAATCATATGAATTAATATTTGACAAACAAAATAAAATCCATAAACATGATCAAACCAAATATATCTTTTACCAGGAGAGATTACAAAAAGATTAGCCGCACATCACAATCGTAGACATCGTCTCCATTCCGTCTTGTATACTGCTTCTTTTGTTTTGCCTAGTGTATGGGACGAAATTAATTAACAAAAGTGGCGGCTAGTTTCTTTATTTTGCAACTGATATGGCCCTACTGTGTTGTCTCTCGAATGATATATATCAATATATCGGCCTGTGTTTTTTTTCAAATCAATTCACAAAGTGACGGCAAGATAAAAATGAATGGGGTCCATACTTTTCTCTGCCGAATTGGAATATATAGAGCTAAAACCCTTTTTTTTTTCTTCTTGCTCACTACTCCACGTCAACAGGCCAAGGGCCTCTTTTTTTTCTTTTTGTTGTTGCGTCCAAACAAAAGCCCAAACATGTATTCTTCATTTTAAATTTGTAATATCACCATATTAACTCCTTTTTGCGCATAACCTACATAATCATAAAACACCCTCAAAGTACATGTATAACGAAGAATAACAATGCAACAATGCATAATGCTATGAGGTGTATGTAAAATACACCGATCAAACCTCCCCAACTTAACCTTTACTCGTCCCGAGGAAGAAATCTACTATATCTTAGCATGTTAATTACATAATTTTTAATCATACAATTGAAATTCCATCAAAAAGATCAAATTTAACCTAGTACACTATTAACCATCCTATGTGACCAATAATCCAAAATGATTACCAATATTTTTGTCCTTCTTAAACACTTAACATAATTGTTCCCATTGGTTCCATTTACTTTATATTTCATATAATTAACCATGTGCCCAACATACCTAGTACACCCCTATAATCAATCTAGAAATATATCCAAAACAAAAGGTAAGAATACCTTATACCTATTATAATACCCGAGTTTTTATACCATAGGAGCAAACTTTTTAAGAGCACATAAGCCATCATACATTTACATATTTCAATTTTTTTATCAATTTTTGCACATGAATTTTACTTCATATTTCAAGCATTTTTGCTCATAACATACATAAGCTCCTTTTTTAGCAATCCGGAACCGTTTCTTGTACATGTCATCCCGAATGCTTTATACACTCCTTTTAAGCTTGATATAAAGACCAATCATTCGGAAGTATGAATATCTATCCTATAGGTGCATACTAAGACACATCGGCACACGGGAACCGGTTAATTTAGTCCATTTTAATTAAATGGGAACAGCTATGCTTCGTGCCTACTGGTATATCATATGATGGAGTTATCTACCACATAGTCTAATTAATCAATGCAATAACCTAAACCAACCTTTCTAATTTCATTAACAACAATACAAAGATTGGGTTATTTCACATAAAATTGTCTCAGCTAAGTGCAATGTTATCCATCATAAGAATTGGTGTCTGACCCATGCTAACAACTAAAATATCACCTTGCGCGGGTGACGAATCAGATAGGCAAGCCCAACATATGACTACCACCAATACTTATGACAGTTCTCCAACTTTTTTCTATGGCCACTGTGCGCAGGTGGCAAGCCGGATAAGATCAATTTAAGTGTTCTAACCCAACTATTACATTATTATATTTCATATTATATTATTTTAACTTTCTTCCCGTTCTAAGCAAAAGTAAGTAGGGAAATTCAATCGGGTATGGTTTGATCATCTACTAATTATACATATGCCTAACTACATGCAAACCATCAAATCAATTTTATAACCAAATTATACAATGGAATCAGGTGCACATTATAATCATGGTTGGGTCTTCCAGTTTGCTCCAATAAGTCATCCACAAGGTAATCTTCTGAATCTGCAAACACTCAACAAATATATGTAGAAGAAACTTCCACATCCAATTAGCACAAAACTCTTATAATGTGATTTTTTTTTTTAATTTTTCCAAAGATCACATTTTGACCCATTTTTAACCACAATTTCACACAAAAACATGTAACATATGTGACACCCCCTCCCCAACTTAAAGCATTGCATTGTCCCTAATGCAAAAGGTTTAAGTTGAATTTTTTTTTTTTTTAAAAATCACTTTGATAAACTCACACATCACAAAAACCTAACTCACTTTCGTAGGAATCACGGTTGCATTGAGCGTATGCAACAAGCCTTTTAAACCACCTGGTAGCCCGAGTGGACGAGTTTAATCTCGTGAGGGTTTGTAGTGAACACACCCACAAAGTTTTTAACACACACAAAAATAAGAAAATAAAGAGAAACATAAATTAGAAAGAACATAAACACACACTACAACCCACGGGTTGCCTCCAGTGAAGCGCTAAGTTTACCGTCGTCGTCCCGACATAATTCATTGGAGCTATTGAGACGGTTGGAATGGTTCAAAATAAACCACATCGACCGTGTCCATATGATCACTCTCCAAAACAACATACGGCTTCAGACGGTGTCCATTGACTTTAAACGGCTCACCACCCACCATATTTTTTATTTCAATGGCTCCATGTGGAGAGACTTGAGTCACAACATATGGACCCGTCCATTTACTTCTCAATTTTCCCGAAAAGAGGTTAAGTCTAGCATTGAATAGCCAAACTTTTTGACCCACTAAAAAAGATTTCTTGGTGATGTGTCGGTCATGAAAAGCCTTAGTTTTCTCCTTATAAATCCGGGAGCTCTCATAAGCATCGCGTCTAATCTCATCTAATTCAGATAATTGAAGTTTCCTAGAATTACCCGCATTATTTAAGTCCATATTAACCTGCTTAATTGCCCACTCAGCCTTATACTCTATTTCAACCGGTAAATGACACGCCTTGCCATATACCAACCTATACGGTGACATCCCAATAGGGGTCTTAAAAGATGTCCTATATGCCCACAAGGCATCATCTAGCCTCAGGGACCAATCCTTCCTATCGCTACGAACAGTCTTTTCTAATATTCGCTTAATCTCCCTATTAGATACTTCCACCTGTCCACAAGTCTGTGGGTGATAAGGGGTAGCTATTCTATGATTAACCCCATAGTGTTTCAATAACTTTCCAAATTTGAAGTTCTTAAAGTGGGAACCCCCATCACTAATGATGCCCTTGGGGATTCCATGCCTAGCAAAGATGTTTTTTCTTGAAAAACTTAAGAACTACACTATGGTCATTTGTTTTTGTAGCCTCAGCTTCTACCCACTTAGAGACATAGTCAATTGCCACCAAAATATACACATTGCCATGGTAGGTAGGGAATGGTCCCATAAAATCAATACCCCACACGTCAAAGATCTCAACAACAAGTATGGGATTCATATGCATCTGATCACGCCTTGAAATCCTACCAACTTGTTGGCAATGAGTACATGCTTTCACAAAAGACTGGGCATCCTTGAATATAGTCGGCCAAAAGAAGCCGCTTTGCAGGACTTTGTGCCCAGTTTTCATCACACCAAAGTGTCCCCCACACGCATAAGAATGACAATGAGCCAATATGTTCGTTTGCTCATGATCGGGCACACACCTCCTAACAACTTGGTCAGCACACACTTTATAAAGCTCCGGATCCTCCCAAATATAATGCTTCAATTGAGAAAAGAAGTATTGTCTTTGTTGTTTGGACCAGTAATCCGGAAGCTTTTTAACTACAAGATAGTTAACAATGTTTGCATACCAAGGGAGCTTAGAAACCTCAAATAAGCTTTCATCCGGAAAGCTTTCTTTGATCACATCAGATGGGTTGAACGGTGGAGGGATAATCCTGGACAAGTGGTCGGCAACCACATTTTCCGACCCCTTTTTATCTCGGATTTCCAGATTAAATTCTTTTAAGAGCAGAATCCACCTAAGAAACCTCGGTTTTGTCTCTTTCTTGGTCAATAAATGTTTCAAGGCACTGTGATCCGAAAACCTTAGAGTGCCCCCAGATATATGACCGGAACTTATCAAGAGCAAAAACCACGGCTAGCAATTCCTTTTCAGTAGTGGTGTAATTCATTTGAGCTTCTGAAAAAGTCTTACTAGCATAGAAGATTACAACGGGTTTCTTATCGGCCCGTTGTCCTAGCACCGCCCCAGCGGCATAATCACTCGCATCACACATGATCTCGAAAGGCTTCGACCAATCAGGTGACTGCAGAATCGGGGCTTCAACAAGCTTTTGCATAAGCATATTGAATGATTTAAGACATGATTCATTAAAGTCAAATCGTGCCTCTTTTAAGAGTAAATTACAAAGAGGCTTTGATATAGCACTGAAATCTTTAATAAATCGCCTGTAGAACCCTGCATGACCAAGAAAAGATCGCACAACTTTAACGTTAGTGGGAGGATGAAGGGTTGAAATTATTTGCACCTTGGCATGGTCAACCTCGAATCCTTTTTCAGAGACAACGTGCCCCAATATAATTCCCTCACGAACCATGAAATGACCCTTCTCCCAACTAAGCACTAGATTAGTTTCGGTGCATTTTTTTAATACACCTTCAAGCTGACCCAAACAACTTTCAAAGGATTGACCTAAGATGGAGAAATCATCCATAAATATCTCTACAGATTCTCCAACCATGTCCGAAAAGATGCTCATCATGCACCGCTGAAAGGTAGCGGGTGCATTACACAGACCAAACGACATTCGTCGGAATGCAAATGTCCCATAAGGACATGTAAAAGTAGTTTTGGCCTGGTCATCAGGATGGATGGGTATTTGATTATACCCGGAGTACCTGATGAACTCAAATAAGTACATTTTATTACCATCATTTATCCTATTTATTTGACTTATTTTATTATATTATCTGTGAGAATTGATACGTTAATGTTTACTTTTGTAATTCTCAGGTAAAAACAAGTATTATGTGAAACTTGGCGATTTTGGACTAATTATGGAGCAAAACAAGCAAGATATTAAGAGTCTACTGAAATGTACAAGATCAAGATCATTCTGCTCCAGATGCGCCGCATCCTACTTCTTACATACGGCGCATCACTATCAAGATTTCACAAGTTATAATCCAAGACGGCAAAGGACATGCGCCGCATACAAGAATGGAGTTACGCCGCATGATGCGTGGTTTTGTAACCTTACAACAGGTTTTACCTCTCGAGGGATCTCAAGAGGCTTACAACCCCACCAGGCAGTGTACCTGACCGATGTAGTATAGTGTAGTGGTAAGTACGGGGGATTGATCGTTCTCCACAGGGAATAGTGTTCGTTAGGTGTGAAAGGCTACTCTAATTAGGTCTAAGGGTTGAGGAAGATTCTTTTTATGTTTTTATAATTTTATGAAAGCAAGTAAAATCTCGGGTTTGAAGGAGTGGGCGGAATTAGTTGCTAGTCAACTAACCCAAATTACTACGAATGCAATAAAATTAAATAACTGAAAATAAAATGTGGTGAGAAACTTATGTGTAGAGAAATGTGTTTACTTAGATTTCCTTACTCCCTAACTATCTTTTACCGGTTAATTAGTGTGTATTAGTCGCGTGGATGACGGGTGTATTCCTTAATACCATTCGTGGGGTGGCGTACTTACTTCCCCAACTCTACAAGCTCCTACTTCACTCCTATGTCGAGCCGGCTAGGAAGCTCCTAACATGGGATCACTAGAATTCGCTTGTGCATTAAATACAACCATAAAAACCTTTAGTACGCGTTTGGTTCATGTTTCTTAAGACGTTCAAGCAAGTTACCGAATAGGAAGTTAGCCAGTTTTCTTAAGCCTAACATAGATAAACAATCATCCAATACAACTAACAACACACTAACAACCAATAATCAATAGCTAGGTTTCATTAGATCTAAGCAAACACAAGATAAATTTAGCCTAACATGTTAAACAAAAGACAAGAATAAGATAGAATCAAACAACACATAGACATATTGAATGATTAATTGATAACTTATCTTTCAATGAAACATAGAAGATCTCAAGGCAAAAAGCCCTGAAAAAGTAGCTAAAATCGTCTTAGGGTTTTCTCCCAAAATTCCACACACTAAGCTCTCTTTAATGACAAAAAATTAGAAAACTATATATAGATTTTTGGATCTGACGGCGTCAACTTATGGAGTGTGACGCCGTCACCTCGCCGCTTTTAGGGTTCCCGGATGACCTTCTTGACGCCGTCCCTCTTTAGCTCTTCAAAAATCCATTCTGGCTTATCAAGGCTTGACGCCGTCGAACCTTGAACGTGACGCCGTCCCCTTATGATTTAAGCCGTGACGCCCTCGATCAAGTTAAAGCGTGACGCCGTCAGAATTCACATGCTATTTTCACTGGCCCGTCATGAGTAAATTTCACGTCCAACTTTTCTTGCCAAGGCATGACGCCGTCCAGAGTAAAGTCTGACGCCGTCAAGAGTAACTTTTAGCCGATTGTTGAGACTTTGCCGTTTTCTTCACTTTAATGCTCCAAAAACGTCCAAAATGCCTCCTTTTCCAGATTTCTCCTCAAAAGTACCTAAAATGACAAAAGGAACGATTTAGGGCAATATTTGATCAAATAAATACGATTTAAGGCTTAAATGACCCCTTAAAAGCGGTACACTTTTCGCTTCATCAAATACCCTTACACTTGAGATTTGCTTGTCCTCAAGCAAATGCGCTTTTATTCTAATCAAAATACAAGTTAGGGGTCATTTAATGCTAACATAAAAGTAATTACAACAAATATTCGTTCCACTTTAATCATAATAAGCACGGAGATTACAAACTAGCACCTCACAAGTAGTGTTTAGATACTCACATCTCTCAAGTGTCATCAAAATAAATCTCATAAATGAAAACGGATAATATCTCCCACTACCTGTCATAGCAAATAGATTACCATAGGCTTGGGAAAGGATCGAAAACCTCCTCCACTAGGCGTAAGCACCAAAGATAAACTATCAAAGAGGGCTTTTAAATGGGTTATAACGTTAGGTGTAGGGAAAAGGAAAACACGGTTTTGTTGGATAAAGGATATTTTACTGGTGGCTAGTTAAAGATCTTGATCAATTACATGTACTATACAATGTTGCTAAGCCAAGACTCGACTCGATCTTAAGCTAAAAACGAAATAACAAAATAACAAAAACATAAAATGAAACGGAATGGTAGTCCGTATGTTTTTTCTATTTTTCATTTTCTCATTTTTTTTGTAATTTTCTTGATTTTTCGATTTTTATTTTTTTTTTTTTTTTTTTTTTTTTTCATACACTTTTGCCCTACCATCCAAAATAATACATCATAGGGCATTGCATCCCCTTACACTTGAACTTTTACATAACTTTACAAATACTAATCTAATGACTCGAATTAAGATAATTGAAAAACTTGGAGTACTTTTAAAACATTTAGCACATATGGGGGTAATAAATGATGTTCTTCCCCATTACTCCATTACACTAGTACTTTACCCATGAGTCCCAATCGTCTCAAAACAATATGTACAAGGATATGACTCGACTTAGCAACCATGTAATCAACTAGATAATTAACTTGGGTTTAAACAAATGTTGTAACAATAATGCACTAAAAATGAGTGCATACAAGGTAGGCTAAGGCGATTTGGGTGTACATTTAAGTGGGGTGTAACAAATTCTTCCTTTAAGTAAAATGCTTAAAGGTCGAAATGAAAAGATAGGCTCTGAGGGGTGTACTAGGGGTATCGTGTACTAAAAATGAGTACAACGCAAAGGGTGTGGGAGAATTACTTGACTAATGTAGCCAATGTAATTATAACAAAAACACAGGTGTAAAACAATGGGTTAATCCTAATGCCTCTTATCATGTAGTAAATCTAACTACACGAATGTAGTCTCACTTGTGGCCTCGGAATGGTCCTAACGCAAGTTCTAGAATCTAAGTGCTACCGGTACACACATCATAGCATAAATGCTTTTCCTACCAATTCTAGGGTGAACCTCACATATTTGGGGGTGGAAAATTTTTTAGTGGTACGGTTTTTTGTGCTAGTCATATAACTCCTATCCGTGAGACGCTCATTAAGATCAAAGTTTCACTCCTATATGTTGTAAAAAATTTTAAATTTGGCACTAAAATTACCTTAACAAGTATTTCTCTCAGTTTTATTACACATCTACTATTAAACAAACAAAAATCAAGCGCAATTGTATTCTCTAATCGTACTTTTACCCTCCCCTTACACTTAAGATGAACATTGTCCCCAATGTTCAAATAACAAGATGTAAAAGAAAAAAGTAAAAGAATGAAATCAAATACTCCCCTGATTCGTTCGGTGGATAATGAAGTTACACGGTTAGATCTTCCTCCAAGGTAATGTTGAAGCTCCATGACTAATGCATCGCCATAAGCTTGATTCCATAAACATCTCCTTGTCCAAAATAACCTGTTAAACCTGAGAAAACAAACACGAAAACCTGCATAACATCGGCGGGATAAAATCTATATATAAGGATATAATGCTTGTGGAATGATAATTTTGCAGATTCCTGGAGATTATAAGTTGGAGATTTTAATAAAAACTTTTTATGAAAACAAAACTTTCAAAAATTTCTGAAAATTAAATCTGACGCCGTCAGGTTATAAACCCTGACGCCGTCAGAAATGACCTGACAAAAATTTTCATTTTAAGTTTCCGGAAAATTTCTGGAAAAACCTTTACCTTACTTCCTGGAAATCCTGCAAAACATCATTATGACTCGATACAAGCATTTGACTCAAACAAACACTAATATGTATGTTAATTTAGTATTATTATGATTCATGTTAATTTGTGTTCTAATAAACCGATTTAGATTTCCCTTACACTTAACTTTTGCAAAATACCTTTATATGTAGTTAAGACGAAGTTAAAAACAAAATAAAGCATTTTCACTATTTTAGTTTTGAACATGAATCAATAATAATAAAAATTAAACACACGTACGGAAACAAATAAAAACAAACAAGCAAATAAATAAACACACAAAGCAAATAAAACAAATAAAGCTTGGGTTGCCTCCCAAGAAGCGCTTGTTTTTGTTCGAGTCATGAGCCTGACTCTACCCTTATTTAATGGATAAAGGAGAGGTTTTCCCTACACTTAGGATTAAGTGCGGGTGATAGTAGCGATACACACCAACTTGGTGGAAGTATGCCGCGTGAGAAAAGATTGGTGGATGAATTATATGCTCAAAGGGGTGTGCTCCTTTCATCATAACCTTACCTAGTTCACTTTGGTCAATGGGTGAGTTAAAGTGTTCTCCTAAAAAGGGATCATTTTCTAACAACTTCGAGAGACTCCTAATTGGGAATCCATCTTGACCCAATAGACCCGGTTTAAACCCATAATGTTTCTTGTGATCAATCATGAATGGGTGATGTAGACATGTAAGGTCATTTTTCACTCCTATATTGTCTTCCTCACTACAAGGCTTAATGTCCACTACCTTAAACTTAAGACTACCCGGACTATATGTTTTGATGGGTGGATCGGGACCTAATTCAATTCCTAAATTTTCATCCAAGGATGGAAGATTAGGTAACGGTTTTGGTTGAGGCTCCGGCTCATCAAAACTAGGAACTTCCATAGGACTAAAAGAAAGGTTGTGATCACTAAAAGCATTCAAATCTATTTCTTCTAGTTGTGTTTGGTCCAAGGGCTCTACCTCTATTGGGGTTCCTATAGTCTCCTCAACTTCTTCCGGGTAAGTCACGGGCGGTGTGTGTGCCTCAAATGATGGTAGGACTTGTGGGGTACTTGGTGGGCTTATGTTACTTACCTCATCATTCCTTGTGTCAAGATCACCTATATCCTCATCATGTGTTTTAGTAGAATCTAACCCTAACATTTTCCCTAGTATCTCAAGTGCTTCTCTAGGCATCTCAACTTCTATATCCGAATCATAAGGATCATCCTCAATATTCTGACTGCTATATTCAAATTGCCCAAAAGATTCATCATGTGTTTCTTGAGATTCATCGTCATCGATCATAAAACCTAGGTCTTTTTGATCAATGTGATCATGTTCGGCTAAATCCTCCGTCATATCAAGGTCACCTATGTGTTTGTTTTGTAATATGGCATTACATGACATCCACTTAGGTATCTCAACACTAACATATTCATCCCCAAACAAACTTGTTTCATGATCCTCGAAATTTGTGGTCAATTGACTTGTACTAACGTTTGTTGGGTTGTCTACTATATAATAATATTGGGCACACTCTTCAATAGCTTCCCATGCTTTCTCAGCACTTAATTCCCTAATATCCCTGCCGGCAATATGGTAAATGTCCCTTTGGGCATGTCGGTCGACATGATTGTAAAAGATTTGAGTTAGGGACCAAAAATCGAAGTTATGATGAGGGACTTTTTGGAGTAAATATTTAAAACGAGTCCATGCATCATAGAGAGGTTCATCTTTATGTTGTTTAAACATCAAGATGTCATATGGAGTGGGTGAATTACGTGGTTGGTAGTATGGTGGATTCGCGTTCTCCATAATGGTGAACGGAAGAGTCAATGGAAATTACGAACAAACACACAAAGAAAATAGATAGACTAAAGAAAACCTAGAAAAATAAAACAAAAATCTCACTAGAAAGGAATCTAGTGAGTAGACCTAATAGAAATAAAAATTCAACCTAAACAATAACTATTCCCCGGCAGCGGCGCCAAAAACTTGATGCGTGGTTTTGTAACCTTACAACAGGTTTTACCTCTCGAGGGATCTCAAGAGGCTTACAACCCCACCAGGCAGTGTACCTGACCGATGTAGTATAGTGTAGTGGTAAGTACGGGGGATTGATCGTTCTCCACAGGGAATAGTGTTCGTTAGGTGTGAAAGGCTACTCTAATTAGGTCTAAGGGTTGAGGAAGATTCTTTTTATGTTTTTATAATTTTATGAAAGCAAGTAAAATCTCGGGTTTGAAGGAGTGGGCGGAATTAGTTGCTAGTCAACTAACCCAAATTACTACGAATGCAATAAAATTAAATAACTGAAAATAAAATGTGGTGAGAAACTTATGTGTAGAGAAATGTGTTTACTTAGATTTCCTTACTCCCTAACTATCTTTTACCGGTTAATTAGTGTGTATTAGTCGCGTGGATGACGGGTGTATTCCTTAATACCATTCGTGGGGTGGCGTACTTACTTCCCCAACTCTACAAGCTCCTACTTCACTCCTATGTCGAGCCGGCTAGGAAGCTCCTAACATGGGATCACTAGAATTCGCTTGTGCATTAAATACAACCATAAAAACCTTTAGTACGCGTTTGGTTCATGTTTCTTAAGACGTTCAAGCAAGTTACCGAATAGGAAGTTAGCCAGTTTTCTTAAGCCTAACATAGATAAACAATCATCCAATACAACTAACAACACACTAACAACCAATAATCAATAGCTAGGTTTCATTAGATCTAAGCAAACACAAGATAAATTTAGCCTAACATGTTAAACAAAAGACAAGAATAAGATAGAATCAAACAACACATAGACATATTGAATGATTAATTGATAACTTATCTTTCAATGAAACATGGAAGATCTCAAGGCAAAAAGCCCTGAAAAAGTAGCTAAAATCGTCTTAGGGTTTTCTCCCAAAATTCCATACACTAAGCTCTCTTTAATGACAAAAAATTAGAAAACTATATATAGATTTTTGGATCTGACGGCGTCAACTTATGGAGTGTGACGCCGTCACCTCGCCGCTTTTAGGGTTCCCGGATGACCTTCTTGACGCCGTCCCTCTTTAGCTCTTCAAAAATCCATTCTGGCTTATCAAGGCTTGACGCCGTCGAACCTTGAACGTGACGCCGTCCCCTTATGATTTAAGCCGTGACGCCCTCGATCAAGTTAAAGCGTGACGCCGTCAGAATTCACATGCTATTTTCACTGGCCCGTCATGAGTAAATTTCACGTCCAACTTTTCTTGCCAAGGCATGACGCCGTCCAGAGTAAAGTCTGACGCCGTCAAGAGTAACTTTTAGCCGATTGTTGAGACTTTGCCGTTTTCTTCACTTTAATGCTCCAAAAACGTCCAAAATGCCTCCTTTTCCAGATTTCTCCTCAAAAGTACCTAAAATGACAAAAGGAACGATTTAGGGCAATATTTGATCAAATAAATACGATTTAAGGCTTAAATGACCCCTTAAAAGCGGTACACTTTTCGCTTCATCACCGCATCTTCTGGCGGTGTACGAATATTCCTGAATATATTAATCTTGGACCCCACGCGAAGTTAAGACAATGCGCCGCATCTACTTATTCAATGCGCCGCATCTAACCCTCAGACAGAAACTATAAATACCCCAAAGTCAGACGATTTTGAGAGGGTTGGTTCGTGCAATATACCAAGTACGAGACAGAAGAAACCCTAGGCCGAAGTCAGACGAATTAGCTGCACAAGACACACCTTGAACGAAGATACAAGAGCTGTAAGAAGGTCCTGCATGTATTCAATTCATTAAGTAGTTTTGTTTTATTGTATTAGTACACTTTAATTCATCAGGATTGATGGGCCGATTCCATGTGACTACGGAAAACCATGGGCACCCCTTAAAATTGCTTTCCCATTAATTAAAGTTTATATGTTGATGTCTTTGGTAACTTTTATTAGTGCATTGATAACCTCTGTGTCTAGCTGAGCATTGCTTGGGTCGCCATGCCCCTTCCTCGCCTATTTGTTTTAGCGTGTCTTTAATAAAAAGGATAGACATAAGTGATCATTAAGGGTTTACTCGCCGATAAGATTAGAGCCAACGAGAAAGGTTTAACTCTCGGTGCGTCGCATCGAACTATACACTTCATATAAAACTAGCAATAAAACAAGTGACAAGCTACTTAATTATCAGGACAGGTCTTCTTATTGTCTCAAGTATTTATCTGTGTACGTGTGTGCTAATCGATGATTCGTGCCTATTAGTTTAGTTTATTATTTAATCATAACCAAACCGTGCCAGTCTCTCAGGCTGAACCCCCTTGCGTTAGATTAGGTTGTACAGCTAACTTAAGATATTAAAATACTGATTAGAATAACTAGATAATACGTTCCACTCTTAGTGATCGACACTCTACTTACCATTATATTCATACTGATCGGGTACACTGCTCGTTAAAGTGTGTGTTATTGATAAGTCGGCTAAATATAAATTTAAAACTTGAATACTGCTAAAACCACAACGACATACCGTGGGTATAAATTAGAGCAATACACACGCACACCAAGTTTTTGGCGCCGCTGCCGGGGAGTGAATTGTTATTATCTGTTAATTTGATTAGTATTTTAATTAGGTTTTTCTTTTTAATCTTTATTCTAACCGCTAACCCCGTTGTATATTAGTTAAATTGCATTCATTGTATTATTTTGCATATTTTCTGTTTTTGTGTGTTTTCATTTTTGTTTCTTTTTGTGTGTTTTTATTTTTGTTTTTATTTTTCTATTTTCTGTATTCTGCTATCGTTGTACTGAGCTGATTCAAACGATACGGCGCATCTGTTTTCACAGATACGGCGTATTGCGTTTAATTTTTATAAAATACAACGCGTTTACTAAATTCGATACGACGCATCTTTCCCCAAGATACGGCGTATTCTGTTTTTAATAAGAAATTTTTCTAAACCATAACGCCATACGACGCATCTGTATATCAGATACGGCGTATTTATTATTTTTAATTAAAAACAGTTTTTCGAATTATTAAACAGATATGACGCATCGATTTTTATCGATACAGCGCATCTTCTGAATCAAAAATCTTGTATTTTGAAACGTAAAGAAAATACGGCGCATTAACTTTTGTTAATACGACGAATTTAATTTAATAAATGTAGTTTGATGAAGCGAAAAGTGTACCGCTTTTAGGGGGTCATTTAAGCCCTAAATCGTATTTATTTGATCAAATATTGCCCTAAATCGTTCCTTTTGTCATTTTAGGTACTTTGGAGAAGAAATCTGGAAAAGGAAGCATTTTGGACGTTTTTGGAGCATAAAAGTGAAGAAAACGACAAAGTCTCAAAATCGGCTGGAAAAGTACCTGTGACGGCGTCAAGCACCATTGTGACGCCGTCAACCCTTGACGCGCCAGAGAGGATTTTGGATGATTAAAAGGGGACGGCGTCAAGAAGGCCATCAAGAAACCCTAACCGCGGCGAGGTGACGGCGTCAGCTCTATAACGTGACGCCGTCAGATCTGATTTTCTATATATATTCTCATAATTTTTAGTCATTAGTGTGCAACTTTGTGAGGAGAAACCCTAAGACGATTTTTCTGCTACTTTTAAGGGTTTTATACCCTTGGATCTCTCATGTTCAATTGAAGATAAGTAATCAATTAATCATTCAATATGTCTATGTGTTGTTTGATTATATCTTGTTCTTGTCTTTTATTTAACATGCTAGGCTAGATTTATCTTGTGTTTGCTTAGATCTAATAAAACCTAACTATTGATTGTTGGTTGTTGGTGTGTTATTAATTGTATTGGATGATTGTTTATCGATGTTAGGCTTAAGAAAACTGGCTAACCTCCTATACGGTAACTTGCTTGAACGTCTTAAGAAACATGAACCAATGCGTACTAAGGTTTTTATGGTTGTATTTAATGCATGAGCGAATTCTAGTGATCCCATGTTAGGAGCTTCTTAGCCGGCTCGACATAGGAGTGAAGTAGTAGCTTATAGAGTTGGGGAAGTACGTACGCCACCCCACGATTGGTATTAAGGAATACACCCGTCATTCACGCAATTAATACACACTAATCAACCGGTAAAAGATAGTTAGGGAGTAAGGAAATCTAAGTAAACACATTTCTCTCCATATAAGTTCCACAACCTTTTTATTTTCAGTTATTTTATTTTATTTGCAATTGTAGTTATTTGGGTTAGTTGACTAGCAACTAATTCCGCCCACTCCTTCAAACCTGAGATTTTACTTGCTTTTATAAAAATATAAAAAAATACAAAAAGAATCTTCCCTCACCCTTAGACCTATTAGAGTAGTTTTTCAATCCTAACGACACTATTCCCCTAGAGAACGATCAATCCCCCGGTACTTGCCACTACACTATACTACATCGGTCAGGTACACTGCCTGGTGGGGATTGCAAGCCTCTTGAGATCCCTCGAGAGGTAAAACCTGTTGTAAGGTCGCAAAACCACGCATCAAGTTTTTGGCGCCGCTGCCGGGGAATAGTTATTGTTTAGGTTGAATTTTTATTTTATTAGGTCTACTCACTAGATTCCTTTCTAGTGAGATTTTTATTTTTCTAGGTTTTCTTTAGTCTATTTTTTTTTTCTTCGTTTCTTTGTTCGTAACCATTACCATCCGACATCATGGAAGGTGGTAATATCCTCGATCCCAACAACCCACCACCACAACAACACCCACCTCCTAGAGCCCGTACCTTAGGAGACTACTCCCGTCCTAGCCACCATGGCTATCGAAACACCATTGAGCTCACTCAAGGAGCCAATGTCACTCCCTTGAGATCCGACACCATCCGGTTGGTGCAAAGCGGATGCGCATTCCATGGACTTCGTTCCGAAGATCCTAATCAACATCTCAAGGACTTTCTCAAAATCGTTGATTCCATAGACCTTTATGTTGCCACTCGAGAGACGACCTGACTGCGTCTCTTTCAATTCTCTCTGCGGGACCAAGCTAGTCAATGGCTAGAGCGTCTACCCACAGGATCCATCACCTCTTGGGATGATCTCACCACTCGTTTCCTCGCTCAGTTTTTCCCACCAGGAAGAACTACCAAGCTAAGGAATGATATCTTGATGTTCCAACAACGTCAAGGCGAAACCCTCTACGAGGCATGGACTCGATTCAAGGACTTACTCCAAAAAGTCCCTCACCATGGCATAGAACTTTGGCTCCAAGTCCAAATCTTCTATGACCACATCAATCTCTCCACGAGGCAAACCATTGACCAATCGGCCGGTGGTAAGCTACGTGATCTAAGTGCGGAACAATCATGGGCTCTCCTGGAAGATCTTGCTCTTTATGACAACGAAAGTTGGAATGATCCCCGTGATTTGAATAAAACGGTCAAGGCAATATCTTTGCCTTCGAACAATTCAAGCACTTCCGACCGTAGGATCATAGAACTTGAAGACCAAGTCAAGTTTCTTATGAAATCCTACGAGGCTCCTAAACCTTCAAGCCAAGTGAACAAAATCACTTCTTCGTGTGAATTATGTAGTGGTCCCCATGACACTCGTGATTGCGTGGAACTCCCCGAACAAGCTTTTGCGGACTATGCATCCTCGCGTACCGACGGAGCGGGAGACAAGTGGTACACTTTCAAACCCGAGCCAAACCCCTACGGTGATTCATACAACCCCTCATGGAAAATCACCCAAACCTTAGGTAGAAACAAAACCAAAATGCACAACAAACCAATTCTTCCAACCCACCTAATCGTTTTCAATCAAGCGGTTCATCCTCGAACCGTACTTTCAACAACAATCCTTCCAACTATGGTAGTACCAATAACTTTGAAGGGTTGATGTCCAACTTCGTGACATCTCAAGAAGCTCGTTTAGCAAAGTTTGAAGCCGATTTCAAACAAAAACAAAGCGAGATGACCAATAAGATTGACACTTTGTTGGAAGCCCTCAATGACCGAGAAATGGGAGCACTCCCTAGCAACACAGTCAAGAACCCGAAACTAAACGTCAACGCCATTTCATCGGTTTCGTCTCCTAGTTCTTGTCCACAATATTATTCGGTCAATTCCATGAGCTCATGTTTCAAACAAACCCAAGTCGTTCAAAATGACCAAGAAGTTATGATATCCAACACTAAATTGGTCAACAACATAGTTGAAACACCTCCCACTCAAAACCTTGACGAAGAATTCAAGGAGCTCCACCTTGAACGTCCGGTTATTGATGTATTAGCACGAGCCCCCTATTATAATGCCCTCTTAGAAAAATATGAGAAGAAGCTCGAGTTAGGTGACAAAGGGACCTCCTTCGTTCAAAACAAACTACCTAAGAAGTTAGATGATCCGGGCTTATTTGTTCTACCTTGCAAGATCGGTAATTCGGAGGCTTATGACACATTAGCCGATCTTGGATCAAGCCTTAACCTACTTCCGTTACCTCTCCACACCTCTCTAAAACTAGGGAAACTTGAAGAAACCGAGGTAATAATAGGCTTAGCGGATGGAAGTGTTGCTTACCCGGTTGGAGTAGTCAAGGACGTGTTAGTACACATAGGAAAACTAACCATTTTAGCCGATTTTCACGTCCTTGATATGGTTAGCGACCCTACATGCCCCTTGTTGATAGGTAGAGGATTTTTGGCGACCGCTAGTGCTATGATTGATTGTAAGGAATCTAAGATAGCGGTAGGAGAAGGTGATACTTGGTCAGTCTATGATGTGAAGAAACATGCCTATGATACTAGTGAGGAACCAACACCCCATTGGTTAGAATTAAATAGGAGACCATCTAGATATGGACCCTGGATCGATGGAGACTTCATAGGACCCCAACGCCCATTTTACCTAGAAGAGGACTTTGTGAGCCGAACACATACGGTAGAACAACTCTTGGCTAGGGACACCGAATTGGATCCATTTGAAGACCCTCTAGTTTTTAGGAAGATGATTGATTTCCTAGGAGTTTTGCCAATTAACCTAGGGATGAATAGGTGGACATGTGAAGACAATGATCATAAGTGGGATTGGGACAAACCACCCAAAGATGGAGATGGGTCATGGCATATTAAGATGACATTGTATGACCCGGATGGAGAGAGGTTTGAAAAGATATATCGTACTATGCGGACCAATAGAAAACTTCAATCCAAGCTTAACCCTAAAGATGTCCTCAATGACGATCTCACCTACATAGGTTAAAAGAACTTTGAGTCTAGCTACAAGACTCGTTAATAAAGAAAAGCGCTTCTTGGGAGGCAACCCAAGCTTTATTTGCTTTGTGTGTTTATTTATTTGTTTGTTTGATTTTATTTGCTTCCGTATGTATGTTTAATTTTTATTATTATTGATTCATGTTCGAAACTAAATTGTGAAAATGCTTTATCTTGTTTTTAACTTCGTCTTAACTACATATAAAGGTATTTTGCAAAAGATAAGTGTAAGGGTAATCCAAATCGGTTTATTAGAACAAATGAACATGAATCATAACAATATTAAATTAACATACATATTAGTAATTGTTTGAGTCAAATGCTTGTATCGAGTCATAATGATATTTTGTAGGATTTCCAGGAAATAAGGATTGAGTTTTTCCATAAATTTTCTGGAAACTTAACATGAAAAATCTGTCAGATCACTTCTGACGGCGTCAGGAACAGTTTTCTGGAATTTTTTTTGAAAGTTTTGTTTTTCTTCCGGAATCATAAAATGCTTTATTAAATCTCTAACTTATAAACTCCAGGAATCTGCAAAATAATCATTCCACAAGCATTATATCCTTATACAGATTTATCCCGCCGATGTTATGCAGGTTTTCGTGTTTGTTTTCTCAGGTTTAACAGGTTATTTTGGACAAGGAGATGTATGTGGAATCTAGCTTTTGGAGCTGCTTTAGTCTTGAAGCTTCCACATTACCTTGGAAGAAGATCTAACCATGTTACCTCTTTATCCACCGAGCGAATCAGGGGTGTATTTGATTTCATTCTTTTACCTTATTTACTTTTACATCTTGTTATTTGAACATTGGGGACAATGTTCATCTTAAGTGTAAGGGGGGGTAAAGTACGATACCTTAGAGAATGCTATTACGCTTGATTTTTCGTTTGTTTAATGGTAGATGTGTAATAAAACTGAGAGAAATACCTGTTAAGGCAATTTTAGTGCCAAATTTAAATTTTTTTACAACATATAGGAGTGAAACTTTGGTCTTAATGAGCATCTCACGGATAGGAGTTATATGACTAGCACAAAACCGTACCACTAAAAAAAATTTCCACCCCCAAATATGTGAGGTTCGCCTCTAGAATTGGTAGGAAAAGCATTTATGCTATGATGTGTGTACCGGTAGCACTTAGATTCTAGAACTTGCGTTAGGACCATTCCGAGGCCACAAGTGAGACTACATTCGTGTAGTTAGATTTACTACATGATAAGAGGCATTAGGATTAACCCATTGTTTTACACCTGTGTTTTTGTTATAATTACATTGGCTACATTGGTCAAGTAATTCTCCCACACCCTTTGCGTTGTACTCATTTTTAGTACACGATACCCCTAGTACACCCTTCAGAGCCTATCTTTTCGTTTCTAACTTTAAGCATTTTACTTAAAGTAAGAATTTGTTTACACCCCACTTAAATGTACACCCAAATCGCCTTAGCCTACCTTGTATGCCCTCATTTTTAGTGCATTATTGTGACAACATTTGTTTAAACCCCAAGTTAATTATCTAATTGATTACATGGTTGCTAAGTCGAGTCATATCCTTGTACATATTATTTTGGGACGATTGGGACTCATGGGTAAAGTACTAGTGTAATGGAGTAATGGGGAAGAACAACATTATTACCCCCATATGTGCTAAATATTTTAAAAGTACTCCAAGTGTTTCGATTATCTTAATTCGAGTCATTAGAATAGTTAATTGTAAAGTTATGTAAAAGTTCAAGTGTAAAGGGGATACAACCCCCCTACGATGTATTATTTTGGATGGTAGGGCAAGAGTGTATGCACACACACAAAAAAAAAAAAAAAAAAAAAAAAAAAAAAAAAAAAAAAAAAAAAAAAAACATACGAACTACCATCCCGTTTCATTTTATGTTTATTTTATCTTTTTGTTATTTTTTTTTCATTAGCTTAAGTCGAGTCTAGTCTTGGCTTAGCAACGCCATATTGTACATGTAATTAATCAAGATCTTTAACTCGCCACCAGTAAAATATCCTTTATCCAACAAAACCGTCTTTATCATATCCCTACACCTAACGTTATAACCCGTTTAAAAGCCCTCTTTGATAGTTTATCTTAGGTGCTTACGCCTAGTGGAGGAGGTTTTTGATCCTTTCCCAAGCCTATGGTAATCTATTTGCTATGACAGGTAGTGAGAGATATTATTCATTTTCATTTATGAGATATACTTTTATGACACCTGAGAGATGTGAGTATCTAAACACTACTTGTGAGGTGCTAGTTTGTAATCTCCGTGCTTATTATGATTAAAGTGGAACGACTATTTGTTGTAATTACTTTTATATTAGCGTTAAATGACCCCTAACTTGTATTTTGATTAGAATAAAAGCGCATTTGCTTGAGGACAAGCAAATCTCAAGTGTAAGGGTATTTGATGAAGCGAAAAGTGTACCGCTTTTAGGGGGTCATTTAAGCCCTAAATCGTATTTATTTGATCAAATATTGCCCTAAATCGTTCCTTTTGTCATTTTAGGTACTTTGGAGAAGAAATCTGGAAAAGGAAGCATTTTGGACGTTTTTGGAGCATAAAAGTGAAGAAAACGACAAAGTCTCAAAATCGGCTGGAAAAGTACCTGTGACGGCGTCAAGCACCATTGTGACGCCGTCAACCCTTGACGCGCCAGAGAGGATTTTGGATGATTAAAAGGGGACGGCGTCAAGAAGGCCATCAAGAAACCCTAACCGCGGCGAGGTGACGGCGTCAGCTCTATAACGTGACGCCGTCAGATCTGATTTTCTATATATATTCTCATAATTTTTAGTCATTAGTGTGCAACTTTGTGAGGAGAAACCCTAAGACGATTTTTCTGCTACTTTTAAGGGTTTTATACCCTTGGATCTCCCATGTTCAATTGAAGATAAGTAATCAATTAATCATTCAATATGTCTATGTGTTGTTTGATTATATCTTGTTCTTGTCTTTTATTTAACATGCTAGGCTAGATTTATCTTGTGTTTGCTTAGATCTAATGAAACCTAACTATTGATTGTTGGTTGTTGGTGTGTTATTAATTGTATTGGATGATTGTTTATCGATGTTAGGCTTAAGAAAACTGGCTAACCTCCTATACGGTAACTTGCTTGAACGTATTAAGAAACATGAACCAATGCGTACTAAGGTTTTTATGGTTGTATTTAATGCATGAGCGAATTCTAGTGATCCCATGTTAGGAGCTTCTTAGCCGGCTCTACATAGGAGTGAAGTAGGAGCTTATAGATTTGGGGAAGTATGTACGCCACCCCACGATTGGTATTAAGGAATACACCCGTCATCCACGCAATTAATACACACTAATCAACCGGTAAAAGATAGTTAGGGAGTAAGGAAATCTAAGTAAACACATTTCTCTCCATATAAGTTCCACAACCTTTTTATTTTCAGTTATTTTATTTTATTTGCAATTGTAGTTATTTGGGTTAGTTGACTAGCAACTAATTCCGCCCACTCCTTCAAACCCGAGATTTTACTTGCTTTTATAAAAATATAAAAAAATACAAAAAGAATCTTCCCTCACCCTTAGACCTATTAGAGTAGTTTTTCAATCCTAACGACACTATTCCCCTAGAGAACGATCAATCCCCCGGTACTTGCCACTACACTATACTACATCGGTCAGGTACACTGCCTGGTGGGGATTGCAAGCCTCTTGAGATCCCTCGAGAGGTAAAACCTGTTGTAAGGTCGCAAAACCACGCATCATAGTTGATTTTTGATATTCACTTTGATCGTTCCACTACTCTCGTGCGCAAGTTGCTTACTTTCAGGATAAAAGATGGCTTAAGCATCACTATGGAAGATTACATTCTGAACCAAACAAAAAGGCGCTAGCTGGAGTGATATAACCTTTGACTACTAGAAGGCTGAAATAAAACGACAAGAGTGGAGGAGAATTCAGTACTGGTAACATTTGAGTAACTTAAAATTCTCGAAATAGAATTCCAGGTATCCTCTACATTAATTTACCTAGCCTTATAGAGAGTTCTCTACGAAAACTCTCCCAAATTATAATCTCAATTTTGTAAGCTTAAAACGATATTTGCTCCTAACCTTAGAGTAAATCATTATCCACTAAACAATGAGATTATAATCATTAACAAAACATATATGCCTATTACCCTTACCTTGAATTTATATCTATCATATGGTATACCGTTTTACCTAATTTGATGCATAAGGAAATGCGTTGCGGAGGCCAAGGTACGTTCCCTATTTAAATTTTGTTTACTGGAACAACAATACGGCGGATCTAGTACTCTAAGCGCCGTATCTCAGACTTATTAACACTTATTAACCGGTCAACGAATTTAGAAAGATACGGCGCATTACAATTATGCGATACGGCGCATCGTATTTACCCTATAAATAAGAAACAGATGCGCCGGATTTCAATTTCTTACCCCATTATTCACACAGTAAAATCGCACAACAATCGACCGAATCAAACCCTCTAATTTGAGTTCTTTTCTCGGATCAAACCTTCTAATCCGAATTCTTGACCAATCCTAATCGTGATATAAGGTAATAAACTTATTTAATTTTATTCGAATTTAAAAATTAGGGTTTGCGCTATATCAATTTTAATGGGAAGTTTAGGGGGTTTGATTAGAACTTAGGCATAGATGATTTCCCCCATGATAATTTTAAGATTAATCACTGAATTTGGTACCTATTTGATTCAAACGAAAATTAGGGTTCGGGGGTTATTTTTGAGTTTTGGAGGGAAAATGTGATGTTGGGATAGTAGGAAGCTTTTAGTTACGAATATAAGGGTAAAAGGGTCTGTGATGTTAAGTGGGAGTTTACGTCACGGGTCCGGATTCTTGGAAAACGTGCCTGACCCCTTTATTTTACACTGATATGCTTTTAGATGCAGCGCATCCAAGTTAAATGATGCGGCGTAACGACCTATTTCCAATTTAATAAAATTTCATATACGCCGTATTACTTAAACTTAGATACGACGCATCTCCATACGCCGTATCACCTTTTGTAATACGCCGCATCTTCATACTAACAGAACACTAATATTCTCTGTTTTGAATTTTTTCAGAATGGATCTCCCAGTTGCCGCCCGTAGACACCCATGGCTCCGTTTTGAATCAATGGGACTGACACAGGGTGCCATTGATGATTACATGCCTAGACTTAGGAAGTTTTATCAGAGGAAGGTGTTCAGTGTTCCAGTTTTAGATTTTGACAGCATCGGGAATATTGATGGGGGTAGCGCTGCTGATAGGTTACGGACTAGGTTGGAGATGGTACACAGTGATGGGGAAGGGCAGGTTTTATTCAGGTCTAACGCTTGGGAAAGGTTGTTTAGGATTGAGGAGCCGCTGGTGAAGGTTTTGATGTTAGAGTTTTTCAGTACAGTGCACTACAGGGAGACAGATCTTGGTCTTGACACGTTCGATACTTTGGTATTCAGACTGGGTGGTTTAGGGCGAAGGATGTCTATGAGGCAGTTCATACTAGCTCTCGGGATGCACACTGCAGAGGAAATGGCATCTCCAGGTTTTGCTGATTATTGGGATGACAGTTTAAGGGTCGTTCCGGATCGTGGGGAGCTAGGAGATTATTGGGTTGAGATTTCATCTGGGGGTGATTCGACCACCACCACTCCTTCATACACACTGATTAGGGAGCCCATGAGGAGGCTTTGTCACCGTCTGATAGCCCTGACTATTGCCGGGAGGGGACAGTCCCCTGAGAAAGTGACTACTTTGGACCTTTTTCTTTTGCGGAGCATAGACGAGGGAGCTGTGGTGAACATCCCTCACTTCTTAGCACATTATTTACACAGAGTTGCTCCAGGGAGAGATGGTAGAATCCAAATGACTGGAGGTCACTTTGTCTCTCGACTTGCTAGGCACTTTGGGGTATTGGGTGATGAGATTCCCGCTGATCTCCCGATTGATGTAGCTAGATTACCTGGTATGGATGCAGACTATCTTGCGACTAGGCTTGGGATATGCGAGGAGATGATGGGAGGATATTTCTGGGCACCGTTAGGACCACCTAGGCCTGCTGAGCCGGAGCAGGGGGATGCTCAGGCAGCCCCAGCTGCTGCTGATGAGTGTCTAAATACTCATCATTTTTGTCGTATCTGAACTGCCAAAACATTCAAAAACACTCAGAAATGCATCAAAATACTGAAAATATCCCAGGGATTGTGTTTTATAGGTTTTAAATGCAAAACGTTTAAAAACAATTGAAAAACGAACAAAGTTTACAAAATTGGCAGTTTCAGTCCCTCAACTTTCAAAACTTGTCAAAATTAGTCCCTAAGCATTTGTGTTGCAAGAAAAGTCACCAAAGGTCCTTTTTAAATCATAAATTATCATATTTAGTCCTTTGGTGAAAAGTTTAAATAAATTACAAGTTTGGTCCCTGCACTTTCAGAATTTGCAAAAATGGTCCCTGGGAAATATTATTTTTGGAAATATCATGTATGGTCCCTGGATTATTGGAACATGGCAGGAATTACCCTTGGTTTATTTTTGGGAGATGTGCAACTTCAGCCCTTCAATTTTCAGAATATTACACTTTTGGTCCTTGTGGTATTTTAACTACAAACCAAACCGGACCCCAAAATAAATAAAACAAACCCATCCTAAATTAAACCCAACCCATCCCACTTATCTAAACCCAGTTACCACCCAAGCCCAACACACCCAAGCCCACCAACCCTTCTATTAATAAAAAGACCCAACCCGGCCTGGTATTTAAAACCAGAGTTTGACTCTGGTCAAACTCTTCTTCCTCACACAACCCCGCCAAACCACCCATGCCCATAGTATCTCTGCAAAACCACCCCCCTCCTATCCCACTCACCTAACAAAACAAGTGCATTGAATGCTTCTTCTCCACCTCCCTGAAATGCATTTAATGCTATAACCTGCTCAATCCACTATCTCTACTTTTGGCGCCAAAATTGGATTAAACGGCTTGGATTAAATTGACTCATCCAATGGTCAAGATTATTGATGGGATTTGTTCAGAAGCATGTGGGGAGTCTCTAAAAGCTATAAAGAAGGAAGGAGAGGCAGAGGAAAAAGATATCTAGTCTAATTAGTATTTATGTATGTCGTTTAGTTAAATTTTCAAATTCTAGTGTATTGTTTAGCTTTTAAGCATTGTATCAAGCTCTTTCAGTGTAATCTTAACCTTTTCTAATAATCAAATTCAAGTTTTAGTATCTGTCTCAGTTTATGCAATTTCATTTTTATTTCAAAAATTCTCATTAGTTTAATTGTTGTTTCTGTTTAATGATTTGGACTCCTAGGCTCACATAAGCTCCTATATAGCTTATAAAAGCTATTAGTAATCCTTAAAATCAGTTTAGTAATAAAAAATCAAAAATACAAAAAAAGTCAACAAAAGTCAAAATTCAGAAATTCAGACATGATGATCAAGAGAGCTGGAGCAGGGTAAATCTTGGATGGCCTTTGGGTTCAGAAGTTGATTGAAAGGGTATTGCAAGTGGTCCTTGGTCCTTGTTCTTTGTTCTCAGTTGAAGTTCATTTGTAAGCCTTTTGATCAAATTTAGCATTTCACTATATCAGTAGTTTATTGATTGAATCTTGGTGTTATTATGTCTCTGTGGTAATTGTTTAGTTGTAATAAGGTTTAAAATCAGTTGGTTGTTCTTTGGAATTGGTAGTTGCTCAAAACTCCATTTGTGCAGTCACAATAGCAATTGGTCCATCTCTGTGTTTCTTGCTGCTACTATTGGATTTTTATGCTTGCTTGATCTTGTGTAATGATATTATGAGTTCTGAAATCAGTATTGTGGTTTAAATCTGTGTGTTTCTTTGAAAATCAGTTGTTAAGGGTTGTTTGGATCTCACTATTTGATTTGTGTTGCTGAGTGTTTGTGGTGTTATCTGCTATTGATACATGTTACATTAGTTAAAAACAACTCAGAGAAACAATAAAAACTAGTCCTTATTCAGAGAAAAGTCAAAATCACTTTTAATCTCACATAAGTTGATCACTGTTGGATTTTAACCTGTGAAATCCATCACAGATGATCAAAACTTGTTAAAATGGCTTAATCTCATCTTAGTTTATCATATTACATCATAATCAGTAAGTAAATCAAGGTCTAAGTTCATAAAAGTGAAACTCAAGTGTTTTTCTCAAAAAGTCAAAAGTTCATATCTGTCAAAATGGACAGGTTTTCTTGATCTTGCACAAGGTTCAATTGAGATTGGAACTAAGTAATTTTTGTTGAATTGTGTTAAGTTGTTGGTTGTTTACATATTCCAAAAAGAAAATCTGAGTTTGGATTACATTTGCTTATTAAAAAGCACTCTCAAAGTTGCCTGTTTTTGCCCTGTGCAAAGCAATCAGTGCATACTGATTGCTGAACCATCTGATCTCAGCCAATTTGTGGCTTATCCACATAAGCTCAGGCTCTAATTCTTGGTTTTCTGAATAGCCAGTACTGCTAGCTTGCTTTTGCCCCAATTAGATTGCATCTCTGAGCTTATTCATTGTGCTTAATTTACCTTGAAAGTTGGCAATTTTCTGAGGTTTCTGCTGAAACCTTGTTGCTGCTAATCTTCTTATTAGCTTAAATCATTGTGCTTATTTGTATTATTAAGTTGTTTTGTGCTTAATATAGTATATTAACCCTGTCCTGAGCATTTGGTTGAGTTTTGTGCTTATTAGCTTATTTTTAGCTTATTTGCTTATTGCTTATCTGCCTAAATCAGCTCTCCAGGCTTATTAAACTTTTGATTTTATTTTTCATAGCTTTTAAATATTAATTTTTACTTATCCTGAATTTTTCAGATTTTTCCTAAGTCATTTGATATTTTTAATCTTTTTTCTTAGTTTCTAATAGTAATAAAATCATAATAAATAAAATATTAATCAGAAAAATATAAATCTAATTTTCATAATTTTCTTTTGTCATTTTTAATCTAGGAAAAATATAATATCATTTTTAGACCTTATGAAAAACCAAAAATAGAAAAATAGTGATAGCTTCTATTTAATAGAATTTATCTTTTTAAATCTTAATTAAGTAATTTTCATTTTTATAATTTTCCTAGCTTCTTTTCATCTTATAATATTTTTAGAAAAAGTTTTAGAATTTTCCTTGTTCATTTAGTATTTTTTATAATTTAAATTAGTTTAATTAGTAATTAAATAATAATTAATTAATAATAATTAAATAAAAAGCATAAAAAAATATAATTTAAGTTTTTAAATAAGTTTTAAGTAATTTTACATTTTTAGGTTTTAAATTTCTTAAATTTCAGTTTTAGTCCCATTTTAGCTTTCCCGTTACGCGTTTTAGTTTATTTATTCGCGTTTAATTTTCTTGTGCATATTTGTTTTTAATTTGTTATTTAGAATTGTTAAAAAGCAAAATCAAAAATATCTAATCACATCAGTCACTCTAATCCTAGCTTTTCACAGTTGGCCCATTCACACCTCGTTGGGAAACGATTCGGGTAATTACTTACCTGTCTTCACACTACACACGAACGTGAGTTTTTGCAAGTATCCTTTTTCACAAAGGGGTAATTTGTAATTATTCACGCGTATCCGTTGTCTGCATTTATTTATAGGTGTATTCAGCACGGATCAGCTGCTCAGGAGGAAGTACAAGCACCAGCACCACCAGCTCCTCGCACTGTAGGACAGAGAGTCGAAAGAGTGGAGCTAGAGGTTAGGTCATTGAGAGAGGCTCTCGAGGCACAGAGAGTTGAGCTTGCTGGAGTGAGGAGAGATGCGAGCTGGTTAGTCGACGGTGTCAGTAGAGTGATGGCTCTTCATGGGATCAGCCACCACCTCCCAGATGGTGCTTATGTTAGAGGGATGGCCACATACGAGCGCAGGGTTCGCCGCAGGACTGACGGAGCTAGTACCTCAGGAGCCCCTACAGATGACGTGACTCCCGACCAGCCTACAGCTTGACCACTCTTTGCATTTTCATCTTTTGAACATGTTTCATCGTACATTACTTATATTCTTTTGGGACTATGCTAATTATTACTACCATGTTTATATTTAATGTTTCAGTTTATATTTCTTATTATGCTTGATGAAGACTGGCATTAAGTTCAGCATGAATGATCGAGAGAACCCGAGAGATGAACCATGGAACTAGCCAATTTTACAACAGACTGTTAACAGTCTGTTTGGTCAATACATGTGCCGCATCTAGTAAAACAGATGTGACGCATCCTATCCTTTATTTTATTTTATATCATATTTATTCCAGGCTCGATACGGCGTATCTTCTTCCATAAGATACGGCGTATCGACTGACCTGATGATTTTCAGTTTAATTTTTAAGTTTTATTTTTACTAACTACTAATGTATTATGCAAGTTTGAACCTTCTTAACTCAGGTGTGTTTAAGTCTTGATGGTATTATAGATTCCTGCATTTCCTGTGGATACATCAAATATGAAGCTTAAACGTTTTCATCCACAAGAAAGATGATTTTTGCTCTTATACAATTAATGGAGGATCATACCGAGCAAATCTCAGGGAAGTTTTTCTGTTCTAATTCTTTTATTTTCCAGTTTTTAACCTTTGACACAAACAACGAGGACGTTGTTTAACTTAAGTGGAGGGGGGGGATTGGAAGAATTAGAACACTTACTTGTCCTTAACTTTTTCAAAATATGCTTAAAATGTGCTTAATATATCAAATTTAAAATTTTTAGCATGTTTTTGTTTAAAGTCTAAATTACATAGCTGCACACATAACATTATTTTCAAAAATTGTGAACTTTTCAAAATTCACAAATCTATGTGTGCCGGTGACTTGTAAACTTTAGAACTTGGCTTGTATACTATTCGAGACCACCATAATAAGTATTATCTATATAATTGGAATGACTTGTCTAAATTGGTAAATTTTTAGGATTACACCCAAATAGCCTTTATATGTTATGTGATATTAACTAACTACACTGGTTAGTTAACCCCCGTATCAACCCTTTTGTTACTCTCACTTTTAGAGTAAGATACCCCTAGAAAAACACTCAGAGCCATTCCTTTCGTTTCTTACACCTTTGTTATAATGTTTCGTTACACCCTTACACCTTAGCCTACCCTGTAGATTAAAATCCGTGGTTGGTTAATTGCTTTAGGCAAAGTGTGTTTCCTTACATTACCTGTGTTCGCATGCGTAATTCATTATCTATGGTTAGGTCGGGAAATTGCACAATGCAATTGGAGTGAAAGTAAATATTGTATATTTTGAGTCTTGTTTTTCGTGTGTTTACTACTTTCACTATTACCGTTATTTCTGAAGTCATGAAAAGTATGGAAAAATTATCCAGAGTTATCGTTATAGTGATGTGGTGAAATTTTACACATCTATGTTTATGTTGATGTCAAAAAAAAAAAAAAAAAAAAAAAAAATGAAAAGTTGGAAGTTTATTTTAACCAACTTATGTAAAGTTTTGTATTAAGTGGTCGATATCACCACTAATTGTTGTATATTATATTTATGGATTGAATGGGAGTTGGCCGTTATGGGAACGCCAACTAAGGTTATTCTTTGATTGAGATCTTGTTGAGTATAATTCGTGTCTACCTAAAGCGTGTGTTTCAAGTGTTAAAGCGTGAGTTATTCAATGATATGAGTCTTATTCATGGGATGGTTGGGAAAGAAATTTACCACACTTAGGATTTTAATTTATCTGTTTTGTTTATTTTTCATTTTACACCAATTTGTATCCCAAATATTATCCATACCCTATATTATTCTTTATCCAAACCTTTGATTTATTGAGATTAGGGATTTGAGCAATCTTAAGTATCGTAGTCGTGGATTCGGCTATGTATTTATGATTTTGTCGCCCTTTTTGATATAATATTATTGGTAAAGATTACTTGGTCCTATCTTTAGCCTATTCGAGTTAAGGATTAGAGCAATTGCAAGTATCGTGTTCGTGGATTCGATCATGTATTTGTGATTTTGTCGCCTTTTCTGGAATTTGAGATCGATAGAGATTAAGAAGAATTATTAACCCTTAACCTACAAACCCTTTTTACCGCTTTAGACTTGTTTTTCCTTGGCTTTAGTGGGGGAGATGCGTATACTTGCCAAGCTTATGATAGAATATTCGTCACGACTGGACAGTTAAACGATAAGATTTGCTTTTATCAAAATATTTTATTTTATTTCTAATTCGTTAAGTGTTTGGTTGTGTGATTATGACAAAACGAATACATGCTTAAATATAAAAATAAAATCCTAACATCTTTTAGGATACATTTTCATAAGATTTATTCTAAGGTTTACTTGGGGACAAGTAAAGTTCAAGTGGGGGGATATTTGATGAACTCAAATAAGTACATTTTATTACCATCATTTATCCTATTTATTTGACTTGTTTTATTATATTATCTGTGAGAATTGATACGTTAATGTTTACTTTTGTAATTCTCAGGTAAAAACAAGTATTATGTGAAACTTGGCGATTTTGGACTAATTATGGAGCAAAACAAGCAAGATATTAAGAGTCTACTGAAATGTACAAGATCAAGATCATTCTGCTCCAGATGCGCCGCATCCTACTTCTTACATACGGCGCATCACTATCAAGATTTCACAAGTTATAATCCAAGACGGCAAAGGACATGCGCCGCATACAAGAATGGAGTTACGCCGCATCTTCTGGCGGTGTACGAATATTCCTGAATATATTAATCTTGGACCCCACGCGAAGTTAAGACAATGCGCCGCATCTACTTATTCAATGCGCCGCATCTAACCCTCAGACAGAAACTATAAATACCCCAAAGTCAGACGATTTTGAGAGGGTTGGTTCGTGCAATATACCAAGTACGAGACAGAAGAAACCCTAGGCCGAAGTCAGACGAATTAGCTGCACAAGACACACCTTGAACGAAGATACAAGAGCTGTAAGAAGGTCCTGCATGTATTCAATTCATTAAGTAGTTTTGTTTTATTGTATTAGTACACTTTAATTCATCAGGATTGATGGGCCGATTCCATGTGACTACGGAAAACCATGGGCACCCCTTAAAATTGCTTTCCCATTAATTAAAGTTTATATGTTGATGTCTTTGGTAACTTTTATTAGTGCATTGATAACCTCTGTGTCTAGCTGAGCATTGCTTGGGTCGCCATGCCCCTTCCTCGCCTATTTGTTTTATCGTGTCTTTAATAAAAAGGATAGACATAAGTGATCATTAAGGGTTTACTCGCCGATAAGATTAGAGCCAACGAGAAAGGTTTAACTCTCGGTGCGTCGCATCGAACTATACACTTCATATAAAACTAGCAATAAAACAAGTGACAAGCTACTTAATTATCAGGACAGGTCTTCTTATTGTCTCAAGTATTTATCTGTGTACGTGTGTGCTAATCGATGATTCGTGCCTATTAGTTTAGTTTATTATTTAATCATAACCAAACCGTGCCAGTCTCTCAGGCTGAACCCCCTTGCGTTAGATTAGGTTGTACAGCTAACTTAAGATATTAAAATACTGATTAGAATAACTAGATAATACGTTCCACTCTTAGTGATCGACACTCTACTTACCATTATATTCATACTGATCGGGTACACTGCTCGTTAAAGTGTGTGTTATTGATAAGTCGGCTAAATATAAATTTAAAACTTGAATACTGCTAAAACCACAACGACATACCGTGGGTATAAATTAGAGCAATACACACGCACACCAGTACCCATTCAAAAAGCAATAGAACTTCTGACCGAAAAGCTTCTCAACTATTTGATCAATAAAAGGTAGTGGGAAATGATCTTTAGATGTGACATTATTTAGCTTACGGTAATCTATGCACACTCTCCACCCGGTCACAGGTCGGGTGGTGAGTTTTTCCCCACTCTCGGTTTCCACAACAGTGATACCAGACTTTTTAGGCACCGTTTGCGTGGGACTTACCCATTTACTATCCAAGATGGGATAGATGATACCAGCATCTAGCCATTTGAGAACTTCCTTCATCACTACCTCCTTCATATTAGGATTGAACCGCCTTTGCGCATCTCTTGATGGCGTAACATTTGGGTCCGTAACAATTCGGTGCATACATAATGAAGGACTAATTCCTTTCAAGTCTGCAATTTTCCATCCCACTGCTGCTTTATACTTGGAAAGCACTTTCAAAAGTGCTTCCTCTTGTGATTCAGAAAGATCAGAAGCAACAATAACGGGTAAAGTATTGTTAGGACCTAGAAAAGCATATTTGAGATTGGATGGCAAAGGTTTCAGCTCAAGAGTTGGAGGCACCTTTAGCGACGGCTTTGTGGCCGTGTCAAAATTTGCATGCAAGGGCTCCACTTTATAATACCAAGGTGGTTTTTGATGGTCCAAATAACTGACCAAACACTATTGAATCTCTTGTACTTCAGCAACATCGAGAATCTCCTCATTCTCACCAGTTAGATAAAAATCTAAAGGATCATCCTTAAGCATACGGGGTGCATGCTTTTGGACTTCCTCATCGATCACATCTACCTGGTAGCATTCATTCATAGTAGGAGAATTCACATAATTAAACACATTCAATCTTAGCTTCTTATTACCGAAGGCAATATCCATGGCGCCAGTTCGATAATTAATCCTAGCGTCTATCGTGGCTAGGAATGGTCGCCCCAGGATAATGGTTGGCTGAACATCCTTGTATGGTGACTCGGTGTCCATAACAAAGAAGTCAATTGGGTAATAGAAGTCATCAACTTTTACAATAACATCCTCTAAGATACCTCTAGGAATTTTGGTAGATCGATCGGCTAAAGAAATTATAGTGTCAGTCTTACGAAGAGTTCCTAAGTCATACTTATCGACCAAACTAGCACGAAGGATGTTGATACTAGCACCGAGATCAAGGAGCTCCTTCTTAATGGCAATATTTCCCACCACAACTGAAATCAATGGTGCTCCAGGATCTTTGAATTTGAGAGAAATAGAGCTAGATAAGACTACACTGACATGCTCAGTTAGGTCAATCTTTTTAGGCAAAGTTGCCTTCAACTTCCTCTTTTGTGTACACAAGTCCTTTAATAACTTGGCATATGCAGGAATTTGCTTGATAGCATCAATAAGGGGGAGATTGATCTTTACTTGCTTGAAAGTCTCCCACATATCCTCAGAATGAGGACCTTTTTTTAGCCAATCTTGCAGATGCCGATTTTTCCAAAGCTGCGGGGTAAGGAGTGGTTGTGCTTGACACACCACCCTCCCCAACTTTGGGTGATTCGGTAGATTCAGGATTCTGTGTTGTTGGTTTTGGAAAATCTTTTAACAAATCAGAATCAGACTTAATATTATCAGCTTTTTTACCTTTAACAACAATTTCGTCATCAGTAACGAAATCCTCAAATCATGTGAAAAATCATGAACACTTGGAATTTTGATGTCATTGTTGTAGGTTTTACCATTTCAAAGAGATGTCACCATATTCAACTGCTCAGGACCACCTGGCTTATGCTTCGGATTGAGAGTAGGATAGCTTGGAAGCTTACCCACTTCTCGTTTGTGCACCTCTTCGGCCAACTGCCCCAGTTGTCTCTCAAGATTTACTACAGATTTAGAGAGGGACTCAAACTTTAGGTTTACACATTGATTGGACTTGGCCAACTCGCTTAGGATCATGTCAAACTTTTGGTCAACATTGGATTGTTGGCCATTGCTTGAACCTTGACCGTGATTTTGGTATTGATGTGGCCTTTGTTGGTAGGAGCTTTGTTGTTTGTAATTGTTAGAGCGATTGTCGTCATCCTTCCAACGTAAGTTGGGATGATTGTGCCATCCCGGATTGTAGCTTTCGGAGAATGGGTCATTTCGTGGACGGTTTCCATAGACTCCATTTACCTCCTCATTCGATGGCGTCCCCCAATTTTTACAATTATTGACCGAATGACTCTGATCACCACACATTGAGCACACGTCATGCGACACATGCGACACATTTGAGGCACCTTTTCCTAGATTTCTCAACAAAAGATCAACTTTCTTACTTAACTCGCTAATTTCAGAATTTGTGCCAGATTGGTTAGACACAAAATTGGCGGAAGATGTGTGGTTTTTTTTCGATCCACCGAAGCTTGGGTCTTGGAACCCTTGCTCAGCTTTTCAAAAAACTCCCATTCTTCCTCCATGGGATGTGAGAAAAACGTACCCCCACTAGTTGCCATCACAAATTATTGGTTGTGATAATCCAACCCATCATAGAAGATTTTAACAAGCTCCCATTTTGGAACATCGTGGTGAGGGCCAAGTTCTTAACAACTCTTTTAGTCTACTAAAAGCTTCGTGAAAATGCTCACCTGGGATTTGACGAAAGGATTTAATCTTATTCCTAATGGCAGCAGTTTTACTTATAGAATAAAATTCATCAAAAAACGTGAATTGCATTTCAGACCATGATCTAATACTACCTGGTTCGAGAGATGTGAACCAGGCCTTAGCTTGATCTTTAAGAGAAAAAGGAAAAAGGCGAAGTCGTACCCCATCCTTAGTGGTGTTATTGACTTGATATGTATCTGCAATGGAGAAGAACTCCCGCAGATGTGCGTATGGTTCCTCATGACCTTTAAACACAGGTAAGATCGCTATGAGGTTCGGCAGGATCTTGAAGTTGCTCACAGCCCCATTAGCCGCAGTCGGATAGACAATTGGCGAGGGATCCTCGAAGTTCCCTGGTCTGTAGTAGGAATCCACACCCCGTGGTGGGGATTCTGCACCGGCGGCATCGTCGTCACCTGGCATTTCCGTGAAAAGCTCTTATAAACCTGCAAAATCAAGGTTAGTAGAAAACTGTCTAACTGCTTTCCTCCTCAACCTTGCACTTCTCTCTACCTCGGGATCGTAAGCTAACGGTGATGTACGTCCCGATCTATGCGTGTGCATACACTAACCTGCACACTCACAACCACAAAACAAACAAGCAAACAAAACAATAGTAAAAGAAAATCTTTTTGTATTTTATTTATTTTTTTTATTTTTAAAACTATTAAAAAAAACTTAAACCAAAAGCGCACTCACTCCCCAGCAGCGGTGCCAAAATTTGACCGATGTCGTTGTACCGATAAAAAATAAACCTAATTACCTTATACTAGATAGGGCAAGCGGGTATCGTATCCACGAGGAGTATGTGGTTTTAATTTAAGTTTTGGGGTGATCACTGATCAATAAAAGTTGTGGTTTTGAAAACTTAATAACGAAATAATAATTAACTAGAAAGGGAATAAGCTAATAATTAAACTACTAATTAACTTGAATGTAAATAAACAATAAAAAGTAAATAAGCAAATAAAAGTAGAATTTCTAAACAATTGGGTAGAAAAGCAATCCCTCCCGGCTCAAGATATATTGATATGACTAAGTTACGGATTGTTACTAATGTTTGCCTTCAAACCACATAGACATAGTTTGTATTTATTGAAAAGGACAATTTTAGGCACAAGTTATATTCACCACATGAATCGTCTTAATCCCTAAACTAGTTAGACTCGGCACGACTCATTGACTAGCAATAACATGTCTTATAATAATCCTATCAATTAATTTAATAATTACTCAAATGAACAATTATGGGTACAAATTATGTTTACCATACAACCGTCTTTACGCCTATACTAATTAGGCTCGGCACAATCGTTGACTCACAATAATATGTCTCACAATGATTCACCAAATAATTATATTAAAATATTAAAATCAAACAAATGATATGCACTAAAATCATATGAATTAATATTTGACAAACAAAATAAAATCCGTAAACATGATCAAACCAAATATATCTTTTACCGGGAGAGATTACAAAAAGATTAGACGCACATCACAATCGTAGACATCGTCTCCATTCCGTCTTGTATACTGCTTCTTTTGTTTTGCCTACTGTATGGGACGAAATTAATTAACAAAAGTGGCGACTAGTTGCTTTATTTTGCAACTGATATGTCCCTACTGTGTTGTCTCTCGAATGATATATATCAATATATCGGCCTGTGTTTTTTTTTGAATCAATTCACAAAGTGGCGGCAAGATAAAAATGAATGGGGTCCATACTTTTCTTTGCCAAATTGGAATATATAGAGCTAAAACCCTTTTTTTTCTTCTTGCTCACTACTCCACGTCAACAGGCCAAGGGAATTTTTTTTCTTTTTGTTGCTGCGTCCAAACAAAAGCCCAAACATGTATTCTTCATTTTAAATTTGTAATATCACCATATTAACTCCTTTTTGCGCATAACCTACATAATCATAAAACACCCTCAAAGTACATGTATAACGACGAATAACAATGCAACAATGCGTAATTAACATGCTATGAGGTGTATGTAAAATACACCGATCACCCGCCCCTTTTGAAGTTTGACCTATGTTGACTTTTTGGGCTCATCTTTTGTTGCGTGACAAACCATCCCCATTAAGAGATTCTTGACCTCAAGAATGGGAATTAGATATGAAACCTTAAGCAGATTGTAAAACTTCTATCAGTAGCTTGTAGTCGTTTGTTTATTTCAGCAACCTTTATCAGCTCATAACACTTTAAGCTCGATGTAGCACTTTTATCATTACCTCGGTTCATCAACTTGGTTAAGTTTGGAGGCAACAAATTTGCAGACAGGTTAAGAGTAAACTGCGACTCTATCGAGTTCCCAAACATCAGTTAGCCCAATATCTCTACTCCAAATTGACACATAGATGTTAGGAAGAACAACATCTTTTTACTTTCAGTCTCGAAACCAATGTTATTCACCAAACCAACCCCGAACAAACAAACTACCAAAAGAATTGTTACAAAAACTCCACAAGCAAATTTGTGACTGAGAACACTTGAGTCGCAAAGCCAAACAGTAGAACACACAACAAGAGTAATCAGAACGTACAAAACTATAGAGATGATTAGACACCTGGTTATACAAAACTATAGAGATGATTAGACACCTGGACAAGTCTTCAGAGCAACCTGTGTATCCAAGCAGACCCAAAATAATAACCCATATAAACAGCCCAACCCATCTTCCTTAAGGAGTAGAAAGAAGTGCTACGCCGCAAAGAGGATTCACATCATTAACCAAAGGTTTACCACTAGACGAAGTAAATGAATATCCAAATGATGATACACTAGTTGACCCTTTAGGACATTCTTTCTTCAACCTACTTAAACAACCTACAGATTTGTTTTTCCTTTTGGGCCATTTCCATATGTCAAACATAACAAGTGCTTTCTTCTTTTTCGGCCATTTCCCTATATCAGATTTCACACCTTTCTTTTTTATTTTTGGCCATTTCCAAATTTCCAACTTCACAAAACCTCTGTTTTTACCATTTTGACCCACTTCAATCCCAATAAGATTTCCATTTCCCTTAAAACCGTTGTTGTCTCCTAACTTTTCAAAAGTTTCCACTCGAACCTCACTAGACACAAGACCATACATTATCTTTCAAAACTGGTTTCACTTCAAGGAGATTATCACTGAACACAAAATCATTGATGCCCTTAATCGAATCGCATGCATCTGCATTATTACTAAAGTTTACACATGTACTAGCATGACTATAATCCAAATCACTTAAACTCCTTTTCTTATTCCCATTAATCTCACCAACTTTTGCTTTATCCATGATTCCCAAAATGTCATTTCTTGTAACTTTTTGTACCATTTCCACAAAAAGTTCACTCTTTTCAAAACTTGTTGTAGTCGCCACTAGAGTAACATCACCACTCTCATTTTCTGTTTCTAAACCATCTTTAATATTGTCATCACAATCCTTCAACCCGATAACCATCATGCCAATGGTTATGTCACCATCTTCTTTTGAATTCTTTGATTGATTTACTTTAACTTCAACATTTTCATCAAGAACTTTCAAAAAAAAATCGTCAATGATCACACCACTTGAACTCCCATTCTTACTAATACTTACGTTCAACCCATCATCACAATCCATCAAGCTACCTGTTATAACAATCACTCTATTTGCACCACTTGATTTCATCTCCTCAATATTACAATCTTCTTTTTCGAACTCATCAAGAGCACTCAACACATTACATTCAATTTCTTTGTCATTGACATTTTCCCCATAGTTTGTTATCATTTACTTCACCTAAACCATTTGATACCATAACATCATCATCTTCTATATCATTCCCAATATCTTCCTTTTGTTCCTTTTTTTCCGAATCATCATCGACAACATTAAAACCGAAGTCACTATTTTCTTTTTCAACCTCTTTAGAATGATTATTCTTCAAGATATTCGCTTCCTGTCTCTTAGCCAATGCATATACATCCTGAAGTGTTTTGGGTCTTAAAAGATCAACCAACTTCTCGATATACAAATTCAACCCCAATATAAAGAAACCCATGAGGACCCCTTCACCTAAACCCATTTTTCTAATCAAAGAAATCTGTGGATTGAAATAAGAAGTAAACGCATCATAATATTTTCTAAGCGACCCATCTTGTTTGATAAAATTGTAACTTGGAATTTCATAGAACACCGTAAATGCGTCAGTAAGAATACAAAGAGAAAGGAGATTCACAATTACAAGCTAATTCCGAAACAGAACTGGAAATGATTATAAGAGCATTAGGTATGGTAGCATCTACAAGCGTCATTTCCTACGTATCTTCCCCAATGGCACCACCGTTCTAGCGTCACCCCCCCCCCCCGCGGAAATTTATTAACAATACGAAGACTGATCAAATAATTTGATTGTTGATGAAATAAATTCGGATGATAATTGAACGAATAGTTGCAGGTCTGATGCGTGGTTTTGCAACCTTACAACAGGTTTTACCTCTTGAGGGATCTCAAGAGGCTTACAACCCCACCAGGCAGTGTACCTGACCGATGTAGTATAGTGTAGTGGTAAGTACGGGGGATTGATCGTTCTCCACAGGGAATAGTGTCGTTAGGATTGAAAAAACTACTCTAATAGGTCTAAGGGTGAGAGAAGATTCTTTTTGTATTTTTATAATTTTATGAAAGCAAGTAAAATCTCAGGTTTGAAAGAGTGGGCGGAATTAGTTGCTAGTCAACTAACCCAAATAACTACGAATGCAAATAAAATAAAATAACAGAAAATGAAAAGGTGGTAAAACTTATGTGGAGAGAAATGTGTTTACTTAGATTTCCTTACTCCCTAACTATCTTTTACCGGTTGATTAGTGTATATTAATCGCGTGGATGACGGGTGTATTCCTTAATACCAATCGTGGGGTGGCGTACGTACTTCCCCAACTCTACAAGCTCCTACTTCACTCCTATGTCGAGCCGGCTAGGAAGCTCCTAACATGGGATCACTAGAATTCGCTTGTGCATTAAATACAACCATAAAAACCTTAGTACGCATTGGTTCATGTTTCTTAAGACGTTCAAGCAAGTTACCGAATAGGAGGTTAGCCAGTTTTCTTAAGCCTAACATAGATAAACAATCATCCAATACAACTAATAACACACTAATAACCAATAATCAATAGCTAGGTTTCATTAGATCTAAGCAAACACAAAGAAAACCTAGCCTAGCATGTTAAACAAAAGACAATAACAAGATAGAATCAAACAACACATAGACATATTGAATGATTAATTGATAACTTATCTTCAATGTAACATGGAAGATCTCAAGGCAAAAAGCCTTGAAAAAGCTGCTAAAATCGTCTTAGGGTTTCCTCCCAAAAGGTTACACACAAAGTTCCACACTAATGACAAAAAATTGCAAAACTATATATAGAGTATAAGGGCTGACGGCGTCACGTTGTAGATCCTGACGCCGTCACCTCGCCGCTTTTAGGGTTCCCGGATGGCCTTCCTGACGCCGTCCCTCTTTAGACCTCCAAAATCCGCTCTGGCTTATCACAGCTTGACGCCGTCAGAATCAAGCTTGACGCCGTCCCTCTTTAAGTTAAGCCGTGATGACCTTGATCACATTAAAGGGTGACGCCGTCAGATTTTTCATGCAAAATTCTCTGGCTTATCATGAGTAATTTTCACATCCACCACTTTTGCCAAGCCATGACGCCGTCTGGGGAAATTCCTGACGCCGTCAAAAGTACTTTCCAGCATAATTTTGAGACTTTGTCGTTTTCTTCACTTTTATGCTCCAAAAACGTCCAAAATGCTTCCTTTTTCAGATTTCTTCTCAAAAGTACCTAAAATGACAAAAGGAACGATTTAGGGCAATATTTGATCAAATAAATACGATTTAGGGCTTAAATGACCCCCTAAAAGCGGTACACTTTTCGCTTCATCAAATACCCTTACACTTGAGATTTGCTTGTCCTCAAGTAAATGCGCTTTTATTCTAATCAAAATACAAGTTAGGGGTCATTTAACACTAATATAAAAGTAATTACAACAAATAGTTGTTCCACTTTAATCATAATAAGCACGGAGATTACATACTAGCACCTCACAAGTAGTGTTTAGATACTCACATCTCTCAAGTGTCATCAAAATAAATCTCATAAATGAAAACGGATAATATCTCTCACTACCTGTCATAGCAAATAGATTACCATAGGCTTGGGAAAGGATCAAAAACCTTCTCCACTAGGCGTAAGCACCTAAGATAAACTATCAAAGAGGGCTTTTACATGGGTTATAACGTTAGGTGTAGGGATATGATAAACACGGTTTTGTTGGATAAGGGATATTTTACTGGTGGCGAGTTAAAGATCTTGATTAATTACATGTACTATACAATGTTGCTAAGCCAAGACTAGACTCAATCTTAAGCTAAAATCAAAATAACAAAAACATAAAACAAACATAAAATGAAACGGGATGGTAGTCCGTATGTTTTTTTCTACTTTTCTTTTTCTCATTTTTTTGTATTTTTCTTGATTTTTTTTTTTTTTTTTTTTTTTTTTTTTTTTTTTTTTTTTTTTTTTTGCATACACTTTTGCCCTACCATCCAAAATAATACATCATAGGGGCCTTGCATTCCCCTTACACTTGAACTTTTACATAACTTTACAAATAACCATTCTAATGACTCGAATTAAGATAATCGAAACACTTGGAGTACTTTTAAAATATTTAGCACATATGGGGGTAATAATGTTGTTCTTCCCCATTACTCCATTACACTAGTACTTTACCCATGAGTCCCAATCGTCCCAAAACAATATGTACAAGGATATGACTCGACTTAGCAACCATGTAATCAACTAGATAATTAACTTGGGTTTAAACAAATGTTGTCACAATAATGCACTAAAAATGAGTGCATACAAGGTAGGCTAAGGCGATTTGGGTGTACATTTTAGTGGGGTGTAACAAATTCTTCCTTTAAGTAAAATGCTTAAAGGTCGAAACGAAAAGATAGGCTCTGAGGGGTGTACTAGGGGTATCGTGTACTAAAAATGAGTACAACGCAAAGGGTGTGGGAGAATTACTTGACCAATGTAGCCAAAGTAATTATAACAAAAACACAGGTGTAAAACAATGGGTTAATCCTAATGCCTCTTATCATGTAGTAAATCTAACTACACGAATGTAGTCTCACTTGTGGCCTCAGAATGGTCCTAACGCAAGTTCTAGAATCTAAGTGCTACCGGTACACACATCATAGCATAAATGCTTTTTCTACCAATTCTAGGGGCGAACCTCACATATTTGGGGTGGAAAATTTTTTAGTGGTACGGTTTTTGTGCTAGTCATATAACTCCTATCCATGAGACGCTCATTAAGACCAAAGTTTCACTCCTAAATGTTGTAAAAAAAATTTAAATTTGGCACTAAAATTGCCCTAACAAGTATTTATCTCAGTTTTATTACACATCTACCATTAAACAAACAAAAATCAAGTGCAATTGTATTCTCTAAAGTATCGTATTTTTACCCCCCCCCCCCCCTTACACTTAAGATGAACATTGTCCCCAATGTTCAAATAACAAGATGTAAAAGTAAATAAGGTAAAAGAATGAAATCAAATACTCCCCTGATTCGTTCGGTGGATAAAGAAGTAACATGGTTAGATCTTCTTCCAAGAGAAAGTAGAAGCTCCAAGACTAATGCATCACCATAAGCTTGATTCTACAAACATTTCCTTGTCCAAAATAACCTGTTAAACCTGAGAAAACAAACATGAAAACCTGCATAACATCGGCGGGATAAACTCTATATATGAGGATATAATGCTTGTGGAATGATAATTTTGCAGATTCCTGGAGATTATAAGTTAGAGATTTAATAAAAACTTTTTATGAAAACAAAACTTTCAAAAATTTCTGAAAATTAAACCTGACGCCGTCAGGTTGTAAAGCCTGACGCCGTCAAAAATGATCTGACAGAATTCTCATGTTACGTCTCCGGAAAAATTTTGGAAAAACCTATACCTTACTTCTTGGAATTCCTGCAAAACATCATTATGACTCGATACAAGCATTTGACTCAAACAAATACTAATATGTATGTTAATTTATTATTATTACGATTCATGTTCATTTGTGTTCTAATAAACCGATTTAGATTTCCCTTACACTTAACTTTTGCAAAATACCTTTATATGTAGTTAAGACGAAGTTAAAAACAAAATAAAGCATTTTCACAATTTAGTTTTGAACATGAATCAATAATAACAAAAATTAAACATACATACGGAAGCAAATAAAAACAAACAAATAAATAAATAAATAAACACACAAAGCAAATAAAGCTTGGGTTGCCTCCCAAGAAGCGCTTTTCTTTATTAACGAGTCTTGTAGCTAGACTCAAAGTCCTTCTATCTAGTGTCGCTTATGCTCACGTATCCGAGTGTGAGCCATCTAATTGTTGCCTCATCTTTCTTGTATTCATCATTCAGCTCCCAACATCCATGATAGTATCTCTTGTTTTTCTCATGTGGATATTTGAGCCCCTTCCTCTTATCATTCTCACTTAACAAATCAAGAGGCACAAGTCTATTGCAAGATTCAATGGAGTAGTTCTTAAACCTAGGATGTGCTCGGGGCATTTGGTAAACAAAATCTTCATCCCCATCCGAGAATGTAACTAACCCGTCCACAAGTTTCTCGTCAAGGTTGGTCAACCTTTTGAAGGGTTCTCCAAAAATGACTTGGGTTAATTTGTTATCAATAAATTCTCCTAAGTTCTCCATAACCATAAAATCCACAAAATACACAAAACTTCCAACGAATACGTGTAGTGGCTTAATCCTAGCAACAATGTTATCTCCTTGATATTCTAGCTCATCTACCATGATCTTATTATAATTAGCGCGAGAGATAATGTTCATAGGCAAAGATGAGTTAAGATAAGCATGAAAATCATGATAACCAATCTTACACGGAAATTGCATGTTAAAGAGGCTATCCTTTTCGATCTTAGTCCTAGGGTCAACATACTTAAAGGGATCAATTTCCTCTTTTCCCCATTCCTCGTTAACTACTTCTCCATTACCGGCATCCTCATCGGAGTCTGAGTAGTAAAATGGACTAACATAGTCATTCTCATGGTCAGACTCCTCCATCTCAGAATTGTTACCAAAGTGGTGGTCGGGTGAAAGGTTGTTGTTTTCTATGATGGGGGCGGGAACGGGTAGTTGAAAGTTTGCACGGCGGAAAATACGAATAACAGGGACCAAGCGATCACTATTACTCATGAGGTAAGTGGAAGGTATCACAAACAAAAGTACAAAGAAATAAGATAGACTAAAGAAAACCTAGAAAAATAAAATAAAAATCTCACTAGAAAGGAATCTAGTGAGTAGACCTACTAAAATAAAAATTCAACCTAAACAATAACTATTCCCCGGCAGCGGCGCCAAAAACTTGATGCGTGGTTTTGCAACCTTACAACAGGTTTTACCTCTCGAGGGATCTCAAGAGGCTTACAACCCCACCAGGCAGTGTACCTGACCGATGTAGTATAGTGTAGTGGTAAGTACGGGGGATTGATCGTTCTCCACAGGGAATAGTGTCGTTAGGATTGAAAAAACTACTCTAATAGGTCTAAGGGTGAGAGAAGATTCTTTTTGTATTTTTATAATTTTATGAAAGCAAGTAAAATCTCAGGTTTGAAAGAGTGGGCGGAATTAGTTGCTAGTCAACTAACCCAAATAACTACGAATGCAAATAAAATAAAATAACAGAAAATGAAAAGGTGGTAAAACTTATGTGGAGAGAAATGTGTTTACTTAGATTTCCTTACTCCCTAACTATCTTTTACCGGTTGATTAGTGTATATTAATCGCGTGGATGACGGGTGTATTCCTTAATACCAATCGTGGGGTGGCGTACGTACTTCCCCAACTCTACAAGCTCCTACTTCACTCCTATGTCGAGCCGGCTAGGAAGCTCCTAACATGGGATCACTAGAATTCGCTTGTGCATTAAATACAACCATAAAAACCTTAGTACGCATTGGTTCATGTTTCTTAAGACGTTCAAGCAAGTTACCGAATAGGAGGTTAGCCAGTTTTCTTAAGCCTAACATAGATAAACAATCATCCAATACAACTAATAACACACTAATAACCAATAATCAATAGCTAGGTTTCATTAGATCTAAGCAAACACAAAGAAAACCTAGCCTAGCATGTTAAACAAAAGACAAGAACAAGATAGAATCAAACAACACATAGACATATTGAATGATTAATTGATAACTTATCTTCAATGTAACATGGAAGATCTCAAGGCAAAAAGCCTTGAAAAAGCTGCTAAAATCGTCTTAGGGTTTCCTCCCAAAAGGTTACACACAAAGTTCCACACTAATGACAAAAAATTGCAAAACTATATATAGAGTATAAGGGCTGACGGCGTCACGTTGTAGATCCTGACGCCGTCACCTCGCCGCTTTTAGGGTTCCCGGATGGCCTTCCTGACGCCGTCCCTCTTTAGACCTCCAAAATCCGCTCTGGCTTATCACAGCTTGACGCCGTCAGAATCAAGCTTGACGCCGTCCCTCTTTAAGTTAAGCCGTGATGACCTTGATCACATTAAAGGGTGACGCCGTCAGATTTTTCATGCAAAATTCTCTGGCTTATCATGAGTAATTTTCACATCCACCACTTTTGCCAAGCCATGACGCCGTCTGGGGAAATTCCTGACGCCGTCAAAAGTACTTTCCAGCATAATTTTGAGACTTTGTCGTTTTCTTCACTTTTATGCTCCAAAAACGTCCAAAATGCTTCCTTTTCCAGATTTCTTCTCAAAAGTACCTAAAATGACAAAAGGAACGATTTAGGGCAATATTTGATCAAATAAATACGATTTAGGGCTTAAATGACCCCCTAAAAGCGGTACACTTTTCACTTCATCAAGGTCCATGTGTTTATTCGTTTTATATTAATTGTTAGACGAATTGTGAATTGGCAATTGATGAATGATTCGTTAAAGGTGATGATTGATACTGGATGATAGTGATGATGGGGATAGGTTATATGCTATTCAGAAACGAATTGTCGTTTCAACAGATGCGAACTGCTATTCAGAAGCAAAGCTTCAACAAATAAGAGAGAACTCAATCTCAATTTAAACACGATGGTTTAACTCTAAAAAACGCATACATTCATTACTGAGGCTAGGCCTCTATTTATACAGAGATAAAATAGGTGGAATAGTTCACACCTTAAATTATTGCACACTAATAATTTACACCTACCGCACTACTTGATGGCCGACAGGCCTTGAATTATTCTTTCTTAGATTATTACCAAAAGACAAACCTACATCACACCACACTAAAGAAAAAATTAAAAAATTAGAAATAATGCTTGAACAGCGGGCGCATTACTAACAGCTGGCATGTTACTTTTATCACGCGTCTTCAGTAATTCTTAGTTCTTTTTCTTCATTTTTGTGTCTTCTTGCGTCTTCAATAATTCTTGATTCTTTGCCTTCATTCTTGCATCTGTGTTTCTGAACAGTATTCACAGACGTGTCTTGATACCTTTGATAGATGCTGGCATAGTGAAATCTTGAAATCTTCTGGAAGTGATGAAAGCGGCCCAGTGAAATTTTCAAAGGGTTCTTCAAAATCTGCTAAAACTTTTTGCTGTTCTTCGTTGATTCTTCCTCAATAGTTTGAATAAATTAACATATTGTTTCCAAAATAATTAATTTTAATGTCTCCTTTTTGTCCTCGCCCTGTGCCGAGTCTTAATGATGCAAAAAAGACTCCTACGAGTGCTGCTACAAAGTTTTTGGTGGATGGAGTTTCTGGTTTTATTTCGTCCTTCGGCGGGTACCTGCTGCTAACTCCTAGTTCTGCTAGAGTAATTGATGGTACTAAAAGCTTGTGGTCTTTGTCAAATATTGGATAACTTGAGTGCATGTTGAAGTACAAAGGTCGGTTCTTCACCTCTTTGCGAAAAGGTCATTGTATGTTTTGATGATTTTTTGGATTCTTACTAGAAATTCTTGAAATTCTCTGATGCTTTCTCCGTCAGTGTATATTGTATCTAATAATCCGTGAACGAAAAATCATGAATGTCCATTGGTGATGCTCCTGGTAGAAATACTGCTTTTGGTCCAATCTTTCGATCTTTTGGATAAAAATACTTGGTAGCTTGTACTTCATCGTAGTGCATGAGACTATCCCAAAGTCTTTGGAATTTTTCGCCTGATAGCCTCTTCATTTCTTATTTTTCCCTTGTGGTCGGGATGCTACTTATTAGATCTGCTTGCTTCAATTTTTCTACTTGGTTTTGTAGATTCTAAATGAGAGAAACAAATCTCTTAGATTTTTGAACTTCTTCTGTTGTAACTGTCTTGTACGATTCCTTGAGTGCTTGTTGTGCTACTTCCTTTTATGTGTAAATTTTGTGGGTGACGCTTTACCCTATTATGTGAGGACTTGCGAGTGCCCAATCGGAATAGATGCCTTTGAATGACCCATTAAAAATAGCGTACCGTTTTTTCTTACCAATGCTTGAGTTATGTACTATTTCTTCAACGTCTTCTTCCATTTTTTTAAACTCATTTTCTCGGGTGAAGGTGAATATGATGCTTGGGTTTTTGAAGTTGATGGTTTTGACGGTGTTGGTGTTCTGGTTGATTCTGAAATTGATTCTGAACTTGATGTTCGGGTCAAATATTGTATAGTATTGGCTATTTATTCGTCTTCTTTTCTGATGGTGGCTAATTATTTTTCTAAAGAGATGCGTTGCTCTCTTTTTTGCTGAAGTTGATGTTGAGCATGTTTTATTGTTCCTTTCATTCTCTGGTGAGGGTGTCTACAAAGGTGTTGTTTTTACTTTTGATGTATTTGATGTATGGATGAAACTAGTGTAGTTATAGTTGCCAACGGATGAGTCGACCTCTACAATAGTCTTCTTGAAGCTTATATTTCCAAAATCCCGTCACATATTTTGAGTCTGTTCGTAACTCAAATCTTGTTTGTAACATGTCAATTTTCCATTTTTTTAGAGTTTTTAAACACGTAAGTGCTTCTTTTTTATGAGTACTATATTTTTGCTCCGTTTCTGAAAATGTTCCAAAAATATATTTACATAATTTAGACTTGTATATTTCTGTTTTTAAAATAGATGTCTGCTCATTGCTTAAAAAAGCTAGTTCTGATGTTTGTAATACTTAATTAAATAGTACTGGGTCAGATTGAGGAAATTGCTTTCCATCAATACACAATGCTGATTTAGATAATGCTGAATCTGATTGAGGAATTTGACTTCCATCAATACATAATGCTGATTTAGAGAGATTAGATCGAGGGACTGGAATTCTATCAATATCTAATCCTAATAATTCTTTTTCATTCTGAATAGCCTTCGTACATCCTGCCCAAGTGTCGTCGGATGTATTTGTTTCAATGATCAAAAAATCTTTTATTTTCGGGTTATATATTTCCGGTAGACATTGTACAGTTGTTTTAATGCGTTGTACAAGTTGGGTGTCGGATGGTGTCCATTCCCAACAAATTTTTTCAGAAATTTTATTTTGTAAAGCTTTTCTTTCTTTTGCTAAATTTTTCAAAAATCCTTGTTCGGCTATATAATTCAAACATCCTAAAAATCTTTAAATTTATTTTCAATCTTCTAGTTTATCTGGAAAAAGTTTTAATTTTTCTTGTGTGTTATTTGTTAGAGAAATAACTCCATTTTTTGCAATTTTTAATCCCAAATATTCTACTTCATTTTGAAGCAGTTTAGACTTCTTTTGTAATAAAACAAAACCTTTTTCTTTTATTATTTTTAAAACTGTTGATACTGCTTTTATGTGTTCTTGTTTGTCTCCTTTAGTAAAAACAATGATATCGTCAATGTATGCTAAAAAAAAATTCTAATCCTTGTAAAATGTTGTCCATAAAACGTTGATAAATTGATGGTGTCTGTTTTAATCCAAATGGTAATACATTCCACTCATAATGTTTTTGTGGAGGACATGAAAATGTCGTTAATGGTTTTGTTGATTCATCAAGTCTTAGGTAGTGTTTGTTTTTCTAAAATATGTCTGAACAACCTCTTATATCTGATTCGGTCAGATTTTTGGCAATTTTGGTTGTTTGTTTTTTTTCAGAGATCAGAGCCTTAAAAGTCTGAAAAATATCTGATTCGGTCAGAGGTTGGCCTACTTCTGATTATCTCTGAAAGACCACATAAAAAGAAAAGGATCATCGGAATGGTACGGTGGTGAAGAGGTTGGCCGGAAGTTGATCGGAGTGGTGAAGAGGATCATCGGAATGGTGCGGTGGCTCGTCGGAGTGATGATCGGAATCAACCGGAGAGAGATGAAGATCTTCTTCTCCACCGTCTTCCATTTTCTTCAATTAATCATCATTATCATCGTTATTGTTTCTTCTCCAATTACTCGGTGTGTATTTTTATTCATGCCCACATGGCTGGAGAAAGAGTAGTTATGATGGGTTATGATGGCTTGACACGAATACATGTTAAGGCTACCTAACGTGAATGATGACCACAAAAAAGAAAAGAAAAAAAATAATACAAACAAGGCTAGTAGGCTACTCTTTCTCCTTTATTTTAAATTTCTAAAAGTTTATTCTCTATATAAATACAAAATTTTGATTTGAAATGGTAGTACGGTAAACTAAAGATATTCAGACATTTTTGAAAAACAAACAGTCTAATATAATTCAGATTCAGACTTCTGAACCACCTATTAAGATTCAGAAGTGACATTCAGATTCAGACAAAAAACATCTGAAAAAACAAACAGCACCTTAGTTGCCAATATCTTGATTTAGCATCAAATGTGCTAAAATGTGTATTTCCTTTTATTTTTTCTAAAATATAATCATTTCTTGGTAATTTATAGGAATCTCATATAGTTTCTACATTCATCTTTTTATAATTTATGACCATTCGTCTTTTTCCTTTTTTAATTTCATTGTTATTTTTGACATAAAATGCCAGTGCTGAATGAGGACTTAAACTTTCTCTTATTATTCCTTTGTCTAGTAATTGTTGACATTCTTCTTTGAATTTTTTAACGTCTTTAACACTATAAGGTATTTTATTTGGTATATTTATTTCTGATAATGGATCTTTTAATTTTATAGATACTAATATATTGTTAGTATTATAGCATCTAGCGGATTTTCGCTGCATACTTCTTTTAATGCTTCTTCTATGTGTTCTCTTTTCATTATTAATAATATTTCTATTCGAAATTTTATATTTCGTGCTAGCATTCTTATATATTCTATTTGTGTAACTATTGGTTTTGTCACTAATTTTCCGGTTTCCATATTTCTTATAATGACGGATTTATCAGTTTGAGTAAAAGGTTGGTATAATTTAAAAAAATTGTTTCCAATTATTAAATCTACACCTGAATCATGCATATAAATGGTTGGTGCAATAAATCTTTCTTGGTTAATATATATTGGAACCATTATTCCAACATACCATATTTTTTGTACTGATTTATTTGCTACAACTATTTTTGTTGGTTTTACTAATTTTTCCAATTTTCTCAATATTTTTCGTTTACCAAAACATATCGAGGCTCCGGTATCTACATATGCAATTTTTTTTTTTCGATTGTTACTTCAATGAATGTTGCATTTGGGCTATCTATAGATTTCATTAATAAAATGATGAATTAATCTGTTTCATAAAAGGGTTTTCCAAAATAATCAAAACTATCATTATCATCGTAATAATCATCTAGTTCTTCTGATTCATGTTCATAATATTTTTCCATTCTTTTATTATAATCAAAAAATTGTTTTTTCAATTCTTCTTCATTAGTCGAGTTTAAACTATATTCTTCTAGATATTCAACAATTCTCATTCTCAATATCATGAAAGCTAATGGATTTTTAATTTCTTTTGGAAATGGGGGTATGAAAACAACTTGAAGTGAATTAACCTCTTCGTATTTCCATATATTTTCCCATTTAGTTTGGTTGTAGCTAATTTAGTTCTTTTTTCATAGTATTTAGATAATACTTTAAAAATCAAATATGAATTATCGGTCTCAAATTCTAATTTTGATTCAAAACTTTCCTTTGTGTCTATTTGGATTTGTCGTTGCCATATTTTATTTTGAAATCTTCTTCTAGCTATATTATTTTAATAATTAAGTCCTTTATTATCGTTACTTTCTATTTTATTTGCTATAGGTAAATATAACTGTTCTAGTTCTTCTTTATTGTAATGATCTGGATTAATATATTCTAGTTGATAAACACATGTTTCAGCGTTAATAATTTGTAATTCTTGACTCAATTTTTCACTCATCTTATTTAGTAAATTTGTTTTAGAGTAGTTTTAAAGCATTTTCACAAATTATTTTTGTACTATAAAGTACTCGTAATCTTTTCATAAGATGTATTTTTTTCAAAAATATTTATTTCATTTTTTAATTCTATTTCAGTTTCCTTAATATGTGTTTTGGATTGTTTGATGATTTCACTTTGCTCATTAATTGTTTTTCGAAGTTCTTGTTGATACAAGCGCATTTTTAACAAATAACTAATTTTGACTTGATTATTTGTATTATTTTCATATTTTCTTTTAAACTATTCTTTAATGTTTTAAAATACCAATTTATATTAATATGTTGAAAACCAATGTACATTAACTTTTTATTTATTTTTATCTCGTTTTTAACAATTTTTATTTCTTGTAACATAGTTTTTCTTCGTGAATATAAAAACTTTAGGAAACGATTATGATATTGATTATAATTATTGTTCATTTGTATTTTTGTATCGCTCATATTCTTAGACTCAATGATCGTATCATTTCTTTCATTTGTTTTATTTATTTTAGTTTTTCATTTTTAGTATTAGAGGATTCTCCATTTGTTACTGAAATTGATTTTTCAATTTGTGGTATCCATACTGATGGTATATGAGATGTTGATTTTCTACTTCTTTCAATATATTTGTGTTTTGAAAATAGATTTGGTGTTTCAAGGTTGAGTAGTGGTTTAAAAAGTTTATCAATATGAATCTCATCGTTTGTTTTAAAAGTGATACTATGATGTGAGTTAGTGAGTGCATAGTTTATTTGATATGTTACTGTGAAAGGGTGATTTCCTTTGTACATAAACGTTCTTCTTAATAATTCATATTTAATAGTAATACTGTTATTTATATCTTTATCTTTTAAACTTAATCCCATTTGTATGTTAACATCAAATTTTATTTTACCTTCGGCTAAGTTTCATTTGCCTCTAACAATAATACTTTCTTCTCTATTGATAATTCTATCATCTCTTAATTCTAATTCAATAGGCGTGTTACAACCCATAAACGTACTTTTTAATATTACCTGTATAGTTGATATATAAATATATGCTATTTTGCTTCTATCTTTTTCATTCATTTGTTTTATTCGATTTTTTATTTGTTGTTTATTAATTATAGGAATAATAATATTGCCTTTTGTTTGTTCAATAGGAATTAGTTCTTCTCCAATAAGTTTTCCAAAATATATTATATTTTTTTGTGAAAATAATTCTCTAAGTGACCTTGAATAATCAAAATTATGTTTTTATGATATTGTAAAATTTGATCTTCTAATAGTTGTTTTATTAATAATAGTGTCTAACATAAATCCTGATTCATCTTCATTTTCATGAATAATAGAAATATCTTCTTTATTAATTGTTGCTAAATCTGACATATTTAATGACTTTTAATAAGTTAAAAAATTTTAAATTATACCTGCGTCCTAGCAAATTAATTCTTCTTGATGACTGATGTAGCTTTAGTTCTCGTCATTGCTTTTGATCTTAATGATTGCTTGTAATTCTTTTTATTTTCTTGATCGTCGACATCGCTATTTCTTCTTTATCGTGACTCTTTATCTTGATAATTAACTCTTGACATAACTCTTGATCTTGATTCTTTGTTGAGCTAATTAATTCATGACATAGCTCTGATACCAGAATTTGTAGCGGAATTCGCGGGCGAAAAATACTTGCGGAAATTAATTAATAATACGAAGACTGATCAAATAATTTGATTGTTGATGAAATTAATTCGGATGATAATTGAACGAATAGTTGCGGGTCCATGTGTTTATTCGTTTTATATGAATTGTTATACGAATTGTGAATTGGCAATTGATGAATGATTCATTAAAGGTGATGATTGATACTGGATGATAGTGATGATGGGGATAGGTTATCTGCTATTCAGAAATGAATTGTCGTTTCAACAGATGCGATCTGCTATTCGGAAACAAAGCTTCAACAGATAAGAGAGAACCCAATCTTAATTTAAACACGATGGTTTAACTCTTAAAAACGCATACATTCATTACTGAGGCTAGGCCTCTATTTATACAGAGATAAAGTAGGTAGAATAGTTCACACCTTACATTATTGCACATTAATAATTTACACATACCGCACTACTGGATGGCCGACAGGCCTTACATTATTCTTTCTAACATTATCACAAAAAGACAAACCTACATCGTCATTTCCTACGTATCTTCCCCAACGGCGTCGCCGTTCTAGCGTCAACCCCCCCCCCCCCCGGGCGGCATTTGCCAAGCCAAATAAACGTCGTGCATGAATTGTGTTTGTGTAATTATTTTATTATTTTATTAAAAAAAAAATAGCCGTTGGAGCCTACCCAACGGTTCAAAATTTGTTTTTTTAACCTACCTCTATTAATATTACCCTCATTTAATCATTTTCACACAACTTTCTTTAATTCTCTCTACAAAAATGAATCTGAATGGTTTTGAAAATAACTTTTTCGATGTCGATGACGAAACTGACATTTTCTTTTTGACGCAAGCTTATCAGTATCACCAATCGTTGCAACAACAAGAAACTCAGAGTTCACATACGCGTAATCCGATATACCGTGAACGTGATGTTGTTGAAGCACGTTTATTGGCCGACTATTTTGGTGATAATCCAAAATATCCTGAGGCCTATTTTAGACGTCTATATAGTATGAGTAAGAAACTATTTTTAGAAATAGTTAAAGGTAGTGAAACTTATATTTACGATCCTCTTCATGAGCATTTTAAATTCTTTGAAATCCGGCCCGATTGTACAAGTCAAATGAGTTTTAGTGTTATTATGAAACGCATTTTCGTCATTTTCCAATTGGCATACAACATATCACCTGACGAATTTGGTGAATATTTACAAATGGGTGAACATTGTGCACACGATTGTCTATATTTTTTACTATGTGTGTTATCGATTTGTTCATGCCTCCGTTATTCGACGGCCTTATTGATGACATCCCCCATGTGGCTCCGTTTGAAGTAAATGGAGTTACATATGAAAAAGGTATTACGTAACTGACGGGATTTACCCACACTATGCAACTTTTGTCAAATCATTTACGGTAGCATGAGATGAGAAACATGGACACTTTAAAAGACGACAAGAATATGCACGAAAGGTTGTTGGACGAGCTTTTGGTGTCCTGCAAGGACGTTGGGGAATTAGACAACTGGTGCGTTCTTTGACTATCAACAAGCTATGAAGATTCATGTACACATGCATCATATTGCATAACATGATTTTGAAAGATAAAAAATTTGCGATAAGTGAATTCTGTTGGGACAAGATTAATTAGGTCTCCTTATGTTTTAATGATGACAAATAAACCTTTGAAACACATAAAATTACAAACGTTAGCTAAAAACCAAACGACCTAACAACTGGGCCTGGCGCGCTGCTGGCGCTCCGACGCACCAGCCTTCTGTTAGGTTCGGGACAGTTTTTGAAAGTCGGTGTTAGTGCAAATATTACGATATTTAATCTATACAGTCTCGTTTGTTTTGATTGATGACAAACATGTAATTTGATACATAACGTAAAATATACAAGTTACTTGTAATCATATTTTGTCTCAACATACATTCAACACTGATCGGCGCATTTTACATACACCTTAATATTGTTTAATTGCTTAATTATGTATTGGTATTATCCTTTATATATGTTACTTTAAGGTGTTTTGTGTTTATGAAGGCTATGCGCACAAAGGAGCTAAACTTGGTGATATTACAAGTTTAATATAAAGACATAAGAGATTTGGACGTTGTTGCACTATTTTGGTCATAATTTCTTCGTCCGAGCTCCGTTTTAAGTGATTCAAAAGCCACGGAAAGAGAAAATAAAAAGCTACACTTTTAAGTCATAAATGGGACAAAAAGCTGGATTAAATTCGTGCTTATTTCTGCTGGAACAGCCAGCTCGTGGTACTAACACTTGGGCTCAAATTTATCAAATGAGAAAAAGACCCAATGGACTTCTTTTGGCCTAGACTTGGACGCAGCAACAAATAGTAAAGAAAGGGGCCTTTGGCCTGTTTGTTCGAGGAGTAGCCAGCAAGAAAGAAACGAAGGGTTTTATCCCTCATATATACATTCGACAGAAAAGAAAAGGGGGAGGGATGTTCAATATACACAGCCGTCATTTTTATTCGCAAAAAGCAATTCTCAGCAGCAACATTTGATTTACATACGAAGATCAAATAAGGATTCTTATTTATTTTTACTCGGCAAACATGCAAATCAAAACAAATACGATGAGGTCTACCATTGTGATGCGCGGCTAAACCTTTTTGTAATCTCTCCCGGTAAAAGCTATATTTGGTTTGATTATGTGTATGGATTCTACATTGTCTGTCATACATTGATTCATATGATTTTAATGCATATCTTTTATTTGATTTCAATGTTTTAATATAATTAGTTGATTGAATTATCGTAAGACAAGTTATTGCGAGGCAACGATTCGTGCCGAGTCCAACTAGTTAGGGATTAAGACGGTCGTGTGGTAAACATAACTTGTGCCCAAAATTGTTCTTTTCAATTAATACAAAGCAAACATTAGTCATAATCCATAACTTAGTTATATTAATATATCCGGAGCCGGGAGGGATTGCTTTTTATCCAACTGTTGACAAACCTTACTTTTATTTGCTTCTTTATTTTTATTGCTTATTTACTTTCTAGTTAATTAGTATTTTAATTATTAAGTTATTAAACCAAACAATCAATCAATTATTTATTTCGTTAAACTTAGCTATAACCACATACTCCTCGTGGATACGATACCCGCTTGCCCTATCTAGTATAAGGTAATTAGGTTTATTTTTGATCGGTACAACGACACCGGTCAAATTTTGGCGCCGCTGCCGGGGAGTTAGTGCGCTTATAGATTATTTATTTATTATTTTTTAATTTTGTTTTAAATTAGTTGTTTTTATTTTTATTATAAAAAAAACAAAAAAACAAAAATATTTTATTTTCTGATTTTAGTTTGTTTAAATTGTTTAGTTCGTCTTTACGCCTTTTTTTTTAGTGGTTCATTTGCAGAGTTAGATTTCTTGTATGCGTACAAGATATTCCGGACGCACATCACCACTTGCTTTTGACGCGGAAATTGAGAAGACAGCTAGGAAGAATCGTGTGTCACAGCGAGCAACCATTACATCTTCGTCGGGGAATATAGATTTGGAAGATACATATTTGGACAATTTTGAAGGTGAGAATTCGGAGAGATTTTCTGAAAGTGAAGCCGAGTCTGAAGAAGAAGTGAAAATTGTGATCATGGCAAGAGGAGTTGATACTTACTATAGGCCGGGAACATTTGAGGATCCAACACCAATCGTTTATCGCACAGGTGATAATGTTCCAACTTTTAATTTGAAGCATTCAATTTTAAATATTTTACCTACATTTAGAGGGTCAACAATTGAAGAACCATATGATTTTATTTCTGAATTTTTCGCAATTGCTGACACCCATGAGATAACTGGTTTGACTAAGGATGACATTAGGTTACGTTTGTTTCCATATACACTTAAAGATAGAGCTAAGCATTGGTTTAATTCTCTTCCACGCCAAAGTATTACCACTTGGGCGGATATGCAAAAACTATTTTTGGAAGAATTCTATCCAATTAGTAAAACAAGTGATGTTAGAAACAAGATAAAAGCTTTTCGTCAAATTCCAGGTGAACTTTTTCACGAGTCGTTTGAGCGGTTAAATGATTTGTTAAGGTCATGTCCTCATCATGATATACCTAAATGGGAACTTGTGAAAATATTTTATGATAGTTTGGATGCATCAAATAGACAATTTTTACTAGCTGCTAGTGGTGGTCTTTTCTTAACTCGTCCAAGTGACGAAGAATGGACATTTTTCGGTACGCTGAGTAAAGGTTCTAAAACCCAAGCTTCAGTGGATCGAACAAACAACCACTCTTCTTCTATTAATTCAGTTTCAAACCCAGATGGCTTTCAAAAAGAAGTGAAATCTGAAATAGGTGAACTAAATAAAAAGTTTGATCTTTTACTCCGAAATATCGGGAAGGGTAGTTCAAATGTTTCGCAGGTACAAGAATCTTGTTCGATGTGTGGAGATCCTCGTCACCTGGCTAATAGATGTCAATCTTCGGGATCACCACCACCATATGACGAACAGGTATATGAAGCATATGGAAGTCGTCCGAGAAATGACCCATTTTCTGAGAGTTACAACCCGGGATGGAGAAATCACCCTAATTTTAGGTGGAGGACTGAAGATGAAACTCGCCCAAATAATGCACAACAATCTAACTCGGGCTACAAACCGAGATATGAGGGGGGCGGGTCATCAAATTATCAACAACAACAACGTTCTTACCAACAAAGGCCACAACAAGGTGACAACCAACACTCAAGTTTTGAACAAAAACTTGAGAAGTTTATGGATTCAATGGTGAAATCCAACGATGTGGTCAATCAAAGATTCGAGAGCACCAACAAATCTATTGCAGCTCTTGAAAGACAGGTTGGTCAGTTGGCAGACCAATTGAACAAAAGAGATGACGAAAAGCTACCGAGCTACACCAGTCTCAATCCGGCTCACAAGAAGAATGGAAATGAGCATGTGAATATGATTACATCTCTGCGTAGTGGTAAGACTTACAACAACAAGGTAAAAATCCCAGGTACGTCTGAATTTACACAAGATGATGTGGATTTTAATACTGAAAATGAAAATGTTGTTGATTTTGATAAAGTTGAGAATGATGAACCGGAACATATAATGGTAGATGAACTTAAAAAGGATAAAAGTATTCAAAACCCACTAAAAAGCCCTTTTGAAACCACTGAATCACCTAAAGTTGGGGAGGATGGTGTGAAGAACACTACAACACCATACCCTTCGGCTTTAGAAAAACCGGCTTCTATGCCATTTGGGAAAAAGGGGCCTCATTCGAAAGATATGTGGGAAACTTTTAAACAAGTAAAAATAAATCTTCCACTTATCGATGCAATTAAGCAAATTCCAGCTTATGCTAATTTTTTAAAAGATTTGTGCACTCAAAAGAGAAAGCTTAAAGCATCATTGCCTAAAAAGATTGATTTAACTGAACATGTGAGTGCTGTTTTGTCTAGTCCTCTTCCTCCTGAATTTAAAGACCCAGGAGCACCTTTAATTTCTGTAATGGTAGGTAACATCATCATTAAAAAGGCACTCTTGGATCTTGGAGCAAGCATTAATATACTTCTGGCTAGTTTTGTTGATCGGTATGATTTAGGAACTCTACGACAAACAGATACTATTATTTCTTTAGTTGATCGATCAACTAAGATTCCTAGGGGTATATTGGAGGATGTGATTGTCAAAGTTGATGATTTTTACTACCCGGTAGATTTTCTTGTGATGGACACCGAACCATCATACAAGGATACTCAACCGACCATTATTCTTGGTCGCCCTTTCTTAGCCACCATTGATGCTAGGATTAATTATCGAACAGGCGCCATGGATATTGCCTTTGGTAATAGGAAGCTTCGACTTAATGTGTTTAATTCATTGAATTCTCCTACTTTAAATGAGTGTTACCAGGTTGATACTATTGATGAGGAAGTTCAAAAGCATGCACCTCGTATGCTTAAGGACAACCTGTTTGAGTTGTATTTTTCAGGTGAAAATGAAGAGCTTCTTGAAGTGGAGGAAGTGAAACAAATTGAAGAACACGTGGTGAAATCATTTGACCAACAAAAACCACCATGGTCTCATAAAGTGGAGGCATTAGCACATAGTTTTGACACGGCAACAAAGCCGTCATTGGAGATACCTCCAACACTTGAATTGAAACCTTTACCATCTCATTTAAAGTATGCATTTTTAGGTGATAATGATAGCTTACCTGCTATAATTGCTTCTGATCTTTCAGGTTTACAGGAGGAAGCATTACTGAAGGTGCTCACCAAGTATAAAGAGGCAATTGGATGGACAATAGCAGATTTGAAAGGGATAAGTCCATCATTATGCATGCATAGGATTGTCACAGAACCTGAAATAAAGCCATCTCGAGGTGCTCAAAGGAGGTTGAATCCTAATATGAAAGATGTGGTGAAAAAGGAGGTGCTAAAATGGTTGGACGCGGGGATCATTTATCCTATCTCAGATAGCGAGTAGGTAAGTCCGACCCAGAAGGTGCCGAAGAAAGCGGGCATCACCATTGTTGAAATGGATAATGGGGAAAAACTCACAACTCGGCCGGTAACGGGTTGGAGAGTCTGCATTGACTACCGTAAGCTTAACGCCGCTACTTCGAAAGACCACTTTCCTTTACCATTCATTGACCAAATCATCGAGAAACTATCAGGTCAGAAATTTTATTGCTTTTTGGATGGGTATTCAGGTTATAATCAAATACCCATCCACCCCGAGGACCAAGCCAAAACGACTTTCACCTGCCCATATGGCAGATTTGCATTCCGAAGAATGCCATTTGGTTTATGTAATGCACCCGCTACTTTTCAGCGTTGCATGATGAGTATTTTTTCTGATATGGTAGGAGAGTCATTAGAAATTTTTATGGATGATTTTTCTATATTTGGTCAATCTTTTGAGGGTTGTTTGGGGCAATTAGAAAATGTTTTAAAAAGGTGCACCGAGACTAACCTTGTTCTTAGTTGGGAAAAGAGTCATTTTATGGTTCGGGAAGGAGTTGTTCTAGGGCACGTTGTCTCTGAGAAGGGATTCGAGGTTGACCGTGCCAAAGTACAAGTAATTTCCACACTCCCACCACCTACTAGTGTCAAAGGGGTTCGCTCATTTTTAGGACATGCTGGCTTTTATAGGAGATTTATTAAAGACTTTAGTGCAATTTCAAAACCTCTATGTAATTTGCTTTCAAAAGATGCATTATTTGACTTTGATGAATCATGTATAAAGGCCTTCAACTTGCTCAAACAAAAACTTATAGAAGCCCCCATTTTACAGTCACCTGACTGGACTAAACCTTTTGAAATTATGTGTGATGCAAGTGACTATGCAGCAGGGGCAGTTTTGGGGCAACGGGTGGAAAAAAAACCCGTTGTGATTTATTATGCTAGTAAAACCTTTTCGGATACTCAATTAAATTATACGACTACCGAAAAAGAGTTACTTGCTGTTGTTTTTGCCCTTGATAAATTTCGTTCTTATGTTTCGGGTTCTAAGGTTATTGTATTTTCTGACCATAGTGCCTTAAGACATTTATTAGCGAAGAAAGATGCAAAACCTAGGTTGATTAGGTGGATTTTATTGCTACAAGAATTTAATCTAGAGATTCGTGACAAAAAGGGTTGTGAAAATGTTGTCGCGGATCATCTATCTAGAATTACTCCACCTCCATTTAACCCTGCTGATGCTATTAAGGAAAGCTTTCCTGACGAGAGTTTATTTTCTATTTTAAAACTTCCTTGGTATGCTAATATTGTTAACTATCTTGCAGTTAAAAAGCTTCCAGAACATTGGTCTAAGCAACAAAAGAATTACTTCTTTTCACAATTGAAGTATTATATTTGGGAAGACCCTGAGTTATATAAGATGTGTGCGGACCAAGTGATTCGTCGTTGTGTCCCCGACCATGAACATATGGATATTCTAGCTCATTGTCACTCTTATGCTTGTGGGGGACACTTTAGTGCAAAGAAAACTGGGCATAAAGTGCTTCAAAGCGGTTTCTTTTGGCCAACAATATTTAAGGATGCACATTTATTTGTTAAATCATGTACACGTTGCCAACAAGTAGGGGGTATCACTAGGCGTGATCAAATGCCAATGAACCCCATACTTGTGGTTGAAATTTTTGACGTGTGGGGAATAAACTTTATGGGACCATTTCCCACCTCATATGGCAACTTGTACATCTTAGTGGCCGTTGATTATGTGTCCAAGTGGGTCGAAGCCGAAGCCACTAGGACGAATGACCATAGTGTAGTTTTAAAATTTGTCAAAAAGAATATTTTTGTGAGACATGGAATTCCTAAAGCTATCATTAGTGATGGGGGTTCCCATTTTAAAAACTTTAAGTTTGGAAAATTACTTAAACACTATGGTGTTAATCATCGGATTGCCACTCCATATCATCCACAAACAAGTGGACAAGTTGAAGTGTCAAATAGGGAAATTAAACGGATTTTAGAAAAAACTGTTCGTACTGATCGCAAAGACTGGTCTCTACGACTAGATGATGCGCTTTGGGCGTATCGAACGGAATTTAAAACCCCTATTGGCATGTCACCTTATAGATTTGTTTATGGTAAAGCTTGTCACTTACCTGTTGAACTTGAGCATCGTGCAGAATGGGCTATTAAACAGGTGAACATGGATTTGGATGAAGCTGGAATCGCAAGGAAGCTTCAATTGTCAGAACTTGATGAAATACGGCGAGATGCATATGAAAGTTCAAGAATATACAAGGACAAAACCAAAGCTTTTCATGATCGACATATTTCCAAGAAATCCTTCACGGTAGGTCAAAAGGTTTGGTTGTTTAATTCTCGTCTTAAGCTTTTTCCAGGTAAGCTCAAGAGCAAGTGGACGGGTCCATACGTTGTGACACAAGTTTTTCCACATGGAGCGGTGGAAATAAAAAACATGGACAGTGGTGAACCTTTCAAGGTTAATGGACATCGACTCAAACCATACATCATGTTGGAAAATGGTAATGTGGAAACTGTCGAGTTGGTTCACTTGGAGCCATCTCAATCTTGCAATTAACTCCAACGAGGTACTGTCTGGCTGAAGACGTTAAACTTAGCGCTATTTGGGAGGCAACCCATGTTTGTTTAAAATTTTTTCTTTATTTTATTTTTTTGTCAGGTCGTGAATACGGCGTATTCCACTTCCATAGATACGGCGTATTCACCCTCTAACATGTATTTTATTTCTTTATTTATTTTACTTTGTTGAACGTTGTGGGTGTGTTCACTATAAACCCTCACGAGACTACAACTCGTCCACTCGGCTACCGAGGGGTTTAAAGGCTTGTTGCATACGCTAAATGCAACCGTGATTCCTACGAAAGTGAGTTTTAGGAAATTTATTTTTATTTTCATTTTTCTTTTTCTTTTTCAAATCATTAATTTTTAACTAAATTTCAACTTGGAGTTTGCATTGGGGACAATGCAATGCTTTAAGTTGGGGAGGGGGGGGGGGGGTACCATAATATTTTAATTAGAAAATGTGGTTAAAAATGCGAAATTTAAAAAAAAAAAAAAAAAAAAAATTAAAAATGTTCGCATTGTTTAAAAAGCTTTGTGCTAATTTGGACGTGAGAAGCCTCTTCTACACGTATTTGTTAAGTTTTGCAGATTTTGGAGATAAACATTTTGATCATACTATGTCACGAGATAAAGATCCAACCACAAGTGCTTAATCAGGTGAACCCGCTCCTTTTTATTTTATTTTTGGTTGAATTATTTGATTTGAATTTTGCATAGTGTGTGCACTTAGTTAGTTCACGTGTAAATTTAGTTTTTGCATATTTTTAGTTTACATAATCAAACCATTAAATCAAGTTTCCCTAATTTACTTTTCACTTGGAAGAGGAAGAAAAAGAAAATGTTTTGATAATTTTTTTTTTTTTTTTTTTTTTTGCATGTGAATTGGACAGTGTACGACACATAAGAGAAATCTTTCATTTTTGCAATTATGTGCCGTCACTGGCTACGATAGTTTATTTGAGGATTGTATTTACTGTATAAGCTCTTAGAAATTGAAGGATTAAACTGGTGAGAGTTCTGAGCCTTTGTTGACTGACACATCCAAAATCAGTCTTATATTTCTTTTCGTGAGTGATAGTCTTCCCATGCGATGTCATCTAGAACTTGCACTTAGTCTCTTCAAGATTGCATTAATTATGTATGTACAACGCATGATGATGGCACCTAGGATTTAACCCCGTTTTAGCCTGCTTTTGTTACATTGACTTCATTGGTCAAGTAATTGCCCCTACCCTTTTGTTGCACTCATCTTTAGTGCAAGATACCCCTAGTGAACCCTTCTGAGCCTACCTTTTCGTTTTGTTTACACTCCATTAAATATGTTACACCCAAATCGCCTTAGCCCCCCCCCCCCCATTTGTGCACTCATTTTTAGTGTACGTACCCCTTGTGAAAAATATATAAACCCTTAGTTAATTGTTTATTTAGTTACATGGTTGCTAAGTCGAGTTGTATACAGTTTTGGGATGATTGAGATTCATGGTAGCATGGTTATTTATGGAGAAATGGGGAAGAATGTCAATTTATTGCCCCCGCGTACGTTAATGTCTAAGTGCTCCATGTGTATTGATCCTCCTAATTTGGGTCGCTAGTATTATGATTTTATGTTATGTTCAAGTTATCATGTGTTATGTATTATGTTAAAGCAGATTAAAACGATGGCAGAGCAAAAGTAATGAAAAAAAAAATTTAAAAACATACGGACTGCCATCCTGCTTATGTTTAAGTCAAGAAAGAGTCGAGAAAATTAAAGAAAAAGTTGTTTTATTGTTTTTTGTTTGTTATTTATTGTGTCTTGGCTTAGCAACGCCACGTTTATACATGTAACTATTTAGATAATTAACTTGGCACCAGTGAAAAAATCCCCCATTATCCTAAACCGTTTTTCCTTACCCTACACCTTACGTTATAACCCATTATAAGACCATCTGAGTTGTGCATGTGTAATCTTAAGTAGTGGCGAATGAGACTATTTGCAAGCCTATGGAGAATCATCTCTTGAGGAATGACAATGAGTGAAACACATAACCCCATTAAACACTTGAGAGATGAGTGATTATCCTTGTGAGGGCCTTCAATTCTAAGTTGCTTTATCTTTAAGTTGATTATCGTTCACTATTAGTTGCAAATGAAGGAAATTATCGGTGTGCTTGTTCTGTACTTTGAAGATCCATGTGCTTAAAATGATTTCTATCTAAACTATTTTTAATTTCTTTCTCGGGACGAGTAAGAGTCAAGTTGGGGAGGTTTGATCGGCGCATTTTACATACACCTTAATATTGTTTAATTGCTTAATTATGTATTGGTATTATCCTTTATATATGTTACTTTAAGGTGTTTTGTGTTTATGAAGGCTATGCGCACAAAGGAGCTAAACTTGGTGATATTACAAGTTTAATATAAAGACATAAGAGATTTGGACGTTGTTGCACTATTTTGGTCATAATTTCTTCGTCCGAGCTCCGTTTTAAGTGATTCAAAAGGCCACGGAAAGAGAAAAGAGAAAGCTACACTTTTAAGTCATAAATGGGACAAAAAGCTGGATTAAATTCGTGCTTATTTCTGCTGGAACAGCCAGCTCGTGGTACTAACACTTGGGCTCAAATTTATCAAATGAGAAAAAGACCCAATGGACTTCTTTTGGCCTAGACTTGGACGCAGCAACAAATAGTAAAGAAAGGGGCCTTTGGCCTGTTTGTTCGAGGAGTAGCCAGCAAGAAAGAAACGAAGGGTTTTATCCCTCATATATACATTCGACAGAAAAGAAAAGGGGGAGGGATGTTCAATATACACAGCCGTCATTTTTATTCGCAAAAAGCAATTCTCAGCAGCAACATTTGATTTACATACGAAGATCAAATAAGGATTCTTATTTATTTTTACTCGGCAAACATGCAAATCAAAACAAATACGATGAGGTCTACCATTGTGATGCGCGGCTAAACCTTTTTGTAATCTCTCCCGGTAAAAGCTATATTTGGTTTGATTATGTGTATGGATTCTACATTGTCTGTCATACATTGATTCATATGATTTTAATGCATATCTTTTATTTGATTTCAATGTTTTAATATAATTAGTTGATTGAATTATCGTAAGACAAGTTATTGCGAGGCAACGATTCGTGCCGAGTCCAACTAGTTAGGGATTAAGACGGTCGTGTGGTAAACATAACTTGTGCCCAAAATTGTTCTTTTCAATTAATACAAAGCAAACATTAGTCATAATCCATAACTTAGTTATATTAATATATCCGGAGCCGGGAGGGATTGCTTTTTATCCAACTGTTTACAAACCTTACTTTTATTTGCTTCTTTATTTTTATTGCTTATTTACTTTCTAGTTAATTAGTATTTTAATTATTAAGTTATTAAACCAAACAATCAATCAATTATTTATTTCGTTAAACTTAGCTATAACCACATACTCCTCGTGGATACGATACCCGCTTGCCCTATCTAGTATAAGGTAATTAGGTTTATTTTTGATCGGTACAACGACACCGGTCAAACACCTCTCTACTTCTCAAGTTCTCGTATGGTACAACACAGGTTCGTACATGTTTGTTATGTGGCATTATGATCAAACCCTTTAACAAACCATTTAGAATGTTTAAAATACGTTTAGAGTCATTAAGTATTTTAAAAGGTTAACCATTCTACTTCGAACCTCATTTTACATTTTGCATATACAAGTACTTTTACTTGAACATCATGTTTCCTAAGTTGTATTCATGTCAAAATAGGATAAGTGCACTTTAGGTGTCAAACTAAGACAAATGTGTTTACTTATAAAAATGATGTCAATGACATAATATCTTAAGTCCTATAATAGAATAAATAGTTTAACATTTTTAGTAACGCATAAACTAACATGGTACAACTTGGTAGACATATATTAGTTAGCTAGTATATACATATACATTTACAAGTTACATTCATATACATTTTAATTCTAAATTTGGAAAATGTACTATGACATCATGGCATGCATCACTTTGAAATCTTTAGAAGATTTTGAAGATCCTATTAATATATTGGTAAGATCTTTACACAATGAAAAAGATATGGAAATATCTTGGTTAGATTTAATGAAGGTTTAGGAAGATTGTCTGTCAGGTTCCCACGGAACCAAACTCATACACGGACGGATCCCTTAAATTGGATCCGTCCCATCTGTGGGTTAAAAATCCTGTTGGCTATAAATAGCAGCCCGTTGTTTACCCATTTAGACATCACTTGAACATACATTCTCTCTATCCTTTTGCATACACTTAGATAAGTAGATAACCATGTAGTAACTGATGCGTGGTTTTGCGACCTTACAACAGGTTTTACCTCTCGAGGGATCTCAAGAGGCTTACAACCCCACCAGGCAGTGTACCTGACCGATGTAGTATAGTGTAGTGGTAAGTACGGGGGATTGATCGTTCTCCACAGGGAATAGTGTCGTTAGGATTGAAAAACTACTCTAATAGGTCTAGGGGTGAGAGAAGATTCTTTTTTGTGTTTTTATAATTTTATGAAAGCAAGTAAAATCTCGGGTTTGAAAGAGTGGGCGGAATTAGTTGCTAGTCAACTAACCCAAGTAACTACGAATGCAAATAAAATAAAATAACTAAAAATAAAAAGGTGGTAAAACTTATATGGAGAGAAATGTGTTTACTTAGATTTCCTTACTCCCTAACTATCTTTTACCGGTTGATTAGTGTGCATTAATTGCGTGGATGACGGGTGTATTCCTTAATACCAATCGTGGGGTGGCGTACGTACTTCCCCAACTCTACAAGCTCCTACTTCACTCCTATGTCGAGCCGGCTAGGAAGCTCCTAACATGGGATCACTAGAATTCGCTTGTGCATTAAATACAACCATAAAAACTTTAGTACGCATTGGTTCATGTTTCTTAAGACGTTCAAGCAAGTTACCGAATAGGAGGTTAGCCAGTTTTCTTAAGCCTAACATAGATAAACAATCATCCAATACAACTAATAACACACTAATAACCAACAATCAATAGCTAGGTTTCATTAGATCTAAGCAAACACAAGATAAATCTAGCCTAGCATGTTAATCAAAAGACAAGAACAAGATATAATCAAACAACACATAGACATATTGAATGATTAAACGATTACTTATCTTCAATTAAACATGGGAGATCTAAGGGTATGAAAACCCTTAAAAATGGCAGAAATTCGTCTTAGGGTTTCTCCTCCAAAGTTACACACAATAAGTTCCACACTAATGACAAAAAATTGCAAAACTATATATAGAGTTTAAGGGCTGACGGCGTCACGTTATAGATCCTGACGCCGTCACCTCGCCGCTTTTAGGGTTCCCGGATGGCCTTCCTGACGCCGTCCCTCTTTAATGCTCCAAAATCCGCTCTGGCCTATCAAGGGGTGACGCCGTCAGAAATGGGCTTGACGCCGTCCCTCTTTAGCTTAAACCGTGACGACCTTGATCACTTCAAAGGGTGACGCCGTCAGATTTTTCATGCAAAATTCTCTGGCTTATCATGAGTAATTTTCACATCCACCTCTTTTGCCAAGCCATGACGCCGTCTGGACCAATTCCTAACGCCGTCAAAGGTACTTTCCAGCATAATTTTGAGACTTTTTCATTTTCTTCACTTTTATGCTCCAAAAACGTCCAAAATACTTCCTTTTCCAGATTTCTTCTCAAAAGTACCTAAAATGACAAAAGGAACGATTTAGGGCAATATTTGATCAAATAAATACGATTTAGGGCTTAAATGACCCCCTAAAAGCGGTACACTTTTTGCTTCATCAAATACCCTTACACTTGAGATTTGCTTGTCCTCAAGCAAATGCGCTTTTATTCTAATCAAAATACAAGTTAGGGGTCATTTAACACTAATATAAAAGTAATTACAACAAATAGTCGTTCCACTTTAATCATAATAAGCACGGAGATTACAAACTAGCACCTCACAAGTAGTGTTTAGATACTCACATCTCTCAAGTGTCATCAAAATAAATCTCATAAATGAAAACGGATAATATCTCTCACTACCTGTCATAGCAAATAGATTACCATAGGCTTGGGAAAGGATCAAAAACCTCCTCCACTAGGCGTAAGCACCTAAGATAAACTATCAAAGAGGGCTTTTAAACGGGTTATAACGTGAGGTGTAGGGATATGATAAACACGGTTTTGTTGGATAAGGGATATTTTACTGGTGGCGAGTTAAAGATCTTGATTAATTACATGTACTATACAATGTTGCTAAGCCAAGACTCGACTCAATCTTAAGCTAAAAACAAAATAACAAAAACATAAAACAAACATAAAATGAAACGGGATGGTAGTCCGTATGTTTTTTCTACTTTTCTTTTTCTCATTTTTTTTGTATTTTTCTTGATTTTTTCGATTTTTTTTTTTTTTTTTTTTTTTTTTTTTTTTTTTGTGCATACACTTTTGCCCTACCATCCAAAATAATACATCATAGGGGCGTTGCATTCCCCTTACACTTGAACTTTTACATAACTTTACAAATACTGTTCTAATGACTCGAATTAAGATAATCGAAAAACTTGTAGTACTTTTAAAATATTTAGCACATATGGGGGTAATAAATGATGTTCTTCCCATTACTCCATTACACTAGTACTTTACCCATGAGTCTCAATCGTCCCAAAACAATATGTACAAGGATATGACTCGACTTAGCAACCATGTAATCAATTAGATAATTAACTTGGGTTTAAACAAATGTTGTCACAATAATGCACTAAAGATGAGTGCATACCAGGTAGGCTAAGGCGATTTGGGTGTAGATTTAAGTGGTGTGTAAACAAATTCTTCCTTTAAGTAAAATGCTTAAAGGTCGAAACGAAAAGATAGGCTCTGAGGGGTGTACTAGGGGTATCGTGTACTAAAAATGAGTACAGCGCAAAGGGTGTGGGAGAATTACTTGACCAATGTAGCCAATGTAATTATAACAAAAACACAGGTGTAAAACAATGGGTTAATCCTAATGCCTCTTATCATGTAGTAAATCTAACTACACGAATGTAGTCTCACTTGTGGCCTCGGAATGGTCCTAACGCAAGTTCTAGAATCTAAGTGCTACCGGTACACACATCATAGCATAAATGCTTTTCCTACCAATTCTAGGGGCGAACCTCACATATTTGGGGGTGGAAAATTTTTTAGTGGTACGGTTTTCGGCTAGTCATATAACTCCTATCCGTGAGATGCTCATTAAGATCAAAGTTTCACTCCTAAATGTTGTAAAAAAATTTAAATTTGGCACTAAAATTGCCCTAACAGGTATTTATCTCAGTTTTATTACACATCTACTATTAAACAAACAAAAATCAAGCGCAATTGTATTCTCTAAAGTATCGTACTTTTACCCCCCCCCCCCCTTACACTTAAGATGAACATTGTCCCCAATGTTCAAATAACAAGATGTAAAAGCATAAAGTAAAAGAATGAAATCAAATACTCCCCTGATTCGCTCGGTGGATAATGTGGTAACACGGTTAGATCTTCTTCCAAGAGAATGTAGAAGCTTTACGACTAATGCATCGCCAAAAGCTTGATCCAACAAACATTTCCTTGTCCAAAATAACCTGTTAAACCTGAGAAAACAAACACGAAAACCTGCATAACATCGGCGGGATAAATTCTATATATAAGGATATAATGCTTGTGGAATGATTATTTTGCAGATTCCTGGAGATTATAAGTTAGAGATTTAATAAAAACTTTTTATGAAAACAAAACTTTCAAAATTTTCAGAAAATTAAACCTGACGCCGTCAGGTTGTAAAGCCTGACGCCGTCAGAAATGATCTGACAGAATTCTCATGTTACGTTTCCGGAAAATTTTTGGAAAAACCTATACCTTACTTCCTGGAATTCCTGCAAAACATCATTATGACTCGATACAAGCATTTGACTCAAACAATTACTAATATGTATGTTAATTTATTATTGTTATGATTCATGTTCATTTGTTCTTATAAACCGATTTGGATTTCCCTTACACTTATCTTTTGCAAAATACCTTTATATGTAGTTAAGACGAAGTTAAAAACAAGATAAAGCATTTTCACAATTTAGTTTTGAACATGAATCAATAATAATAAAAATTAAACATACATACGGAAGCAAATAAAATCAAACAAACAAATAAATAAACACACAAAGCAAATAAAGCTTGGGTTGCCTCCCAAGAAGCGCTTGTTTTTGTTCGAGTCACGAGCCTGACTCTACCCTTATTTAACGGAAATAGGGGAGGTTTTCCCTACACTTAGGGTTAAGTGCGGGTGATAGTAGCGATATACACCAGCTCGGTGGAAGTATGTCGCGAGAGGAAAGAGTGGTGGATGAGTTATATGCTCAAAGGGGTGTGCTCCTTTCATCATAACCTTACCTAGTTCACTTTGGTCAATGGGTGAATTAAAGTTATCTCCTAAAAAGGGATCATCTTCTATCAACTTCGAGAGATTCCTAGTTGGGAATCCATCTTGACCTAATAAACCCGGTTTAAACCCATAATGTTTCTTGTGATCAATCATGAATGGGTGATGTAAGTATGTAAGGTCATGGTTCACTCCTATATTAGCTTCCACTCCACATGGCCTAGAGTCTACTACTGATCCGTCCCGAAACACACTTATAATTAAACAAATGCAGTCTCAGAACCGGATGCTCGTGTGTAGTGTGAACCAGGCAAGTGATCACCTGGGTCGTTTCCCAACGAGGTGTGAATGGAAAACTGTGAAAAGCTTTGGATTAAAGTGATTGATGAATCAGATATTTTTGATTTTGCTTTTTTATACTAATGAACAATTTAAATATACAAAACAAATGTAACGCGATTAAAATTAAACTAAAACGCGCAACAGGAAATCTAAAACGGGACAAAAACAAAAATTTATAAAATTTAAAACCTAAAAATGTAAAATTACTTAAAACTTATTAAAAAACTTAAATTATAATTTTTTACACTTTTTATCTATTTATTATTAATTATTTATTATTTAATTACTTATTAAACTATTTTAAATTATAAAAAATACTAAATGAACAAGGAAAATTCTAAAACTTTTTCTAAAAATATTACTAAGTAAATAGAAACTAAGAAAATTATAAAAATGAAAATTACTTAATTAAAATTTAAAAAGATAAATTCTATTAAATAGAAGCTATCACTTTATTTCTATTTTTGATTTTCTTAAGGACTAAAAATATTTTTATATTTTTCCTAGATTAAAAATGACAAAAGAAAATTATGAAAATTGGATTTATATTTTTCTGATTATTTTTCTATTTTTTATGATTTAATTACTATTAAAAACTAATAAAAATGATTAAAAATATTAAAAGACTTAGGAAAATTATGGAAAATTACAGATAATTCTAAAATTTTATTAGAAAGATAAGAAAAATAAAAGCAGAAGTTCACTAAGCCTGATAAGCACTTTTGGGCTAATAAGCCCAAATTAAGCTAATAAGCACAAAAATTAATCAAATGCTCAGGACCAACTTAAACAACTACATTAAGCACAAAACAACTTAAAAAGCACAACTAAGGACAATAGGCAAGCCAAATAAGCACTTGGCAGTTGGCTTGGAAGCTTTTTAGAACCTAGGATTTTTCAAATGAAGCTATAGGCTAGTTAATAAGCTAAAAGCTACTGGACAAAGTTAAAATGGACTTAATTAACTGTAATGAAGCTGAAGTTATCAAGAAAAACTCATGGAATAAGCAGTAAAGCTCTCAATAAGCTATGGTCCAAATTAAGCTTCTGCTGTGGTGACTGGGTGACTTTTAAGGCTTTGAATAAGCTACTGAATAAGCTTGAAAGTGGAATACCAGATGTTGTGCTTAAAGACAGCTACTCAAACTATCTACAAACCAAAAATAGGAGCTTATGGACTTAATTAGCAGCTTAAAAATAAGCTGATAAAGAGGGTGTTTGACAAGGTCTGCTGATTTCCCCTGGTGCAGGGGAAATTAGCTGTTTTTGAGGGCTTATTTAAGGGCTCAAAAGGGTTCTAAAAATCTCAATAAAAATTCTAGCTAAAGATAAGCTGGGTGAGCTTATTAGTGCAAAAGAATCAGCTTAATTGGGCTTATGAGCAGTGAATGAAAATTCCTTGAAGATTCTAAAAACCCACAAAAAGACTGAGTAGCAGTCTGCTATACTGATGTGGTTGTGTTTTTGTGCACAACTTGTGCAGTTGGTCTAGGTGATTGGGGACAAACTAAATGGACTTTATGAAGTGCAAAAATGCCAAAGGCAAGGCCAAAACAAGCTAGTTGCTATGAGGAGCTTGTTTGAGCTTGTACAGGTCTGTTATGATCACAAGGGGTGTAAAATGGCTAAATCTAGTTAAATGACTGATCAAAGGTTGGAAAAAGCTTCTTAGGACTTAGATAAGCTTGTACAAAAGTGGGCTTGTGGTAATGTAACAGTAATCTAGTGTTTAGCTAGTGTGACAGAGTTAAACCAAACAGCCCTTTTGGGACTGTTATGGTATTTTTCTAAGTAAACTGATTGAGCTAAGCTCTAAAAATGAAATCTAGTGATACTATAAGTTATATTAAGCTATAAAATAAACTTTGTGACTTAGAATGAAGCAGTTTAACTCAGCTTGTATGTAAAAGCTATTTTTTTTTACTTTTCTAGGTTTTTAAGTGAAATGAATGACAAGGCAGTTTAAACTAAAGAAACTTGAATGAAACATGCTTGTGAACTAATGATAAGCTATTAATGATAAAGACAAGCTACAATAAGCTTATAGAACAGTAATAATAGAAAATTAAGAAAACTTGCAAATGGCTTACAATCGGATTGAACTTTGAAACAAGGAACCAAGATCAGAACCTATTCTAGCTTGTTAACACAAGCTAGAAAACTATACCCAGCCTTCCAAATTAGCTTAATATACCCCAGAGAGCTTATTTGACCCTTCAGTTGACCATCTTTGACTTTGATTCGAACTTGAAATTAAGAGCTAATTTATGCTATATAAACTCACATAAAGCTATGAATAGCTTATGTTAGCTTATAGTATGGGTGCTTGGAGCTTATGATGATAATGTAAGGAGCTTAAAGCTTATACGAAGTACAATATAACTTGAAACTTAAATATAATAGAGATTGAGTACAAGTAACTTGAAACTGGAATGAAACAACTGAAACAAACTTATATTGATGACTTAACTTGAAATTACAAAAGAGATACTTGAAATTGAAAATTGCGATTTAACTAAAATTAACTACTTACTTTTTAAAGCTTACATAGCATTCTATATATACTAATATGAAATGGGAAACCCTAAGTCGACATCTCTGAACACATCCCCACCCTTGAATTGCTCCAATTTCATCTCAATCGGCAACTTGTATTTTTGGCGGGAAATCAGGAAAGTGGGATTTTTATCTGATTTTGCTAGTGGGAGTGGGAGAGAAGCATTTAATGCTTTTGGCAATGTTAGGTAGTGTGTTTGGAGGGGGAATGATGTGGTGAAGCCAGCTGGGGTGTGAGGTGGTATGGTGACTGGTTTGTTTGGCGGTTCGAAGGTAGGGGATAAGTTTGACTGAAGGTCAAACTTTTTATTTAAATAAAAGTTGGGTCGGGTTTAGTTTTTATGTTGGGCTTGGGCTGGGTAAATGGGATAAGGGTTGGGTTTATTGGTTGGGTTGATAAAATGGGTTGGGTAGTGGTTTTATTTTAGTGTTGGATCCGGATTTTGGTTTATATAATCATAGGGACCAAACTTGTAATTTCTGAATTGTTGAGGGGCTAAATTTGCCAACTTCCCAAACTTCTTCAAGGGACTAAACCTGCCATAAAACAATTACACAAGGACCAAAGTTGTATTTTTTAGCATTTTATAAACTTTAGGGACCTAATATGTAAATTTGGATTTTAGAGGGACTTGTTTTGTAAATTCCCAAAAGCTATCAATAAAGTTCCAAATTGTAAGTTCATGCATAGTACAAGGGTATTTTGTGAAATTTCAAGTTTTATAATACCCAGGGACCATTTTTGCCAATTTGCAAAGTTCAGGGACTAAACTTGTAATTTTATGAAACTTCACACCAAAGGACTATATATGCTTATTTGTGATTCAAAAGGACCTTTGGTGAATTTTTCAATGTTTTGAATAACCAGGGACTAGTTTTGACAACTTTTGAAAGTTGAGGGACTGAAACTGCCAATTATGCAAACTTTGCTTGTTTTTCATCAGTTTTTAAACATTTTGCATCTGAAACATATAAAACACAATTTTGGGATAATTTCAGTTTTATGATGCATTTCTGAGTGTTTTTGGATGTTTTGGCAGCTCAGATTAGGTAAAAATGATGAGTATTTAGACACTCATCAATCCCCCACACTAAACTATTGCTAGTCCCTAGCAATCTTTTATGTAAAACTTAATGGATTTCAACTCTTTACCAAAAGCCATTACTTCTGGAGTAGCCAAATGTTTCAGTTCAAGTAAGAACTTTGGTACAAATGATAACCAAATGATTTTGAGCAAACCATCAGCTGTCAACGGTTTTGATTTGTCTTTACCAGAAGCCGTTTGCTTCTGGACTAGCCAACTCTTAGATAAATTATTAATATTATCTTTGGTGAGCTGATTACCAATCATGGATTTTCACTGCCTTAACCACAAGCCATAACCTTGTGGGCTAGCCAACTCTTCACTTATGAAGATATGGTGAGTCGAATACCATACAATTTTCGGCAAATTGTAAGCCATCAACGGATTTGAGACATCTTTACCAAGAGTCGTTTGCTCTCGGATTAGCCAATCCTTATGTGGGTTAGACATGGCGGACTGATAACCATTTATTGCGTTCTAAGTGAGAAAAAATTTTAAAATTTTGGCTAAAATGGGGTACTAGATGGTACATTTGATCAAATTCGCTAGAATTCCCCCCCACACTTAGAACTGAATATTGCCCTTAATATTCAAAGAACCGGTTGTTAAACCAACACTTAGAACGTGAAAGGGAAATACTAATAGCCTTTTATTTCATATAGTTATTTATTTTATTTTTATTTAATTTGCATTTAAGCCGTTAAGGCATGCAAATTCCCTCTTTGGGAATGCTTTTTTTTTTTTTTTTTTTTGAAACTAGATATATTTACAACATGTGGGGCATCTCCCCCACACTAGGGTGAGACATGGGTGAAAACCCATATTTTGCTACTGTTTTTATTAACCGAGTCGCTAGCTTGACTCGACCCCGAATTGAGTTGATTCCTCCCGAACAGTCAGGTTTATCACGCAAGCTAACCGCTTGTGAACGGTCAACCGTAACAAAGGGTTCCTGAACAGCCCGGGAGAAAAAGCAATTTAAAAGTCTATGGGGAAGTAAGTGGAAGAAACCATCTCCATCGGACTTTCTTTCAAGATGCTTGGATAACCAATTGAGCATAAGAAAGTTCCACACCGATGAGATAAATCCGGCATTTAAACCAATATTAGATGGACAATGCCGGGGTCAAAGGTAATATCCTCACTCCCGATCGAGTGAAAGATAGGGGAAATCACCGGGTAGGTGAAGGGAAGAAGAGAGATCTGAACAGCAATTAAGATAAGAACTTCCTCCTCAAGAATTGCATTTTCAAGTGGAGGAGGCAAGTCCTTAATCTTGATCTCCGGAAATTATATCAGTTTCCTCATTATGAAGTTGTTTTGGTTGAAAAGGGGAAGATAAATCTTCGTTTAACAAATTTTCTAGAAAAAGGATATCCCCCTCAGGATCAAGATAGTTATCATCAACCTCATGCGGAGGTGAACTATCTAGAGTGAGAAAAGCATTGACTTCATCCCAAAAGGGATCACTTCCCTCAACCGAAGTGAGAGAAGGGGAAGAGTCGGCTATGATATGTTGAGAAGATGTGGTGGGATCCCCACTCACAGAATTATGAAAATAACCAAGATTTTTCTTGAGAGTATTCCTTTGAAGTAATGTCAATGACGTCGATTCGGTTCACCGATGCAGAATTATAATTTGAGGAGTACTTCGAAGTTTGATCATGGTTAAAAGTAACAGCTTCGTTATCCACACGCAATGTGATTTCATGCTTAAATACATCAATAAGAGCATGGCCCGTTTTTAGGAATCCTCTTCCAAGAATTAGAGGAACCTTTTGATCTGCGTCGAAGTCAACAACCACAAAGTCAGCTGGAAAATGGAACTTTCCTATTTTCACAAATACATCTTCGGCAATGCCGCAGGGATGAGTTATGGTTCGATCTGCAAGCTCAAGAGTCATGCAGGTAGGAGTAAGAGCCGGAAGAGAAAGTTTCTTCCATACTGAATGAGGCATCAGGTTGATGCTTGCACCTAGATCTGCTAAGGCATAACATTCAACCATTCCCGGAAATACACAAGGTAGTAGAAACTTTCCAGGATCTCCAAGCTTCTCCGGAAGCTTTTTCAAGATAACCGCTGAGCAGTTCTCATTTACTGGAGTTTTAGCCATTTCAATCAGTTTTTCCTTGTTGCTTAACAAGTGTTTGATTGTTGATGCAAATTTGGGCATCAGAATGAGAGCATCCGCAAGCCTTATGTCAAAATGTAATTCTTTAAAGATTTGAAAGAATTTGTCCATTTGTTGACTAGCCTTCTCACGGAGCTTTTGTTCATTTAAGCGCGATGGGTAAGGAATGTAAGGTTTGGATTTAGGAGCAATAACTTCAGGAGTCTCTACAGATTCAAAGACAACTCCTGGTTTGGATTTCTTTTTCTGGACAATCGGAGGCTGGACATGTGTTGTATTTGGTGGGTTTGGAATTTGCACTTTGTCCGTTGTATCCTCCGTTTCTTTCTCCATTTCAAATAACGGAGGAGGAATAGGGCCAGCTGGCCCCTTATAAGAAGCACCACTCCGAGTGGTGATAGCTTTTACGAAAGTGGTATCTTCATCATCATCACTGTCATCAAGTACACTGACAGGAACAACATTGAGCATTTCGGAATAATATCTGGCTGATCTTTGCTCACTAAGTTTGGTTGACAAACTTTTAACCGTAAATCGTGAAAGATTAGGATCGATTCTTGACGGCTGGGGAGCAATTGTGGGTGTAGATTTTTGGATGACTGAAGGTTGGATGACCGAAGGTTGGACGTATTTAGCACTTCCATTGTTAGTGGGAAGTACTGGGTCCTTTATCACCTTGAATTCGACATGAGATTTACCACTACGTGTACTGACAACTTTGAGTTCACCCCTAGGGTTGACAACAGTGTTACTTGGGAGACCTCCCGAGGTAGAAGGTATATCAGTTAAAGACTTTTTGATCTGGTTTAATTGAGCAATCAATAACTGATTTGTTTCATATTGTGTCTTATTTGTTTCCTCTTGGGTTTTCATGAATTGCTTAAGCAACTCATCTGAGGACGTCTGATTTCGGTTTGAACCTTGGTTTTGATTAAAATTTGGACCACGGTTTTGGTTAAAATTACCCTGATTCTGACCTCGGTTTTGATTGAAATTTTGGGAATTGTGGAAATTTTGTCCCTGATTTTGAACAAAGCGGTTTTGATTATTCTGATTTGGCACGGGTGGAAAACCAGGTGGGACCATAGCATTCGGTGCTCGGTACTGAGTCTCAACATGCGGACGGTATTGATTTTGGTTTACTGCAGCTACGGGAGCTGGGTAAAGAGAAGCATCGGTTGCTTGACAATCATAATACGCATGCGGGCCACCACAAGTTTCACACACTTTGTTTATTGCTTTAATTTGTTCTGGTTTGTGAATTTCACTCTTCAGTTCTTTCATTTCCTTCATCATACAACGCATTGAGTCCGTTAAAAAGGCTAACTCTGAGGAGTTACCGGATGACGAGGCAGGAGTGACAGGAACATTCACTTTGTTTCGAGAAATAGGAACTTTTGATTTATTTTCACAAATTTCAACCACCTCTCTGGGTCGACGATTCAAGATATTGCCACCAGCGGCTGCGTTAAGTGCATCTTGATCGTTTTGGGTCAACCCATTGTAAAACGTATTTATCTGTTGTAACTCTGTAAAGTCGTGATGTGGGCATTTTCTTAGGAGATCTTTAAATCTCTCCCATGCCTCTCCGAAATTTTCATCGAAACTTTGACGAAAACCAGCAATTTCATTTTTTAAATTAGTCGTCTTTGATGGAGGGAAGAAATAATTGACAAACTTCTGCACTAGATCTTCCCAAGTTTCAATGGATCGAGGGGTTCTTTATCCAGCCAGATTCGGGCTGCCCCCTCAAGTGAGAATGGAAATAGCATCAATTTGATCGCTGTTTGCGGCACATTTTTGTAATTGATTGTAGAGGTCAGTTTGTTGAACCAACGAATGTGTGCATAAGGATCCTCTCGTTCAAACCCGTGGAATTGGTTGGTAGAAACGAGCTGAATCAAATGTGTTTTCAGTTCAAAATGATCAGAATCGATGGCTGGTAAAACGATGGCATCTCCGTAACCCTCGGTGGGTGCACGGAGCATTTCCGCCATTGTGCGATTGTCTGCCATATTATCAGTGGGAACAGTACGAATCTCGGGTTCGACTATTTGGGCAGCACGTCTACGATTACGTCTTCTCGAAATATTTACGAGTTCACGTAAAGGGCTTGATGACGTGGAAGAACGAGTGCGCATGCACTAAGTAAAATATTCCAATTAAAACAAGACAGAAGCAAAACACAAGTGAACTTAAACCAATAATCAACAAGCGTACGGTAGCTCTCTAAAAGATAAACGCACAGAGTGGCGGAGAAGCAAAGGTGGGCAACTTAATGCTCCTTAAAAACCCGCTTCTTTCAGTCCGACAATTTAATGTCAGACTATCCTTAAACCTCCGTTAGAGTTTGTTTATCAATTAAAGGTGAGCCGATATTCGCAAGTGATACAAAGGCAAGTTTTAAATCTGATGTTTGGGAACTTATTATGGCCGTACCCCCAGTTAGGTAGTACTCTGTCTTGGTTTTCGATGGTAATTTTTTTATTGTTATTTATTATTAACAAAGAAAACGGAAATTATTTTTGGTGTTTTTATTTTTTATATGATAATAATAATAATAATATATATAGAAAAGAAAAGAAAAAATATTTTTGTATTTTATATGGTTTTTGGGAAATAGGAACTTCTGATAGAAGGATCTCGAATCACTAATCGCTAAAACTCTACACAACTGTCGCAGCACAACCTCCCCGGCAGCGGCGCCAAAATTTGATCCGTCCCGAAACACACTTATAATTAAACAAATGCAGTCTCAGAACCGGATGCTCGTGTGTAGTGTGAACCAGGCAAGTGATCACCTGGGTCGTTTCCCAACGAGGTGTGAATGGAAAACTGTGAAAAGCTTTGGATTAAAGTGATTGATGAATCAGATATTTTTGATTTTGCTTTTTTATACTAATGAACAATTTAAATATACAAAACAAATGTAACGCGATTAAAATTAAACTAAAACGCGCAATAGGAAATCTAAAACGGGACAAAAACAAAAATTTATAAAATTTAAAACCTAAAAATGTAAAATTACTTAAAACTTATTAAAAAACTTAAATTATAATTTTTTACACTTTTTATCTATTTATTATTAATTATTTATTATTTAATTACTTATTAAACTATTTTAAATTATAAAAAATACTAAATGAACAAAGAAAATTCTAAAACTTTTTCTAAAAATATTACTAAGTAAATAGAAACTAAGAAAATTATAAAAATGAAAATTACTTAATTAAAATTTAAAAAGATAAATTCTATTAAATAGAAGCTATCACTTTATTTCTATTTTTGATTTTCTTAAGGACTAAAAATATTTTATATTTTTCCTAGATTAAAAATGACAAAAGAAAATTATGAAAATTGGATTTATATTTTTCTGATTATTTTTCTATTTTTTATGATTTAATTACTATTAAAAACTAATAAAAATGATTAAAAATATTAAAAGACTTAGGAAAATTATGGAAAATTACAGATAATTCTAAAATTTTATTATAAAGATAAGAAAAATAAAAGCAGAAGTTCACTAAGCCTGATAAGCACTTTTGGGCTAATAAGCCCAAATTAAGCTAATAAGCACAAAAATTAATCAAATGCTCAGGACCAACTTAAACAACTACATTAAGCACAAAACAACTTAAAAAGCACAACTAAGGACAATAGGCAAGCCAAATAAGCACTTGGCAGTTGGCTTGGAAGCTTTTTAGAACCTAGGATTTTTCAAATGAAGCTATAGGCTAGTTAATAAGCTAAAAGCTACTGGACAAAGTTAAAATGGACTTAATTAACTGTAATGAAGCTGAAGTTATCAAGAAAAACTCATGGAATAAGCAGTAAAGCTCTCAATAAGCTATGGTCCAAATTAAGCTTCTGCTGTGGTGACTGGGGGACTTTAAGGCTTTGAATAAGCTACTGAATAAGCTTGAAAGTGGAATACCAGATGTTGTGCTTAAAGACAGCTACTCAAACTATCTACAAACCAAAAATAGGAGCTTATGGACTTAATTAGCAGCTTAAAAATAAGCTGATAAAGAGGGTGTTTGACAAGGTCTGCTGATTTCCCCTGGTGCAGGGGAAATTAGCTGTTTTTGAGGGCTTATTTAAGGGCTCAAAAGGGTTCTAAAAATCTCAATAAAAATTCTAGCTAAAGATAAGCTGGGTGAGCTTATTAGTGCAAAAGAATCAGCTTAATTGGGCTTATGAGCAGTGAATGAAAATTCCTTGAAGATTCTAAAAACCCACAAAAAGACTGAGTAGCAGTCTGCTATACTGATGTGGTTGTGTTTTTGTGCACAACTTGTGCAGTTGGTCTAGGTGATTGGGGACAAACTAAATGGACTTTATGAAGTGCAAAAATGCCAAAGGCAAGGCCAAAACAAGCTAGTTGCTATGAGGAGCTTGTTTGAGCTTGTACAGGTCTGTTATGATCACAAGGGGTGTAAAATGGCTAAATCTAGTTAAATGACTGATCAAAGGTTGGAAAAAGCTTCTTAGGACTTAGATAAGCTTGTACAAAAGTGGGCTTGTGGTAATGTAACAGTAATCTAGTGTTTAGCTAGTGTGACAGAGTTAAACCAAACAGCCCTTTTGGGACTGTTATGGTATTTTTCTAAGTAAACTGATTGAGCTAAGCTCTAAAAATGAAATCTAGTGATACTATAAGTTATATTAAGCTATAAAATAAACTTTGTGACTTAGAATGAAGCAGTTTAACTCAGCTTGTATGTAAAAGCTATTTTTTTGTACTTTTCTAGGTTTTTAAGTGAAATGAATGACAAGGCAGTTTAAACTAAAGAAACTTGAATGAAACATGCTTGTGAACTAATGATAAGCTATTAATGATAAAGACAAGCTACAATAAGCTTATAGAACAGTAATAATAGAAAATTAAGAAAACTTGCAAATGGCTTACAATCGGATTGAACTTTGAAACAAGGAACCAAGATCAGAACCTATTCTAGCTTGTTAACACAAGCTAGAAAACTATACCCAGCCTTCCAAATTAGCTTAATATACCCCAGAGAGCTTATTTGACCCTTCAGTTGACCATCTTTGACTTTGATTCGAACTTGAAATTAAGAGCTAATTTATGCTATATAAACTCACATAAAGCTATGAATAGCTTATGTTAGCTTATAGTATGGGTGCTTGGAGCTTATGATGATAATGTAAGGAGCTTAAAGCTTATACGAAGTACAATATAACTTGAAACTTAAATATAATAGAGATTGAGTACAAGTAACTTGAAACTGGAATGAAACAACTGAAACAAACTTATATTGATGACTTAACTTGAAATTACAAAAGAGATACTTGAAATTGAAAATTGCGATTTAACTAAAATTAACTACTTACTTTTTAAAGCTTACATAGCATTCTATATATACTAATATGAAATGGGAAACCCTAAGTCGACATCTCTGAACACATCCCCACCCTTGAATTGCTCCAATTTCATCTCAATCGGCCACTTGTATTTTTGGCGGGAAATCAGGAAAGTGGGATTTTTATCTGATTTTGCTAGTGGGAGTGGGAGAGAAGCATTTAATGCTTTTGGCAATGTTAGGTAGTGTGTTTGGAGGGGGAATGATGTGGTGAAGCCAGCTGGGGTGTGAGGTGGTATGGTGACTGGTTTGTTTGGCGGTTCGAAGGTAGGGGATAAGTTTGACTGAAGGTCAAACTTTTTATTTAAATAAAAGTTGGGTCGGGTTTAGTTTTTATGTTGGGCTTGGGCTGGGTAAATGGGATAAGGGTTGGGTTTATTGGTTGGGTTGATAAAATGGGTTGGGTAGTGGTTTTATTTTAGTGTTGGATCCGGATTTTGGTTTATATAATCATAGGGACCAAACTTGTAATTTCTGAATTGTTGAGGGGCTAAATTTGCCAACTTCCCAAACTTCTTCAAGGGACTAAACCTGCCATAAAACAATTACACAAGGACCAAAGTTGTATTTTTTAGCATTTTATAAACTTTAGGGACCTAATATGTAAATTTGGATTTTAGAGGGACTTGTTTTGTAAATTCCCAAAAGCTATCAATAAAGTTCCAAATTGTAAGTTCATGCATAGTACAAGGGTATTTTGTGAAATTTCAAGTTTTATAATACCCAGGGACCATTTTTGCCAATTTGCAAAGTTCAGGGACTAAACTTGTAATTTTATGAAACTTCACACCAAAGGACTATATATGCTTATTTGTGATTCAAAAGGACCTTTGGTGAATTTTTCAATGTTTTGAATAACCAGGGACTAGTTTTGACAACTTTTGAAAGTTGAGGGACTGAAACTGCCAATTATGCAAACTTTGCTTGTTTTTCATCAGTTTTTAAACATTTTGCATCTGAAACATATAAAACACAATTTTGGGATAATTTCAGTTTTATGATGCATTTCTGAGTGTTTTTGGATGTTTTGGCAGCTCAGATTAGGTAAAAATGATGAGTATTTAGACACTCATCAATCCCCCACACTAAACTATTGCTAGTCCCTAGCAATCTTTTATGTAAAACTTAATGGATTTCAACTCTTTACCAAAAGCCATTACTTCTGGAGTAGCCAAATGTTTCAGTTCAAGTAAGAACTTTGGTACAAATGATAACCAAATGATTTTGAGCAAACCATCAGCTGTCAACGGTTTTGATTTGTCTTTACCAGAAGCCGTTTGCTTCTGGACTAGCCAACTCTTAGATAAATTATTAATATTATCTTTGGTGAGCTGATTACCAATCATGGATTTTCACTGCCTTAACCACAAGCCATAACCTTGTGGGCTAGCCAACTCTTCACTTATGAAGATATGGTGAGTCGAATACCATACAATTTTCGGCAAATTGTAAGCCATCAACGGATTTGGGACATCTTTACCAAGAGTCGTTTGCTCTCGGATTAGCCAATCCTTATGTGGGTTAGACATGGCGGACTGATAACCATTTATTGCGTTCTAAGTGAGAAAAAATTTTAAAATTTTGGCTAAAATGGGGTACTAGATGGTACATTTGATCAAATTCGCTAGAATTCCCCCCCCCCCACACTTAGAACTGAATATTGCCCTCAATATTCAAAGAACCGGTTGTTAAACCAACACTTAGAACGTGAAAGGGAAATACTAATAGCCTTTTATTTCATATAGTTATTTATTTTATTTTTATATAATTTGCATTTAAGCCGTTAAGGCATGCAAATTCCCTCTTTGGGAATGCTTTTTTTTTTTTTTTTTTTTGAAACTAGATATATTTACAACATGTGGGGCATCTCCCCCACACTAGGGTGAGACATGGGTGAAAACCCATATTTTGCTACTGTTTTTATTAACCGATTCGCTAGCTTGACTCGACCCCGAATTCAGTTGATTCCTCCCGAACAGTCAGGTTTATCACGCAAGCTAACCGCTTGTGAACGGTCAACCGTAACAAAGGGTTCCTGAACAGCCCGGGAGAAAAAGCAATTTAAAAGTCTATGGGGAAGTAAGTGGAAGAAACCATCTCCATCGGACTTTCTTTCAAGATGCTTGGATAACCAATTGAGCATAAGAAAGTTCCACACCGATGAGATAAATCCGGCATTTAAACCAATGTTAGATGGACAATGCCGGGGTCAAAGGTAATATCCTCACTCCCGAATGAGTGAAAGATAGGGGAAATCACCGGGTAGGTGAAGGGAAGAAGAGAGATCTGAACAGCAATTAAGATAAGAACTTCCTCCTCAAGAATTGCATTTTCAAGTGGAGGAGGCAAGTCCTTAATCTTGATCTCCGGAAATTTATCAGTTTCCTCATTATGAAGTTGTTTTGGTTGAAGAGGGGAAGATAAATCTTCGTTTAACAAATTTTCTAGAAAAAGGATATCCCCCTCAGGATCAAGATAGTTATCATCAACCTCATGCGGAGGTGAACTATCTAGAGTGAGAAAAGCATTGACTTCATCCCAAAAGGGATCACTTCCCTCAACCGAAGTGAGAGAAGGGGAAGAGTCGGCTATGATATGTTGAGAAGATGTGGTGGGATCCCCACTCACAGAATTATGAAAATAACCAAGATTTTCTTGAGAGTATTCCTTTGAAGTAATGTCAATGACGTCGATTCGGTTCACCGATGCAGAATTATAATTTGAGGAGTACTTCGAAGTTTGATCATGGTTAAAAGTAACAGCTTCGTTATCCACACGCAATGTGATTTCATGCTTAAATACATCAATAAGAGCATGGCCCGTTTTTAGGAATCCTCTTCCAAGAATTAGAGGAACCTTTTGATCTGCGTCGAAGTCAACAACCACAAAGTCAGCTGGAAAATGGAACTTTCCTATTTTCACAAATACATCTTCGGCAATGCCGCAGGGATGAGTTATGGTTCGATCTGCAAGCTCAAGAGTCATGCAGGTAGGAGTAAGAGCCGGAAGAGAAAGTTTCTTCCATACTGAATGAGGCATCAGGTTGATGCTTGCACCTAGATCTGCTAAGGCATAACATTCAACCATTCCCGGAAATACACAAGGTAGTAGAAACTTTCCAGGATCTCCAAGCTTCTCCGGAAGCTTTTTCAAGATAACCGCTGAGCAGTTCTCATTTACTGGAGTTTTAGCCATTTCAATCAGTTTTTCCTTGTTGCTTAACAAGTGTTTGATTGTTGATGCAAATTTGGGCATCAGAATGAGAGCATCCGCAAGACTTATGTCAAAATGTAATTCTTTAAAGATTTGAAAGAATTTGTCCATTTGTTGACTAGCCTTCTCACGGAGCTTTTGTTCATTTAAGCGCGATGGGTAAGGAATGTAAGGTTTGGATTTAGGAGCAATAACTTCAGGAGTCTCTACAGATTCAAAGACAACTCCTGGTTTGGATTTCTTTTTCTGGACAATCGGAGGCTGGACATGTGCTGTATTTGGTGGGTTTGGAATTTGCACTTTGTCCGTTGTATCCTCCGTTTCTTTCTCCATTTCAAATAACGGAGGAGGAATAGGGCCAGCTGGCCCCTTATAAGAAGCACCACTCCGAGTGGTGATAGCTTTTACGAAAGTGGTATCTTCATCATCATCACTGTCATCAAGTACACTGACAGGAACAACATTGAGCATTTCGGAATAATATCTGGCTGATCTTTGCTCACTAAGTTTGGTTGACAAACTTTTAACCGTAAATCGTGAAAGATTAGGATCGATTCTTGACGGCTGGGGAGCAATTGTGGGTGTAGATTTTTGGATGACTGAAGGTTGGATGACCGAAGGTTGGACGTATTTAGCACTTCCATTGTTAGTGGGAAGTACTGGGTCCTTTATCACCTTGAATTCGACATGAGATTTACCACTACGTGTACTGACAACTTTGAGTTCACCCCTAGGGTTGACAACAGTGTTACTTGGGAGACCTCCCGAGGTAGAAGGTATATCAGTTAAAGACTTTTTGATCTGGTTTAATTGAGCAATCAATAACTGATTTGTTTCATATTGTGTCTTATTTGTTTCCTCTTGGGTTTTCATGAATTGCTTAAGCAACTCATCTGAGGACGTCTGATTTCGGTTTGAACCTTGGTTTTGATTAAAATTTGGACCACGGTTTTGGTTAAAATTACCCTGATTCTGACCTCGGTTTTGATTGAAATTTTGGGAATTGTGGAAATTTTGTCCCTGATTTTGAACAAAGCGGTTTTGATTATTCTGATTTGGCACGGGTGGAAAACCAGGTGGGACCATAGCATTCGGTGCTCGGTACTGAGTCTCAACATGCGGACGGTATTGATTTTGGTTTACTGCAGCTACGGGAGCTGGGTAAAGAGAAGCATCGGTTGCTTGACAATCATAATACGCATGCGGGCCACCACAAGTTTCACACACTTTGTTTATTGCTTTAATTTGTTCTGGTTTGTGAATTTCACTCTTCAGTTCTTTCATTTCCTTCATCATACAACGCATTGAGTCCGTTAAAAAGGCTAACTCTGAGGAGTTACCGGATGACGAGGCAGGAGTGACAGGAACATTCACTTTGTTTCGAGAAATAGGAACTTTTGATTTATTTTCACAAATTTCAACCACCTCTCTGGGTCGACGATTCAAGATATTGCCACCAGCGGCTGCGTTAAGTGCATCTTGATCGTTTTGGGTCAACCCATTGTAAAACGTATTTATCTGTTGTAACTCTGTAAAGTCGTGATGTGGGCATTTTCTTAGGAGATCTTTAAATCTCTCCCATGCCTCTCCGAAATTTTCATCGAAACTTTGACGAAAACCAGCAATTTCATTTTTTAAATTAGTCGTCTTTGATGGAGGGAAGAAATAATTGACAAACTTCTGCACTAGATCTTCCCAAGTTTCAATGGATCGAGGGGGTTCTTTATCCAGCCAGATTCGGGCTGCCCCCTCAAGTGAGAATGGAAATAGCATCAATTTGATCGCTGTTTGCGGCACATTTTTGTAATTGATTGTAGAGGTCAGTTTGTTGAACCAACGAATGTGTGCATAAGGATCCTCTCGTTCAAACCCGTGGAATTGGTTGGTAGAAACGAGCTGAATCAAATGTGTTTTCAGTTCAAAATGATCAGAATCGATGGCTGGTAAAACGATGGCATCTCCGTAACCCTCGGTGGGTGCACGGAGCATTTCCGCCATTGTGCGATTGTCTGCCATATTATCAGTGGGAACAGTACGAATCTCGGGTTCGACTATTTGGGCAGCACGTCTACGATTACGTCTTCTCGAAATATTTACGAGTTCACGTAAAGGGCTTGATGACGTGGAAGAACGAGTGCGCATGCACTAAGTAAAATATTCCAATTAAAACAAGACAGAAGCAAAACACAAGTGAACTTAAACCAATAATCAACAAGCGTACGGTAGCTCTCTAAAAGATAAACGTACAGAGTGGCGGAGAAGCAAAGGTGGGCAACTTAATGCTCCTTAAAAACCCGCTTCTTTCAGTCCGACAATTTAATGTCAGACTATCCTTAAACCTCCGTTAGAGTTTGTTTATCAATTAAAGGTGAGCCGATATTCGCAAGTGATACAAAGGCAAGTTTTAAATCTGATGTTTGGGAACTTATTATGGCCGTACCCCCAGTTAGGTAGTACTTTGTCTTGGTTTTCGATGGTAATTTTTTTATTGTTATTTATTATTAACAAAGAAAACGGAAATTATTTTTGGTGTTTTTATTTTTTATATGATAATAATAATAATAATATATATAGAAAAGAAAAGAAAAAATATTTTTGTATTTTATATGGTTTTTGGGAAATAGGAACTTCTGATAGAAGGATCTCGAATCACTAATCGCTAAAACTCTACACAACTGTCGCAGCACAACCTCCCCGGCAGCGGCGCCAAAATTTGATCCGTCCCGAAACACACTTATAATTAAACAAATGCAGTCTCAGAACCGGATGCTCGTGTGTAGTGTGAACCAGGCAAGTGATCACCTGGGTCGTTTCCCAACGAGGTGTGAATGGAAAACTGTGAAAAGCTTTGGATTAAAGTGATTGATGAATCAGATATTTTTGATTTTGCTTTTTTATACTAATGAACAATTTAAATATACAAAACAAATGTAACGCGATTAAAATTAAACTAAAACGCGCAACAGGAAATCTAAAACGGGACAAAAACAAAAATTTATAAAATTTAAAACCTAAAAATGTAAAATTACTTAAAACTTATTAAAAAACTTAAATTATAATTTTTTACACTTTTTATCTATTTATTATTAATTATTTATTATTTAATTACTTATTAAACTATTTTAAATTATAAAAAATACTAAATGAACAAGGAAAATTCTAAAACTTTTTCTAAAAATATTACTAAGTAAATAGAAACTAAGAAAATTATAAAAATGAAAATTACTTAATTAAAATTTAAAAAGATAAATTCTATTAAATAGAAGCTATCACTTTATTTCTATTTTTGATTTTCTTAAGGACTAAAAATATTTTTATATTTTTCCTAGATTAAAAATGACAAAAGAAAATTATGAAAATTGGATTTATATTTTTCTGATTATTTTTCTATTTTTTATGATTTAATTACTATTAAAAACTAATAAAAATGATTAAAAATATTAAAAGACTTAGGAAAATTATGGAAAATTACAGATAATTCTAAAATTTTATTAGAAAGATAAGAAAAATAAAAGCAGAAGTTCACTAAGCCTGATAAGCACTTTTGGGCTAATAAGCCCAAATTAAGCTAATAAGCACAAAAATTAATCAAATGCTCAGGACCAACTTAAACAACTACATTAAGCACAAAACAACTTAAAAAGCACAACTAAGGACAATAGGCAAGCCAAATAAGCACTTGGCAGTTGGCTTGGAAGCTTTTTAGAACCTAGGATTTTTCAAATGAAGCTATAGGCTAGTTAATAAGCTAAAAGCTACTGGACAAAGTTAAAATGGACTTAATTAACTGTAATGAAGCTGAAGTTATCAAGAAAAACTCATGGAATAAGTAGTAAAGCTCTCAATAAGCTATGGTCCAAATTAAGCTTCTGCTGTGGTGACTGGGTGACTTTTAAGGCTTTGAATAAGCTACTGAATAAGCTTGAAAGTGGAATACCAGATGTTGTGCTTAAAGACAGCTACTCAAACTATCTACAAACCAAAAATAGGAGCTTATGGACTTAATTAGCAGCTTAAAAATAAGCTGATAAAGAGGGTGTTTGACAAGGTCTGCTGATTTCCCCTGGTGCAGGGGAAATTAGCTGTTTTTGAGGGCTTATTTAAGGGCTCAAAAGGGTTCTAAAAATCTCAATAAAAATTCTAGCTAAAGATAAGCTGGGTGAGCTTATTAGTGCAAAAGAATCAGCTTAATTGGGCTTATGAGCAGTGAATGAAAATTCCTTGAAGATTCTAAAAACCCACAAAAAGACTGAGTAGCAGTCTGCTATACTGATGTGGTTGTGTTTTTGTGCACAACTTGTGCAGTTGGTCTAGGTGATTGGGGACAAACTAAATGGACTTTATGAAGTGCAAAAATGCCAAAGGCAAGGCCAAAACAAGCTAGTTGCTATGAGGAGCTTGTTTGAGCTTGTACAGGTCTGTTATGATCACAAGGGGTGTAAAATGGCTAAATCTAGTTAAATGACTGATCAAAGGTTGGAAAAAGCTTCTTAGGACTTAGATAAGCTTGTACAAAAGTGGGCTTGTGGTAATGTAACAGTAATCTAGTGTTTAGCTAGTGTGACAGAGTTAAACCAAACAGCCCTTTTGGGACTGTTATGGTATTTTTCTAAGTAAACTGATTGAGCTAAGCTCTAAAAATGAAATCTAGTGATACTATAAGTTATATTAAGCTATAAAATAAACTTTGTGACTTAGAATGAAGCAGTTTAACTTAGCTTGTATGTAAAAGCTATTTTTTTTTACTTTTCTAGGTTTTTAAGTGAAATGAATGACAAGGCAGTTTAAACTAAAGAAACTTGAATGAAACATGCTTGTGAACTAATGATAAGCTATTAATAATAAAGACAAGCTACAATAAGCTTATAGAACAGTAATAATAGAAAATTAAGAAAACTTGCAAATGGCTTACAATCGGATTGAACTTTGAAACAAGGAAGCAAGATCAGAACCTATTCTAGCTTGTTAACACAAGCTAGAAAACTATACCCAGCCTTCCAAATTAGCTTAATATACCCCAGAGAGCTTATTTGACCCTTCAGTTGACCATCTTTGACTTTGATTCGAACTTGAAATTAAGAGCTAATTTATGCTATATAAACTCACATAAAGCTATGAATAGCTTATGTTAGCTTATAGTATGGGTGCTTGGAGCTTATGATGATAATGTAAGGAGCTTAAAGCTTATACGAAGTACAATATAACTTGAAACTTAAATATAATAGAGATTGAGTACAAGTAACTTGAAACTGGAATGAAACAACTGAAACAAACTTATATTGATGACTTAACTTGAAATTACAAAAGAGATACTTGAAATTGAAAATTGCGATTTAACTAAAATTAACTACTTACTTTTTAAAGCTTACATAGCATTCTATATATACTAATATGAAATGGGAAACCCTAAGTCGACATCTCTGAACACATCCCCACCCTTGAATTGCTCCAATTTCATCTCAATCGGCCACTTGTATTTTTGGCGGGAAATCAGGAAAGTGGGATTTTTATCTGATTTTGCTAGTGGGAGTGGGAGAGAAGCATTTAATGCTTTTGGCAATGTTAGGTAGTGTGTTTGGAGGGGGAATGATGTGGTGAAGCCAGCTGGGGTGTGAGGTGGTATGGTGACTGGTTTGTTTGGCGGTTCGAAGGTAGGGGATAAGTTTGACTGAAGGTCAAACTTTTTATTTAAATAAAAGTTGGGTCGGGTTTAGTTTTTATGTTGGGCTTGGGCTGGGTAAATGGGATAAGGGTTGGGTTTATTGGTTGGGTTGATAAAATGGGTTGGGTAGTGGTTTTATTTTAGTGTTGGATCCGGATTTTGGTTTATATAATCATAGGGACCAAACTTGTAATTTTTGAATTGTTGAGGGGCTAAATTTGCCAACTTCCCAAACTTCTTCAAGGGACTAAACCTGCCATAAAACAATTACACAAGGACCAAAGTTGTATTTTTTAGCATTTTATAAACTTTAGGGACCTAATATGTAAATTTGGATTTTAGAGGGACTTGTTTTGTAAATTCCCAAAAGCTATCAATAAAGTTCCAAATTGTAAGTTCATGCATAGTACAAGGGTATTTTGTGAAATTTCAAGTTTTATAATACCCAGGGACCATTTTTGCCAATTTGCAAAGTTCAGGGACTAAACTTGTAATTTTATGAAACTTCACACCAAAGGACTATATATGCTTATTTGTGATTCAAAAGGACCTTTGGTGAATTTTTCAATGTTTTGAATAACCAGGGACTAGTTTTGACAACTTTTGAAAGTTGAGGGACTGAAACTGCCAATTATGCAAACTTTGCTTGTTTTTCATCAGTTTTTAAACATTTTGCATCTGAAACATATAAAACACAATTTTGGGATAATTTCAGTTTTATGATGCATTTCTGAGTGTTTTTGGATGTTTTGGCAGCTCAGATTAGGTAAAAATGATGAGTATTTAGACACTCATCAACTACCTTAATCTTAACATTACCCGGACTACATGGTTTGATGGGTGGATCGGGACCTTTTTTAATTCCTAAATTCACATCTAAAGATGGAAGATTAGGTAACGGTTTTGGTTGAGGCTCCGGTTCATCAAAACTAGGAACTTCCATATAACTAAAAGAAAGGTTATGACTACAAGTATTCAAACCTATATCCTCTAGTTGTGTTTGGTCCAAGGGTTCTACCTCTATTGGGGTTCCTATAGTCTCTTCTACTTCTTCTGGGTAAGTCACGAGTGGTGTGAGTGCCTCGAATGATGGTAGGACTTGTGGGGTACTTTGTAGGTTTGTGTTATTTACCTCATCCTTCCTTGTCTCTATATCAATAATATCCACATCATGTGTTTTAGTAGAATCTAACCCAAACATGTTCCTAAGTATCTCAAATCCTTCTCTAGCCATTTCAAGTTCTAAGTCCGATTCATAAGAATCTTCCCCGATAACATGATTACTATGTTCAATTTGCCTAAAGGATTCATCATGTGTTCCTTGAGATTCAAAGTCATTGATCATAAAACCTACGTCTTTTTGCTCAATATGCTCATGTTCGGCTAAATCCTCCTCAATTGTTTCCTCAAGTTGTGATGTATACGAACCCATTAATTCATTAAACTTATGGTTCACGGTTATGAGGCTTTCCTCAAAATTTTTCCAAAGGGTCTTATTAAAAGGAGTTGATCCTAACAATGATTGTTTAATAGAAGCCACACATGCACATAATTCATCAAACCTATCAAACTTTATACCCATCTCCTCTTGTATATATCTAAGATCACTTAAAAATTCATTGGAACAACAGGAAGCAAATCTATCCGTGTAAAGTAATTGTTCCTCTATTGTTAATGATCTAAATGGAATTTCATCCGCCATGGTGACAAATGAAAATGGTTTTACAAACAAAGGGCACAAAGAAAAAGATAGACTAAAGAAATCTAATAAAAAAGAAAATAAAAATCTCACTAGAAAGGAATCTAGTGAGTAGACCTAATAAAATAAAAATTCAACCTAAACAATAACTATTCCCCGGCAACGGCGCCAAAAACTTGATGCGTGGTTTTGCGACCTTACAACAGGTTTTACCTCTCGAGGGATCTCAAGAGGCTTACAACCCCACCAGGCAGTGTACCTGACCGATGTAGTATAGTGTAGTGGTAAGTACGGGGGATTGATCGTTCTCCACAGGGAATAGTGTCGTTAGGATTGAAAAACTACTCTAATAGGTCTAGGGGTGAGAGAAGATTCTTTTTTGTGTTTTTATAATTTTATGAAAGCAAGTAAAATCTCGGGTTTGAAAGAGGGGGCGGAATTAGTTGCTAGTCAACTAACCCAAGTAACTACGAATGCAAATAAAATAAAATAACTAAAAATGAAAAGGTGGTAAAACTTATATGGAGAGAAATGTGTTTACTTAGATTTCCTTACTCCCTAACTATCTTTTACCGGTTGATTAGTGTGCATTAATTGCGTGGATGACGGGTGTATTCCTTAATACCAATCGTGGGGTGGCGTACGTACTTCCCCAACTCTACAAGCTCCTACTTCACTCCTATGTCGAGCCGGCTAGGAAGCTCCTAACATGGGATCACTAGAATTCGCTTGTGCATTAAATACAACCATAAAAACCTTAGTACGCATTGGTTCATGTTTCTTAAGACGTTCAAGCAAGTTACCGAATAGGAGGTTAGCCAGTTTTCTTAAGCCTAACATAGATAAACAATCATCCAATACAACTAATAACACACTAATAACCAACAATCAATAGCTAGGTTTCATTAGATCTAAGCAAACACAAGATAAATCTAGCCTAGCATGTTAATCAAAATACAAGAACAAGATATAATCAAACAACACATAGACATATTGAATGATTAAACGATTACTTATCTTCAATTAAACATGGGAGATCCAAAGGTATGAAAACCCTTAAAAATGGCAGAAATTCGTCTTAGGGTTTCTCCTCCAAAGTTACACACAATAAGTTCCACACTAATGACAAAAAATTGCAAAACTATATATAGAGTTTAAGGGCTGACGGCGTCACGTTATAGATCCTGACGCCGTCACCTTGCCGCTTTTAGGGTTCCCGGATGGCCTTCCTGACGCCGTCCCTCTTTAATGCTCCAAAATCCGCTCTGGCCTATCAAGGGGTGACGCCGTCAGAAATGGGCTTGACGCCGTCCCTCTTTAGCTTAAACCGTGACGACCTTGATCACTTCAAAGGGTGACGCCGTCAGATTTTTCATGCAAAATTCTCTGGCTTATCATGAGTAATTTTCACATCCACCTCTTTTGCCAAGCCATGACGCCGTCTGGACCAATTCCTGACGCCGTCAAAGGTACTTTCCAGCATAATTTTGAGACTTTGTCGTTTTCTTCACTTTTATGCTCCAAAAACGTCCAAAATGCTTCCTTTTCCAGATTTCTTCTCAAAAGTACCTAAAATGACAAAAGGAACGATTTAGGGCAATATTTGATCAAATAAATACGATTTAGGGCTTAAATGACCCCCTAAAAGCGGTACACTTTTCGCTTCATCAGTAACATACATTAATCACCCCTATCATCATGTTACTAACTTTTATTATGTTGTAAGCATACTCCCGACATGATCCTTTGAAACAAGCTCAGAAATCTTGAGTCATCATCCACCACAAGCATATCATACCTCCTGATCCACCAAAAAGGCTTGGAGATCTTGCCATCATCATCCACCAAAGCATATCAACATATGAAGATTCAAGGGCACTTGTCATCCTCATTGATTGAAGACTTCTTATTCAAGAAGTTCATTTAGATTCCACATGCATGCATATATGAAGATCTATCACAACAAGCTTAGGGAACTTGTGATCTTCATCTATTCAAGGCTTCCTATCAATGGAAGTTCATTTAGATTAGTCATTCATATCCAGTAGACATTTGTGTCATGGATCATCATTGTAAACATCATTGCATCGTCACAATCTATTCACCAAACAAGATTAGATGGTTTATGTGTTTGTGCCATAAAACACAAGGTTTTTATGTTGGGCCATAAAACATAACAGGAGTGGTTGTACCCTTGTAAAAGAACTCTACATCTAGCTTAGCGTCGAAAATATTGTATAAACGACGTTAGGTTGGTTCTACCTCAAACTAGAACTCGGTATTTAGCTTTCTACCGGAAAAAGTGTAAGCGCCGTTTGTAAGGTTTTCTCCGCCGAGAAGGGAGCTTATTGATCTAGTGAAGTAACTCTCGAGTTGGGTACTCGGGGAGTGGAGTAGGGCGAAGAGGAGCTCAGTGACCGAACCACTATAAATCATAGTGTTCGGTTTGCGCTTTCTTT